>CM042392.1:16463749-16586249 GCA_023634145.1 Thymallus thymallus | reverse complement strand
GCCATTAACCATGCTTCACCGTAGGGATAGTGCCAGGTTTCCTCCAGACGTGACGCTTAGTATTCAGGCCAAAGAGTTCAATATTGGTTTTATCAGACCAAATAATCATGTTTCTCATGGCCTGAGAGTCTTTAGGTGCCTTTTGGCAAACTCCAAGCGGGCTGTCATGTGCCTTTTACTGAGGAGTGGCTTCCATCTGGCCACTCTACCATAAAGGCCTGATTGGTGGAGTGCTGAAGAGATGGTTGTCCTTCTGGAAGGTTCTCCCATCTACACAGAGGAACTCGGGTTCTTGGTCACCTCCCTGAACGAGGCTCTTCTCCCCCCGATTGCTCAGTTTGGCTGGGTGGCAAGCTCTAGGAAGAGTCTTGGTGGTTCCAAACTTCTTACATCTGTGCCTTTACACAATCCTGTCTCGGAGCTCTACGGACAATTCCTTCAATTTCAAGGCTTGGTTTTTGCTCTGACATGCACTGTCAACTGTGGGACCTTATGTAGATAGATGTGCCTTTCCAAATCATGTCCAATCAATTGAATTGACCACAGGTGGACTCCAATCAAGTTGTAGACACATCTCAAGGATGATCAATGGAAACAGGATGCACCTAAGCTCAATTTCGAGTCTCAAGGGTCTGAATACTTATGTAAATAAGATATTTCCGTTTTTTATTTTTAATACATTTGCAAACAATTCCAAAAAACTGTTTTCGCTTCGTCATTATGGGGTATTGTGAGTAGATTGATGAGAAAAATAAATAATTTAATCAATTTTATCAACAATTAGAATAAAGCTGTAACATAAGAACATTTGGAAAAGGTCAAGGGGTCGGAATACTTTTCGAATGCACTGTATGTTTTCAATAAACATTTGGAGATGAAATATAATTTACATGTTGTCAACAATCTAAGCCAACCCAGTCTGTTTTGTCTCATAGTTGCGCAAACATCGGTTTGGTTGCTAAAGAACCAACCCGTCTATAATGTGGTTCCAGTATTAAAAAATAATAATAACAATAATAAAAAACCACTCCAGTATTAGTGTTGTTGTGGTTTTGTTATGGTCGTATTACAGTTGTGTTACGGTACTAACCAGTGAGTTTCTGCAGCAGTGGGCTGAGCTCCGTCTCCCTGGTGATGACCAGGGTGAGTGTTCCAATCAGCTCCCTCTCCACCTTCTCCACCTCTTCATCGTCTGCAGGCTGGGCCTCTCCAGCCAGGGAGTACTGGTAGACCAGCAGCACCAGCAGCTCATCTGGACCACACTCATCCTCCCCCGACCGAGATCCTGAACTGGACCCTGAGCTGGACCCCTCCTCACCGCGAGGCTTCCTTAGGGGCAGCAGCTGCCTCAGAACACAAGCAAAGTCACAGTCTCCGAGAGCCTGCAACACACACAGCACACAAGACACATTTTAGAGACACAAAGTAGAAACTACAAACTGAGTAACACAAAACACACACATACAACAACTAGCTAGACAATGCCAATGATTGTCTAGAGCAGGATGTTTTTGTGTTTGCTTATTTTATGACTATGAGTAATCCAGTTGTATGTAAATTCATTCTCATTTACTTTTCTCCATTATGCATTTCATTTTATCATGCAAATGTGTATTGGAAATCAGTACGTGTTTCTGTACTGTTTAGGAGCAGAGACCTGTTTCTCTGTACTGTTGTGAGTGAGTTTGCTCCAATGCTGGTTCTGCCTGTCCTGGCCCACGTGAAGTGGACCACAGCCTCTTATACAGCACAATACACAGTCTAACAGCCAAACTGAGACCATACACACAGGCGTGCGTTTTGTACAAAATAGTGAGAAAGAGGAAGAGAGAGAGAAAGAGAGAACAAGAGAAAGAGCAAAAGAGTGAGAGAAATCAGATGCCTCTGTGTATGGATTACATTTTATTGAGTGAGCTGTGTGTTAAGACCTCAATGTTCCTCCCACCAAGACAAACAGACTCTCTCTACGCTGCTCCAAACTCTGAACCCTGGTCTGGTCCACTGAGGGGATCCAGTGTCCGATCCATTACTCTTCTGGGCCAGGGAGCGGCAAATCAGACTGAACACTCTCTGGACCAGCAACAGTACTCAAGTGACTGTCTGTGAGAGCGTGTGTGTGTGAATCCAGTTCTGGTCTTACTCCGTGAACAATGATCCAATCACCGTTGGCACTACCCTCTAGCAGTTTTACAGGTGAAAGCCATGGTCTTGAAGTGCTTGATATCAATCCAGGAGATCTCATTTTTAAAATACATGAGATGTATGACTGTAGTGTCAGAGCTCCAGAGTCTCCTGTTCTCTTCCAGCTAGTCCTCAACCCCAGCCAACCACCGCCCCCAGGGGGGTATTCAAACACACAAACCAAATCACAGAACACATTTTTCTCCTTAAACACAGTGAAATCAAATACCTCTCCGAGCCACACTCCAAAATATTTGCCAGAAAATGTTTGGGCTCTTTCTCTTTCTTGCTCCACTGTGAGGAGAAAGAGAGAGAAGTAAAGAGGTTTCAGGGTTTCATGGTAAGATGAGCAGAGTAAACACCTTCTCTCTTTCATCACTCTCTACTCTCAGCAGAGAAACCATGGATCTCCTACTGCAGTCCACACATGTCCAGGAGCTCATCTGTACTGTGCCCTGCAGAGAGTCTAGTCAGCGGCAACCACGGGAGGCTGAGAATGGCTTGGCCTGGTTCTAGAAGCTCTTACTCTTCGCAACCCTCTCTCCCCACACACCCTCTTTCTTTATCCTTTGACCTTTTTGTCTTCAGGAGACATATACAAAGCTGTTGTCAGCTGGTTGCTGGTGCCAGGACAGGACACGGAGGTCTTCGTATAGAGCTTGTGGGCGACACACACAAAAACACCACAGCTAATCTCTACAATGCTTGGAACTCAATCAGTGCACTATGTTGCACACTGTAGAGGTACAGTACCACTCTTACAACAGAACAGAGGACTTAATGAAACAGGTTTACAGACAGCTTCATAGTCCATACTATGGCTCATTACACCCTGGCAATGGCTCCGACAGACACTCAGTGCCAAGCCAAGGTGTAATTCTGATAGAGTATTACCTGGTCATACCAGAGTGACATCCCTAAACTAGAGCCAGACATCCCTGCCCCTGTACCCGCCTGCTCCCCCTCCTGCTCCCCTTCTCTGACTGAGCCCTTACCCTCAGCCTGCCTGTCACTATAAAAGTCTCCACATGACAGGCTCTAAAAGTATTGCTGCTAAATCCATGTAAAGTTTTAGGTCCAGTCTGTAAAAAGAGATGTATTTTAGTGGCTGTAGTCAGGGCAGGCCCATACCAGACCGTTACTGCAGTAATAACAGGAAGCTGTAGCCTGCTCGCTAAACGCTAACGTTATTATTACACACCATTACTGGATCTACTGGTCCTGTAGCCATGCCCTAAATGCCATCATTACACACAATTACAGAATAACCACGTAAATACTGTCAAAACAATGGTAATATTAGGGCACGCAATTACTGAAATAATGCCATTACTATAAATTAGTACTATACAGTTTTTTATCGTGACACTATTTCCATTGAAATAAAAAAATAACTATCTATCTAAGAATACGCTCTTAGAAAAAAAAAAGGTGCTATCTAGAACCTAAAAGGGTTCTTCGGCTGTCCCCATAGGAGAACCCTTTAAAGTACCCTTGTTGGTTCCAGGTAGAACCCTTTTGGTTCCAAGTAGAAACGTTTTGGGTTCCGTGTGGAACCTTTTCGACAGAGGGTTCTACATGGAACCCAAAATGTCTCTACCTGGAACCAAAAAGGGTTGTCTCTGGAACCAAAAAGAGTTCTCCTATGGGGACAGCCGAAGAACCCTTTTGGAACCCTTTTTTCTAAGAGTGTATGCTCTGATAAAATGTTGAGAGCTGATAGCCTCACAGTGACGAAAGACAGAAGCATCATGAACTCCCTGATAGATAGGGAACTTAATTGCTTGGCAATCTGCACCAATCAAACACTCTCTCTGGTCTGGTGCTGTCAGTTCAGTGAGTGATTGACAGACTAGTGTTTGGCAGTTCCATCTATCCTGGGGTTCATAAAGCCTCCATCTCACCCAATCGCAGGGCTGGGGCCAAACTCCGCCCCTGGCCAGCGCAGTGCAGCCAGCCCGAACAGGAAACCAACTCCAGATGCAGCCCCTAGAGTAAGGTGAGTGTTTCAGATGGAGCTGAGCTAACCAGAACCAGGCCCAGGCTCCGAACGCTTGCTGCTGCACAATGAACCTTTTTCTGGGCCCAGGGGCGAGGGGGGAGGGGAGAGAGGAGGGAGGGGAGGCAGGGCAGAATATTGCGAGGGGAGGGGACAGGTCGAAGAAGTTCAGAGCAGGACTCTCTATACTGGTCGAGAGTCACTTTTCATTTGATGACTGACAGCTTGCCTTTACTAGGGCTACGAGGATGAACAACTATTTTGAATTTGACTGAAGCAGACACGCACACACACACACGCACACACACACACACACACACACACACACACACACACACACACACACACACACACACACACACACACACACACACACACACACACACACACACACACACACACACACACACACACACACACACACACACACACACACACACACACACACACAGCCACACACACAGCCACACGACGGGCTCGCACAACCAAAAAGAGACTCCCACCAGACATACGCAGCTGGAAGAGAGACAGGCAACTTGCTGACAACATAAAGCAGAAATATTGAGGTGAAGAAAAGAGAAGATGATTAAGTTCTCTGAGCTAAATTACAGCGAGCATGGTTTGTTTTTTATTGATTTGTTGGAGAAGAAATGGAAAAAGATTATCAACAAAACAGACACACACACACACACACACACACACACACACACACACACACACACACACAGCACACACAGCACACACAGCACACACATACTCTGCACACGGTGACCCGCGGTGACAACCATGATGAATTCTAGCCTGGTTCACCGGAATCTCTCTGTTTATCAGAAGATGGAAATTTCTGTTAAGTCCTGTCGGAAATGGAAAACTAAAGTTTATCTCTTTGTCTCTTTTTAGGGACATAGCTCGGTCCTGTGTGAGAGGTGTGGATATCAAGCAGAGTCTTTAAAAAGGAGAACGGAAATGAGACTATAAACACTGTGACCACTGGCACTGTACACACTCATAATGTAGATGAAATGAGAAAGAATGGTTGAGAAACTGGTCACAGCTCTTACCTATACACAGTAGTTCTAGCCTGTGTGTGTGTGTGTGTGTGGGTGTGTGTGTGTGTGTGTGTGTGTGTGTGTGTGTGTGTGTGTGTGTGTATCAGTACTGAAGTCATTGCTTTCTATCTCAAACAGGTCATTGCTTTCTATCCCAGACTCTCATTTGCATTTGGCCATCCTGCTATTAATATAAAACCAAGAGCGAGATAAGAGAAGTGAACAGAGAAGGGAAATGGAATTGGATTTGCATTAGAATAGCTCCACTCACACATACATAGACAACAAAGGAAATGCACCATAGACATAAGAACAGTCCCTTTGCCTCTACACTCATGTGGTTCTAAACGCAGGCTTACTGTTTTTGCATTTTACAGTGCACAGGCTACTACTAATCCAGATTATATTGTCTTTGAACTACTCATGCTGGAACTCTCAATTAGTAAGATAACTAGGGTTGAGACAGTGAGCCTTCTATCAGTGAATCTCCTTAACGCCTCATGTAAAACATGTCGTACTACCACTGGCTCTTTTACAACACCTAAAATGGCCTCTTCTGAGAGGATCAAAGGCTCTGTTCTAAAGCAGTCAGAGTCAGTCAGTCACTGTGCTGACTGTTCCCAATGGTCAGGCTCTGGGACATGCTTACAAACAACACACACTATACAATACGACCAGGTAAAAAGCTCAAAATGGACATGGCATAGGATATCACTATCAAAATGAGCGAGAAAAGTGTGAGAAAAAAAATGTATTGTGAGAAAAAAAGTGAAGGAAAAAAGGGGGTTAGGATAGGAAAATAAAAAGAAACATTAAGAAAAATATGTTGAGAGATAAGTGGATATGGAGAGACAGATTGTTGGATACATACGCACTTAGAAAAAAGAAAAAAAAGAGCGATGGAGTGATAGGGACTCTAGAAGGAGGATGGAAAAGCTCTTAAAGGTAAGGTGAAACCTGCTTGGGCCCATCAGCCTGTTACATTTATAGAAACATGGGACCCTAAATCTTCCCCTTTAAATGAGGCCTGTATTTCCAAACAACAGTGTGTGTTGAGACCAGGGCATTTCCGCTCAGCTGGCCTGGCCTGGACACACTCCTCGGCTAGGAACTCATTCAGAGTTAGACTAGCGGCAGAGAGGCAGGGACAGACCACCTCCATCAACCCCGCTCTTTCAAAATCTATCCCCATCTCTTTGACAATCTCTCGTTTTTTAAGAACCTATTCCCATCTCTTAGCCAATATCTCTCTCTTTCAGAATCTATTCCCATCTCTGTCTGTCTGTCTGTCTGTCTGTCTGTCTGTCTGTCTGTCTGTCTGTCTGTCTGTCTGTCTGTCTGTCTGTCTGTCTGTCTGTCTGTCTGTCTGTATCCCTCTGACTCTGTCTATCTGTCTGTCTGTCTGTCTGTCTGATCCCTCTGTCTGATCCCTCTGTCTGATCCCTCTGTCTGTCTGTCTGTCTGTCTCCGTCCGTCTGTCTCCGTCCGTCTGTCTCCGTCCGTCTGCCTGTCTGTCTGTCTCCGCCCGTCTGTCCGTCTGTCTCCGTCCGTCCGTCTGTCTCCTTCCGTCTGTCTCCTTCCGTCTGTCTGTCTGTCTGTCTCCGTCCGTCTGTCTCCGTCCGTCTGTCCGTCTGTATCCGTCCGTCTGTCTGTATCCGTCCGTCTGTCTGTATCCGTCCGTCTGTCTGTATCCGTCCGTCTGTCTGTATCCATCCGTCTGTCTGTCTGTATCCGTCCGTATGTCTGTCTGTATCCGTCCGTCGGTCTGTCTGTATCCGTCCGTCTGTCTGTCTGAATCTCTCTCTCTCTTTCTCTCTCTCTCTCTCTCTCTCTCTGTCTGTCTGTTTGTCTGTCTGTATCCGTCCGTCTGTCTGTATCCATCCGTCTGTCTGTCTGTATCCGTCCGTCTGTCTGTCTGTATCCGTCCGTCCGTCTGTATCTGTCGGTATGTCTGTCTGTATCCGTCCGTCTGTCTGTCTGAATCTCTCTCTCGCTCTCTGTCTGTCTGTCTGTCTGTCTGTCTGTCTGTCTGTCTGTCTGTCTGTCTGTCTGTCTGTCTGTCTGTCTGTCTGTCTGTCTGTCTGTCTGTCTGTCTGTATCACTCTCTGGCTGTCAGTCCCTCTGGCTGTATGTCTTTCAGAATCTCTTGCTCTGGCTGTCTGTCTTTCAGAATCTCTCTCTCTTCTCTCTCTGTGTTTGTGTTCAGAGGCTGTAATTTAGTGGAGACTGTGTATACAGGACACAAACACAGACACACGCGACACACAGCCCCCACGCTCGACCATGTCACCGCCGCCAGACACACACTGGTCACTGTGGCCGCACTCAGACCTCAGACGGCCAGGCACACAACACACACTATCACAAATAACACACACAACCCCTCAAACCCAGAATACACTAAACTCCATATTCGTACTAAACTCCATATTCTAATCAATAGAATCTATGGCACAGTTCTCTACTGCTCAATCCATATGCTAAAATAATTTCAGTTTATGTCATGAACTTGAAGTTCAATAACCTCAAGTTCTACATGCAAACGTCCAAGTGTTTGGAGACAGGAGGGAATTGGTGAAGCTCGGCTGCAACACATTATGGCGCAATTCACCAGATGAGAGTTTCCCCTGGGCCATGTAAAAACTCCAGCACTTTTCTCATACGGGGAGAGAGAAAGATTCTGAATCACTCACACACTGATTTACACGCAGATACACATAATTCTGGTACACATCATTCTGGTAAAGCCAAGGATTACAGTCCCTAAAAAAAACTCACTCTCTCCTATTCATCTCTCCCTTGTTATACATTTAAGTCATTTAGGGGACACTTCTCCAGAGAGACAATTCATATAAGAACAGAATATTTATTTTTCTCAAAGTTAGAAAGAGTGTTGAAAAGGGTTAAACTAACCCATCTGATTCCAGTTCGGGGGGGAGGGGGTATAGAGAGGGGAGGAGGGAGGGAGCAGTGAATAACTATGAGTGTGAACAGTACAAAGGAGGGGAGGGACGGCTTTTTCACAATAAGAGTTGTGCCTTCATTCACTTTGAATCTGAATGAGCGCGAGTGTGCGTGTGTGTTTGAGAGCAAGTGCGTGTGTGTGAGCTAACTAGCGTGTTTAAGAGAGAAAAAACATGTATGCATGGGCGGGTGTATGAGTGATGAAGAGAGAAAATGTGTGTGTGCGTATGGATGCGAGAGCCTCTAAGTTGTTGACTGTTTGTTCTCAGTTGTTGACTGTCCATCCAGACAGTTCTATATTGAGCCAGTGGGGGTCAGTATTGCACCATGCATGAGCTCCATCAGTGGGTCACATCACTCTAACGAGGGTAGGGGAGAGGAGAGGAGGAAGTCTTTATTTGACAGGGACCATATCATTTGAACTAATGCATATTTTTGGACTTAGCTGTGTGTGGTGTTGCACGGTTGACATCAACGGTATGTCATAACTATTGATATTCAAACTCCTAACTGGCATTGCTACATAGTGTCCAGCCAGGGTGTGGCATCTTATTCTTTGTATAAAACATTGAAATGCTTTAAGAGTACCTGGCAGTGTCTCATTGGTTAGAATACTAGGGTTTAAAAACAGCTGTGTTGCTGACACTGTCAGTCCCTTAGCGAAGGGGGTGGGGGGTGGGGGGGAGGAGGAGCACCCCACTTACAACCCCCACAATTGTACAGGGGTCACAGAGGTAACCCTGTGTTTACAATGTGTGTGTGTGTGTGTGCACGTGTGTGTCTGACAGAGAGCAAGATGCTCAACATCTGCACATCTGTTTGATGGGGAGGGGGGCTTTGCTGTGAGTGTGTATATAAATAAAGTCTCCATCCCAGTCCCCTCTAACCCCTCACCCCTCACTCTGACCCTGTCTTACTTAGATTACACTGAGGCTGCATCTGTTTACCTCAACCTGCATCGCTATCATACAGACTCCTCACAAACACACCTCCATACGCCTACGCTTCTACAAACATTTACACTCATCTGCCTGCCAGGGCTATACACAGGAAACAGCTAAATACAGCTCACACACACACACGCATGCACAGACACACACACACACACTTTCATACGTGACTGTGCAGCCACGCACACCACTGGAGGCTCTTAGAGGAGGAAGGGGAGTGAATTTCAGAAGAAAAACAAAAAGTCAAACATTTAAAAAGTTTTCCTTTTTAGATAAAACTATACTAAATATATTCACGTCACCAAATAACTGACTAAAACACACCGTTTTGCAATGAAGGTCTACAGTAGCCTCAACAGCACCTTCTAGGGTAGCACCATGCTGTAGCCGGAGGACAGCAATTGTCTTCAGTTGACTTCAATACAAAACCTAGGAGGCTCATGGTTCTCGTTGCCTTCCGTAGACTTACACAGTAACTATGACGACTCTTGCAGCATGAACTGGCATGTTGTCAATCCAATCAAAGGATCAGCAAATTAATCTAGTACTGAAAGCATAAGCTAAAGTGTGGTGAGTAGCTGACTCAAAGAGAAAGACCATAGTTTCACAGTGTTGAACAAATACATTTCTTGAAAAATTAAGGAGAAGCTACAGATATATATCTAAAGGTTAGCGGTTATGATACAGTATGAAGGTTTGGCTTTTTTTTTTCACCTGGTCACAAGCGAAGAGAAAAGGTGAGAGAAGAATAAATAAATTACACAGCGAGCAAAGTGATGCTGCTGTAGGCCTATAGATAGATAGATACTGTAGATAGATAGATAGATAGATAGATAGATAGATAGATAGATAGATAGATAGATAGATAGATAGATAGATAGATAGATAGATAGATAGATAGATAGATAGATAGATAGATAGATAGATAGATAGATAGATAGATAGATAGATAGATAGATAGATAGATAGAGGGGGACATTTCTTTGTCCAGCAGCTACAACAAAACATAGGTCAGGTGCAAAATGCCAGTGGCTGCTATGAAAGTGAACAGTGTGTGCGTGTGATCAGGGGTGTACTCATTCCGCTGTTGCAAAACGTTTCTTAAACAGAAGCATCATAAATGGCACTGACCACCACTGGCGCACAAACAGACAAACTTACAATCCTGTACTCACACAATCACAGAGACACATCTAGTCTCAATCACGTCATTGTGGGAGAGAATTATGGGGAGAATCAACAACCATGAGTCAACAAGGTAAAGTTTACAACATCTTTTTTTATTATTATTTTTTTAAACAGAAACTTCTTCCTCAATGGCATCTATGGGAAAAAATTATATATATATACTGTACATACAATACTTTTAGTACAATAGTACGCAAGTATAAATACCATGGGACCACGCAAATCAATCCCAGAACAACAGCAAAGGACCTTGGGAAGATGCTGGAGGAAACGGGTACAAAAGTATCTATATTCACAGTAAAATTAGTCCTATATCGAAAATAACCTGAAAGGCCGCTCAGCAAGGAAGAAGCCACTGCTCCAAAACCGCCGTAAAAAAGCCAGACTACGGTTTGCAACTGCACATGGGGACAAAGATTGTACTTTTTAGAGAAATGTCCTCTGGTCTGATGAAACATAATTAAAACTGTTTGGCCATAATGACCATTGTTATTTTTGGAGGAAAAAGGGGGAGGCTTGCAAGCCGGAGAACACCATCCAAACCGTGAAGCAGGGGGCTGGCAGCATCATGTTGTGGGGGTGCTTTGCTGCAGGAGGGACTGGTGCACTTCACGAAATAGATGGCATCATGAGGAAGGAAAACTATGTGGATATATTGAAGCAACATCTCAATACATCAGTCAGGAAGTTAAAGCTTGGTCGCAAATGGGTCTTCCAAATGGACAATGACCCCAAGCATACTTCCAAAGTTGTGGGAAAATGGCTTAAGGACAACTAAGTCAAGGTATTGGCCCTGACCTCAATCCTATAGAAAATGTGTTGGCAGAACTGAAAAATTGTGTGCGAGCAAGGAGACCTACAAACCTGACTCAGTTATACCAGTTCTGTCAGGAGGAATGGGCCAAAATTCATCCAACTTATTGTGGGAAGCTTGTGGAAGGCTACCCGAAATGTTTGACCCAAGTTAAACAATTTAAAGGCAATGCTACCAAATACTAATTGAGTGTATGTAAACTTCTGACCCACTGGTAATGTGATGAAAGAAATAAAAACTGAAATAAATCATTCTCTCTACTATTATTCTGACATTTCACATTCTTAAAATAAAGTGGTGATCCTAACTGACCTAAACCAGGGAATTTTTACTAGGATTAAATGTCAGGAATTGTGAAAAACTGTGTTTAAATGTATTTGGCTAAGGTGTATGTAAACTTCCGACTTTAACTGTATATATATATATATATATATATATATATATATATATATATATATATATATATATATATATATACACAACGGGTGAAATAAGTATTGAACACGTCACCATTTTTCTCAGTAAATATATTTCCAAAGGTGCTATTGACATGAAAGTTTCACCAGATGTTGGTAAAAACCCAAGTAATCCATACATACAAAGAAACCAAAACAAATAAGTTCAGAAATTAAGTTATGTGTAATAATGTGAAATGACACAGGGAAAAAGTATTGAACACATGAAGAAAGGGAGGTTCAAAAAGGCATGGAAAGCCAAGACAACAGCTGAAAACTATCAGTAATTAAAAAGCAATCCAGCCCCCTGTCAGTGCAAATTAATATCAGCTGGTTCAGTCCCAACTGATGGCCTACAAAAAGGTCTCATTGCCAAGGTCTCACACAATGATGGGTAAAAGCAAAGAGCTGTCTCAAGACATTCGCAACCTAATTGTTGCAAAACATAATGATGGCATTGGTTATAGGCACATTTCTAAGCTTCTGAATGTTCCAGTGAGCACTGTTGGGGCCATAATACGGAAGTGGAAAGACAATCATTTCACCATAAATTTGCCTCCACCCTGCTACCACGAAAATACATTCTGCCTGCCACCATACAGAAGGTGAATGCAAGCATTCCGCGAGACTGTGCCTCAAAACCAAATGTCTACCTGGCCAACCACTCCACCCTGGACTTGAACAGCCTTTACAACCAGGTCCACCTCTATAAGGCAGCAATCCCAACTTTTGCCAGGACCCTGAAGGACATCACTCTCAACCGTAGGCCCAGCACCTCACATAGGAGGGACAGAGCAACGGACACTCCACCTAGACCAGCGAGACACCCTCCCAGACCTGCAAGACTCCCTCCTGAAGGATCTGCACCGAGAGAACCCACTCCAAGAGGACCTACACCCAGACCACAGCATCACCAGCCACAACCCAACCAGCTAAGACCACCTCAAGCAAACCCTGGCCACACCCTATATAGGCCCCCACATGTCAGACCTATGCCCCTTCTGCCCACCCCATGCCCCAAGCCCCTGCGGCAAGGACCTTAACATGACAGCAGGACATATGCCCAGGCCGTGAGCAGAGCAACAGGCCCACTATTACACCCGCCCAAGCACCATCCTTCGACCTAAGAGGTATGTATCAGATGCTCTGCTCACACCTACTGTGATGGTCCGGGCCTAAACCACACAAAAACAACACTAGACACTATGAAACACAAAGCTTTTACTATCTTATCCTGGAATACACAAGGTCTGAGGTCATCTGCCTTTGGCCTAAAGAGCAGGAACCCAGACTTCATCAAAGAAATTGGAAATACAGACATAAACCAAGGAGGGCCTACAGCAGCACCTAGATCTTCTGCACAGATTCTGTCAGACCTGGGCCCTGACAGTAAATCTCAGTAAGACAAGAATAATGGTGCTCCAAAAATGGTCCAGTTACAAAGACCACAAATACAAATTCCATCTAGACACTGTTGCTCTAGAGCACACAAAAAACGATACATACCTCGGCCTAAACATCAGTACCACAGGTAACTTCCACAAAGCTGTGAACAATCTGAAACAAGGCAAGAATGGCCTTCTATGCCATCAAACATAAAATTTGACATACCAATTAGGATCTGGCTAAAAATACTTGAATCAGTTATAGAACCCATTGCCCTTTATGGTAGTGAGGTCTGGGGTCCGCTCAACAACCAAGAATTCACAAAATGGGCCAAACACCAAATTGAGACTCTGCATACAGAATTCTGCAAACATATCCTCAGTGTACAATGTAAAACATCAAATAATGCATGCAGAGCAGAATTAGGTTGATACCCGCTAATTATCACAATCATAACTTCCATAACAAAGCCATCACCTACAGAGAGATGAACATGGAGAAGAGTCCACTAAGCAAGCTGGTCCTGGGGCTTTGTTCACAAACACAAATAGACCCCACAGAGCCACAGGACAGCAACACAATAAGACCCAACCAAATCATGAGAAAACAAAAAGAGAATTACTTGACACATTGGAAAGAATGAACAAAAAACCCCAGAGCAAACTAGAATGCTATTTGGCCCTAAACAGATAGTACACAGTGGCAGAATACCTGACCACTGTGACTGACCCAAGCTTAAGGAAAGCTTTGACTATGTACAGACTCAGTGAGCATAGCCTTGCTATTGAGAAAGGTCACCGTAGGCAGACCTGGCTCTCAAGAGAAGACAGGCTATGTGCACACTGCCCACAAAATGAGGTGGAATGAGCTGCACTTCCTAACCTCCTGCCAAATGTATGACCATATTAGAGACACATACACTGTATTTCCCTCAGATTACACAGATCCACAAAGAATTAGTAAACAAACCCAATTTTGATAAACCCCCATATCTACTGAGTGAAATACCACAGTGTGCCATCACAGTAGCAAGATGTTTGACCTGTTGCCACAAGAAAAGGGCAACCAGTGATTAACAAACACCATTGTAAATACAACCCATATTTCTGTTTATTTATTTGCACATTGTTAAAACACTGTATATATAAATAATAGGACATTTGAAATGTCTTTATTCTTTTGGAACTTCTGAGTGTAATGTTTACTCTAAAATAAAGGTGTTTACTATCTACTTCACTTGCTTTGGCAATGTTAACATATGTTTCCCATGTCAATAAAGCCCTTAAATTGAATTGAAATTGAATTGATAGAGAAAGAGAGAGAGATATACTGTGTGTGTATATATATATATATATATATATATATATATATATATATATATATATATATATATATATATATATATATATATATATATACACAGTGGGGAGAACAAGTATTTGATACACTGCCGATTTTGCAGGTTTTCCTACTTACAAAGCATGTAGAGGTCTGTAATTTTTATCATAGGTACTCTTCACCTGTGAGTGACGGAATCTAAAACAAAAATTCAGAAAATCACATTGTATGATTTTTAAGTAATTCATTTGCATTTTATTGCATGCCATAAGTAAGAGAGAGAGAGAGAGAGAAAGAGAGAGAGAGAGAGAGAGAGAGAGAAACATAAAACCAGAACGCACAAACAAGAAATGGAGACGTATTAGGAGAGATATTATCGTCTAGGTGAGTGCCGTTCGCTGGATGGTCGTTCCTGGCGACCGCTGCTGTGAGGAGACTCATAAATCTCATATTTACGAGTCAATTATTATTATTATCATGATTAATTTAACACAACACACCTCTGTCAGCTTCCCTGCTAGCGTGCTGCTAACACAGACTAGATGTAACTACACAGTTCCACCGAAACACTGTCGAGTGCTAACACCAGAAGGCATACACCTTTACACAAAGGGCAGTTTTTACCATGAGCAACACACACATACTCAACACACAACACACACAACCATATCTTCACAATGGCAAAGCACACACCCTCATACAGAGAGCCGTTTTCACAAGGCACTTGAGAACATCCATATAAATTGATTTTTCACATGAGGATGGGAATAAAGGGTGTGATTGACAGCTGGCTGACACATCCTCCAACACACAGCTGTGTCATTTACAAATACTAATGTACTAATACTGAGGATATTGCAGGCTTAGAGACCTGCTCTCACATGGAATGGGATTTGATACGACACACACTCACTCTCTCATTCCAGTTCTGAAATCACACACGCACACACAAAGAGACACACACACAAACACACACACATGCACACCTCTGCCCTGACAGGGTTGCTGGCAGAAGGCAGAAGGAATGTGTTTACATGGGGTAGTCAGGGTGGAGACCGAGTGGCAGGCTGATGGGTGCACAGCACATTGGTCTTTGTGTGTGTGAAAACACATGCCCATGTCTGCCGACACTCGCTCTACACACACACACTGAGAAACTGAACAATACAAACAACATTAGACCAGGGGGGAGGCAGTCTAGTCTCCACAGGACAAACTTTCCCAGAGCCAACACACAGCTCAGCAGAAAACAACTGTGACAGGAGCAGAGAGAGAGGTTTAGATGTCTCTCTCTGAAATGTTCTCTCTACCTCTCTCCCGCTCTCTATACCTCTTTGTATGTCTCTCTACCGCATCGCTCTCATCTTCTTACCCATCTCTCCCTCTGCTTCTCAGGGTGTGATTCCGTTCCTCGATCTCAGAACACTCTGACCCTCAGTCTCTCTCTCCTCCCAGTCTGGGAAGATAAGAATTCCTATTCCAGCTATAATAACTAAGAGTATCATAAGATATATCTACAATAAACTCAGAGCTACAATAACTCACAACCACAATAACACAGCTCTAATCAAATCAGCCCAGGCTGAGACTTCACAGGAAAGCCCATGTGTGTAATTAGGAGAGCGGCTCTGGGGGCCGGGCTGGAGGCGATGTGTGTGTGTGTGTGTGTGTGTAGGGTGTTAGACTATAGTCAGCCAGGGTACACAGCCTACACAGCAGTTGTTTTTCTGATATATGACATTGTGTGTTCTTCTATGTACACGGCTAGAAAATGCTGCAGAGGTTTAAAATATGAGCAGCTGTTTTCTAAGTGTTCGTTTCTGAATGCCTTTTGTCAAACCTCAATGGCAGGTTGTGATAGAATAGTGCTTGAAGGAGTTTTGACATTCTGATTGTATAAATGTCCATGTTCAGGGCCTCCCGAGTGGCACAGCAGTCTAAGGCACTGCATCGCAGTGTTAGCTACGTTACTACAGATCCTGGTTCGTGACCGGGAGACCCATGAGGCGACGCACAATTGGCCCAGCGTCGTCCGGGTTAGGCCGGCCGGGATGTCCATGTCCCATCACTCTCTAGCGACTCCTGTGGCGGGCCGGGTGCATGCACGCTGACACAGTCGCCAGGTGTAAGGCGTTTCCTCTGACACATTGGTGAGGCTGGCTTCCGGGTTAAGCGTGCATTGTGTCAAGAAGCAGTGCTGCTTGGCGGGGTTGTGTTTCGGAGGACGCACAGCACTCGACCTTCGTCTCTCTCTAAGACTGTAACTACCAATTGGATATGAAGAAAATGATCCATGTTCAGACTGCAACCCCGCCCCCAACACACACCTTTACTAGGTTTTGCTCACAAACCTTTTTTCCAACTCTCTTTATCTTAAGAATTCCTGTTTACGGTACCTTTCCATTCCTATTTTCATTCAATCACCCGTCTCCTTCACTCTCCCTCTGTAGCATCCTGCTGTATCTTACATTGGTCTGCCATACAGGGTTGAGTTAGGACCGTATCAAAAGAGCTAGACCCTAACGAAAGAATAAGACTGCAGCCAAGCACCGCAAGGAAGTGCCTGAGGACTATCTCAACGTCACTCTCCATCCTGGATGTCTCCTATCACTCCAGACACAGAGGGTAAAACAGAGAGATAGAGAGATCACAAGTCTGAAAATAAAAAGAGTTAAAGTGTAGGCACAAGGCAAGGCACTGAGATGGAGAGATCAAACATTTGAGAAAAAGAACATTCTGAGTTGGAGTAGGAACCGCACTACTGGACAGAGACGACTAGTAGAATGCATGAGTTAAAATCAAATTAAATCAAATAACATTTTATTTGTCACATGCGTCATAAACAACAGGTGTAGACTAACAGTGATATGCTTACTTACGTGTCATTTTCCCAACAATGCAGACTTAAAGATAAATCATTGAATAAAACATTGAAATAGTGACACGAGGAATAATGAATAACAATAATGAGTACAAAAAACATGGCTATATACAGGAAGTACCAGTACAGAGTCGTTAAGGTAACTACAGTGGGGAGAACAAGTATTTGATACACTGCCGATTTTGCAGGTTTTCCTACTTACAAAGCATGTAGAGGTTTGTAATTTTTATCATAGGTACACTTCAACTGTGAGAGACGGAATCTAAAACAAAAATCCAGAAAATCACATTGTATGATTTTTAAGTAATTAATTTGCATTTTATTGCATGACATAAGTATTTGATACATCAGAAAAGCAGAACGGCAATGTATGTGGTAAGTGTGTGAGTGTGTGTGTGAGTGTGTGTGTGGCGTCAGTATGCATGTGTGCCATGTTATATCGGTGTGGTCGTATGTAGTGTGTTGGGGTGTGAGTGTGTGTGGTGTTGAGTTAGGGTCAATGCAGGTAGTCTGGGTAGCCATTTAAGCAGTCTTATGGCTTGGGGATAAAAGCTGTTCAGGGTCCTGTTGGTTCCAGACTTGGTGCACCGGTACCGTTTGCCGTGTAGTAGCAGAGAGAACAGTCTATAGCTTGGGTGGCTGGAGTCTTTGAGCATTTTTAGGCCTTCCTCTGACACCGCCTGGTAGAGGTCCTGGATGGCAGGGAGCTCAGCCCCAATGATATACTGGGCCATACTCACCACCCTGTAGCACCTTACGGTAGTTGACTGACCGAGCGGTGATGCCCTCATCAAATAGGCAAAGCGTCAATACAGGACTAAGATCGAAGTGTATAGATTAGTGCTGAGCGATAAACTGAAATGTTGGCTATTTTACATTTTTTTAAACAATTAATTGACCAACGTTGGTTCAATTATTTGAATTCCGTGTAATTATTTTTTCTTTCTGTGAGCTCAATGCGCACATTGCACAGTTTTTCTAGTGATAAATCAGATCAAGCCCGAACTGTGCGATGTAATAGGGAGTTGTAGTTTCCAACAGGCCAATATGCGACATAGTTTAGTGCAGAAAACGTGGTAATTAACTACACTGACCATAATCCAATGCGCGCCTACATGTCCAGTCTGGGTTTCTTTTACGCATGCTGTGTAAAAGAGATAAAATAATGGATGATTGAGAAGGATAGAGCAGTTGCTTTCAAAGTTCTCTAACTGCATAAACATGATCTAAGTGATTGATTGCTGGTATTCAGCAGTATGCCTTATTTACATTGAAGAACTACTAAAGTGATTTTGTCAGACAGCGTAGGCAGCAGCTCTATAGAGAAGACATGATGACTTGGAATGGAATAATAAAGTCACAAAATTAAACAAATGTAATATAAACAACTGAAATATGTTATTGAAGTGAAGTAATGCATACATTTTGGATAATAAGTGATAAGCATTAATGGGCATCACTACCATCATGAGACTATTATTAATAGTTTTATTCAGTGTTGTTACAGCATTCAACCTTCATAATTAATGTTTAAAAAAATTATAATACTTTTTTTTAGGAATTAAACCAAAACCATATTTAAATAATTAGCTTTGCTGGACTGATTGGAGGCTACCTGCATCTGATGGTCAGTCTCACCGGAGGAAACGAGAGAGCAGACACCGTGAGAGACCTTTGCTGTTGGACCCTGTGCTGCTCTCCCCCTCCATCAGGACTGATCATCAGATGCAGGTAGCCTACAATCAGTCCAGTAAAGCTAATTATTTTTAATTTATGCTCAGCTGTGCCTGGCAAGCAATAAAATAACTGATCTATTTTGTAATCATATCTCGAGTTTTGAAATATAATATTTATTTTTGAACCCTTATTTTACCAGGTAAGTTGACTGAGAACATTCTCATTTATAGCAACAACCTGGGGAATAGTTACAGGGGAGAGGAGGGGGGATGAATGACCCAATTGGAAGCTGGGAATGATTAGGTGGCCATGATGGTATGAGGGCAAGACTGGGAATATAGCCAGCACACTCTCACAATAAGTACCATGGGATCTTTAGTGACCACAAAGAGTCAAGACAACCATCCCATCCGAAAGAACAATATTGGCAGGCCATGCATAGCCAATATGCTGTGATAATGTATTAGGCTTACTGCGCAAACCTCATTCTTACAAACCATTTTTTATAATGAACAAAAATATAAAAACAACATGCAACAATTTAAAAGATTTTGCTGATTTACAGTTAATTTAATGAAATCAATCAATTGAAATAAATAAATTAGGCCCAAATCTATGGATTTCACATGACTGGGAATACAGATATGTATCAATTGGTCACATACAGTTTAAGTCGTAAGTTTACATACACCTTCGCCAAATACATTTAAACTCAGTTTTTCACAATTCCTGACATTTAATCCTAGTAAAAAGTCCCTGTCTTAGCTCAGTTAGGATCACCACTTTATTTTAAGAATGTGAAATGTCAGAATAATAGTAGAGAGAATGATTTATTTAAGCTTTTATTTCTTTAGTCACATTCCGAGTGGGTCAGAAGTTTCCATACACTCAATTAGTATTTGGTAGCATTGCCTTTAAATTGTTTAACTTGGGTCAAAGATTTCAGGTAGCCTTCCACAAACTTCCCACAATAAGTTGGGTGAATTTTGGCCCATTCCTCCTGACAGAACTGGTGTAACTGAGTCAGGTTTGTAGGCCTCCTTGCTCGCACACGCTTTTTCAGTTCTGCCTCCAAATGTTCTATGGGATTGAGGTCAGGGCTTTGTGATGGCCACTCCAATACATTGACTTTGTTCTCCTTAAGCCATTTTGCCACAACTTTGGAAGTATGCTTGGGGACATTGTCCATTTGGAAGACCCATTTGCGACCAATCTTTAACTTCCTGACTGATGTCTTGAGATGTTGCTTCAATATATCCACATAATTTTCCTTCCTCAAACTGCCATCTATTTTGTGAAGTGCACCAGTCCCTCCTGCAGCAAAGCACCCCCACAACATGATGCTGCCACCCCCGTGCTTCACGGTTGGGATGGTGTTCTTCGGCTTGCAAGCCTCCCCCTTTTTCCTCCAAACATAACGAGGGTCATTATGGCCAAACAGTTCTATTTTTGTTTCATCAGACCAGAGGACATTTCTCCAAAAAGTACAATATTTGTCCCCATGTGCAGTTGCAAAGTGTAATCTGGCTTTTTTACGGCAGTTTTAGAGCAATGGCTTCTTCCTTGCTGAGTGCGTTCATCTCTAGGAGACAGAACGTGTCTCCTTCCTGAGCGGTATGACAGCTGCGTGGTCCCATGGTGTTTATACTTACGTACTATTGTTTGTACAGATGAACATGGTACCTTCAGGCGTTTGTAAATGGCTCCCAAGGATGAACCAGACTTGTGGCTGATTTCTTTTGATTTTCCCATGATGTCGGGCAAAGAGGCACTGAGTTTGAAGGTAGGCCTTTAAATACATCCACAGGTACACCTCCAATTGACTCAAAATATATGTCAGAAACTGCTAAAGCCATTGCATCATTTTCTGGAATTTTCCAAGCTGTTTAAAAGGCACAGTCAATTTAGTGTATGTAAACTTCTGACCCGCTGGAATTTTGATATAGTGAATTATAAGTGAAATAATCTGTCTGTAAACAATTGTTGGAAGAGTTACTTGTGTCATGCACAAAGTAGATGTCCTAACCGACTTGCCAAAACTACAGTTTGTTAACATGAAATCTGTGGAGTGGTTGAAAAATGAGTTTTAATGACTTCAACCTAAGCGTATGTAAACTTCCGACTTTAACTGTAAAAGTTGATCTGAAAATCTGTCTGTATCTGGTGTGACAACCATTTGCCTCATGCAGCGCGACACATCTTCTTAGCATAGAGTTGATTAGGCTGTTGTGTGTGGCCTGTGGAATGTTGTCTCACTCCTCTTCAATGCAGAGATGCAAACTGGTGAGGGCCCAAAAAGGTGACTTATTTTTTGGGGTTCACTGAAACATGCAAAAAAATCCCTGCTAGGAGGAAATGCAGGTTTTAATAATTAAACAACAAATAATATGATCTACATGATCAGTCTCTGTGTGTAAATTAAAGTGGTTCATGTGAACCTTAAGAAAGCAATCCGAAGTTATTTGTTGCCTAGACTTTACTGCAAATTACACTCAAGTCTTGAGAAAAAGCAATACACTATTATTGCAGTTAGCCATGACAGCCTTTATAATAGAACGCTTGTGACCACACACACACATCTAAATATTACACTTATATATTGAAAAAAAAGAATGAAACAAACACAAAAAAAAATGTAATAAGCCCCTCCCACTCACACACAAGTGTTACTGTCAAGTTCAACACAACAAAAGCAATATCTTTGGGCTACACTGCACATTATTACATTGTACACTTTCTGCCTGTGGACATCTGTTCTACAATGTGCCAGCAGAGCATGATACCATTTGTTGGCATAATTGATCTCTTTCAGGCAGAGAGTACACCTGGCATACCTCTTTTTATCCACTCTATTGAAAAAGTGAGAAAGAGGGAAAGTGTGTGGTGTTCCTTTCACCTCTATAGTGGCATCCAGTTTAAGCCAGGCCCAGCTAAACTTCATCCCTGAATCCACTTGTTAAACAAGCAACAGCTCATTTTCACCTAATTATCTAATTCTAAAAATGTACCATATACTGTAGAGGGAAAACATTAGTTCACAGATAGTAGTTTGTTTGTTAGCTACTTAACTAGTTAAGATTTCACACAGATTGCCAGAGTCCAGTAACCAACTAACGCGTTATAACTTAAGGACGAACAGCAAGGAGTCGTATAACGTTACCAGTTAATACTATAGCGAATTGGTTAGGTTACTAACGTTAGCTCATCTGTTGTTGTAACGTTTAGAGTGGCCTTATAGTGTCCCCAGCACAAGGTGCACCTATGTAATTACCATGCTGTTTAATCAGCATCTTGATATGCCACACCTGTCAGGTGGATGGATTATCTTGGCAAAGGAGAAATGCTCACTAACAGGGATGTATTTTTGGGATATTTTATTTCAGCTCATGAAACAAGGGACCAACACTTTACATGCTGCGTTTATATTTTTGTTTAGTGTATTAGGTTAATGTAGCATAGGCTTACAAGTAATGTTTTTTTTTTTTTTATCTGAGCGGCATGCATTTTGACACCGTATGGTCACTGTGGGGATGCACTTATTGATGAAGTTGGTGACTGATGGGGTGGAACTCCTCAATGTTAAATCGGATGAATCCCAGTCTGTGCTAGCGAAAGAGTCCTGTAGCATAGAATACGCTTCGTCAAACCACTTCGGTATCGAGCTGGTACTTCCTGTTTGAGTTTTTGCTTGTAAGCAGGAGGATATAGTTATGGCCTGATTTGCAAAAAGGAGTGCAAGGGAGCGCCTTGTATGTGTTTCTGTGTGTAGAACAAAGGTGATCTAGAGTTTGGTCGCCTCTAGGTCAAATCACTGGCTATGAGAAACGCCGCCTCTGAATGTGCATTTTCTTGAATATGCTTATAGCCCTGTACAGCTCGTTGAGTGTGGTCTTAGTGTGAGAATCAGTTTGTGGCAGTAAATACACAGCTACGAAAAATATAGATGAAAACTCTCTAGGTGACTAGTATGGTCTGCAGCTTATCATGAGGTATTCTAACTCAGGTGAGCAAAAACTTGAGACTTCCTTAACATTTTAGTCATTTAGAAGACACTCTTATCCAGAGCAATTAGGGTTAAGTGCCTTACTCAAGGGCACATCAACAGATTTTTTTGTTCAGGGGCAAAATGGGGGATTTTTAACTTGTCAGCTCAGGGATTCGAACCAGTGACCTTTTGGTTACTGGCCCAACGCTCTTAAGCGCTAGGCTACCTGCCGCCCTGTTAACATTAACAAACATCGCACACCAGCTGCTTTTAAAAGAGACACACCCCTCCTCCCTTCGTCTTACCCGAGTCTGCCATCCGTTCTTAACAATGCATAGAAAAACCAGCAAGATGTATATTATCCATGTCTCCATTCAGCCACGACTGAGAAACATATGACATGACACTTTTTCATTTCCCGTTGATAGGATAGTTTTGAACGGAGCTCATCCAGTTTGTTAAAAAGTGACTGACTGCACGTTCGCCAATAGAACAGAGGGTAATGGCGGTGACAGGCGGTCTATTTGCTCCCAGACATAATCCCGTCAGGATGCCGCCCGCAACTCTTTTGCCGCCGCTTCCTCTTTCAAGATTAGGACCTGGTCCAGAGTAAGCGGAACGTCTAGAGCTGCTGACTCGTTGAAGTAGACATTTTCATCCAAATCCAGGTTAGTGATCACTGTTCAGATGTCCAGACACTGTTTTTGGTCATAGGAAATGATGGTAGAGACATTATGTACAAAAACAGTTAAGATCAGTGTAAAAAAAACATACAAAATAGCAGAATTGTTCAGGAGCCCGTAAGACAGCTGCTATCCACTGCAGCGCCATCTTAGCCAACCTCAGATATGCAAACCTGCAGAATATAATGTGGATTCTGCACTTTGATATTTGTATTATGCCATGAGCAGGATGTGGAGCAATGGTTAGAATACCCACCAGAAAGTAATGTACAATGTGGTAATGTCAAATCCTGCGTGGGCCGTTGAACTTATGACCTTTATATTATTGAAGGGCGTGCATGTTCACCTCAGTATCCGGAGCATTGAAGACCTACACTATCGCTTGTTTAAAAACCTTCAACAAACTGGTGTCAGCTCCAGAACACTAGACGACACTGAGTGACTTTTCTAAAACACACAAGGCCACCCATACACACACACACACACTTTAGATCCCAAACACACAACGTAACCATAAACCATCTTCATGTCAAAGGCTTTCAGCCACAGACAGACACCCTCCTGCCATGATGAGAGGAGAGGAGCTAAGCAGAGCAGACAGCACTGCTGTTGTACTATAATGTTCATAACACAGCTCTCATAACACACAGCCATCATACATAACACACACACACACACACACACACACACACACACACACACACACACGTCGACATGAAAGGGTGAGCCCTAATCATCTTAAATAACTCATAACAGAGGAAAATGGGAGAGGGGGAGAGAGGGAGAAGGAGGGGGAGAGGGGGGGAACATATTGCAGGCGTATGTGCCACCTCACTTTCTCTCACTCCCCCTCTCTAGCCTCCTCTCCTGCCCCCTCTCACTCCCCCTCTCTAGCCCCCTCTCTAGTCCCCTCTCTAGCCCCCTCTCACTCCCCCTCTCTAGCCCCCTCTCTTTCTCCCCCTCTCCCACCCCCTCTCACTCCCCCTCTCTAGCCCCCTCTCTTTCTCCCCCTCTCTAGTCCCCTCTCTAGTCCCCTCTCCCTCCCCCTCTCTAGTCCCCTCTCCCACCCCCTCTCTAGTCCCCTCTCTAGACCCCTCTCACACCCCCTCCCCCTCTCTAGCCCCCTCTCCCACCCCCTCTCTAGTCCCCTCTCTAGTCCCCTCTCCCTCCCCCTCCCCCTCTCTAGTCCCCTCTCTAGTCCCCTCTCCCACCCCCTCCCCCTCTCTAGCCCCCTCTCCCTCCCCCTCTCTAGCCCCCTCTCCCACCCCCTCTCTAGTCCCCTCTCCCACCCCCTCTCTAGTCCCCTCTCCCTGGTTCGGCATTCAGGCTCGTTTTGGGTTTCTTTAATTTATTTTGCAATTTCCATGAAAACAACACTGGGACAAACAGGCCCACATGTATCTACTCATCTAGTCAGAACAATAGGCAGAGAGAGGAAGGCATTCCAGTTCACTACGGATGAAAGCTAGAGGCGAAAAAAAATTGAGAAATAAGTGAGGTTTTCCCTACATGTGTTTCGGAGTGTATTTTTCCAGTTGTATAAAGTATTGTGTAGTTTGGGTTTACACTGCAATCCATCACGGCAGGCGATGGAAAAACTCACTCAGTTGGAAAGTATCTTCAACCATTTTCAGCATTAGAACCTTACTCAGAGCTCTACCTAATCCAACGTAACCTGGACTTGATTAATTAATACCTAATACTCATGAAAAGCATCCTACATTTTAACTAACCGTGCTTTGGCTTAGGGCTTTGTGTTTTACATGTGTTAGCGATAAACATGTCCAGTGCTTTTACCATTGTTCTCAGACCTTTATAACATTCAGATGAGTGCCATGGTTATGACCATAGATAGATATTTACTGCTGAAGGCAACTCTGGTATGGGTTTGGAGTTCATATTGATCGCTCACAGAGAGAGGAGATCTGACAGTGTGTGGTTATATGTTCTTAATTTATACTCCAGGACCAGATTCATCCCTGTGTACAACAAGGGGACCTATATCGACCAATCAACACATATCTACCAACCTATATCGACCAATCAACACATATCTACCAACCTATATCTACCAATCAACACATATCTACCAATCAACACATGACACTAATCAGGCTGTAAGTATAAAACAAAGAAAATAAAGATGGGGGAAAGGGAGGGGAGAAGGAGGTAGCCTACAGAAACAGAGTGGGGATAAAGAGAGATATAGAAGGAGGTAGCCTACAGAAACAGAGTGGGGATAAAGAGAGATATAGAAGGAGGTAGCCTACAGAAACAGAGTGGGGATAAAGAGAGATATAGAAGGAGGTAGCCTACAGAAACAGAGTGGGGATAAAGAGAGATATAGAAGGAGGTAGCCTACAGAAACAGAGTGGGGATAAAGAGAGATATAGAAGGAGGAGCGATAGCAGAATATTTAAGGGTCCAATGCAGACCTCAATATCAAATCATTTCTGGGTAACATTGAAGTACCTTACTGTGATTGTTTTCAATTCAAATGGTCAAAAAGAAACAAGAATAGCTTCTTAGTAAAGAGCAATTTCTCAAGCAAGAATTTTGCTAGGACTGTCTGGGAGTGGTCTGAGCGGGGAGGGGAAAACTGAAAACTAGCTGTTATTGGCAGAGAGGTTCGGAACTCTCTTTCTTATTGGTGTATTAACGGATGCCACCAGGCAGGCGAAACTCCATCCCACGAAAGACAGGCTGAAATTTCAGGCGGTCTTTTCAAACAGCTCTTACACTAAAAAGCGCATTATCATCATTTTCACAAATTCACAGTATTTATTCCAACCTTATAGTGTGGAAACATACACTGACTATACAAAACATTAAGAACACCTGCACTTTCCATGACATCCAGGTGAAAGCTATGATCCTTATTGATGTCACTTGTTAAATCCACTCCAATCAGTGTAGATGAAGGGGAGGAGACAGGTTAAAGAAGAATTTTTAAGCCTTGAGACAATTAAAACATAGATTGTGTGTGTGCCATTCAGAGTGTGCCAAGACAAAATATTTAAGTGCCTTTAAATGGGGTATGGTAGTAGGTACCAGGTGCACCAGTTTGTGTCAAGAACTGCAACACTGCTGGGTTTTTCATGCTCAACAGTTTCCTGTGTTTATCAAGAATGGTCCACCACCCAAAGGACATCCAGCCAGCTTGACACAACTATGGGAAGCATTGGAGTCAACATGGGCCAGCATCCCTTTGGAACGCTTTCGACACCTTGTTGAGTCCATGCCCCGACAAATTGACTCAATATTATGAAGGTGTTCCTAATGTTTGGTATACTCAGTGTATATAAAACATAGGAAAATCGGGTTTTTGACTGCATTGGGCCTATAAGTATCTCCAGACCCAAGCAGACAGAGAGCCTGGGGCATCTCCCCCTCTCTGTGTCCAGCTGTCAATCACACTGTGATGGGGAGGGTAGGGGGGTAACGGGGAGGCCAGCCCCCAGAAAGCTCCACAGATGAGTTTAATTTCTAACTCATAGCAGTTGATTCCAAAAACAACAAAAGTGAACCTCCCCCCGTCAACGAAGCGAAGAAAACGCAGCATGCATTTTTTCATCCAAAGATTTCCTCACAAATGCAAATACCAGCTTCAGTTGAAAAAAAAAAAGAGCAGATAAATCCAACGTTGTCAAAACATATAAACACAGAATGTTGGACAGGACTAGAGTTCTGGAGTGCTGTATACAGTGGTAGCTTAACTAAAACACGGCCAACCAACCGGCACCCAGGACTCCTGGATGCTGTGAGAATAGTATCACAACCCTTTGCCTACATGGGTCCTGGCAATGACTCAATCAGACAGGACACTACAGATCTATTCTATTCTCCAAAGGCATTGTTGAATACTGAAAAGGTCAAAGAGTGGGCTCAGGTTATGGCTAACATGAGTCTGTTGTTTCCTAAACACTGTCAGAGGTGATTCACCTGTGTGACTAGCGTAACACATAACATCACCCTGCTACAGACAGATAGGGTATCATGAAAATGCCAAACCCATCTTACTCAACTTCACCTGGATCTATCCTATTGGGTTTAATGGGTTGACATTGCACCAGAGCACATGGGAATTGTGGGTAATTAATGACAGGGCTACGGTGGAAGGACTCTGTCTCTGATTGACCCAGCCTGACCTGCGCTGCTTAGTTACCATGGAGATCGGGGTCACCATAGTGACCGGGGGAGTCCTATTCCATATGGGTGAGTGGGTTGCATCCCCGGGGCAAGAGGGAGGGCGTCTAAAGGTGGGCATGAGTAAGCACTGAGGTGGAGGAGAGAGGAGGGGGAAGGGGGAGGTGTGGGGGAGGACTGGAGGGGTCCATGGGTCTCAGCTGGGTAGAATTACAGGGTGTTACAGAGAGGAGCCCTTGTCCCCTTGTGTTCTCCATCCACCTGAGGGAACACTCCTACACACCCTTCACCTCCCCATCCCATTAATCCCTGTGTCCACAAAGAGGAAATCTGTGCCCCATCCGGGGAAATGTGAGCAGTAGGGGATGCTACCAGTCTACCTGTCTGCCCATTCAGACTGCCCAGGAACTTACAGGCCAACAGGGCTCTGCCCATAGTGCCCAGATCAGCTCTGAACATCCCACACACAGACTGGTCATTCATCATCACACGTACACACATTCCAGTCAGTTAGGTTTCCATCTGTACACCATGGGTCTGCTGGGGTTAACCCTCTACAGGCCAATCATCCATTACAGCTAAAATGGATCAATTAGCTCATCCTTAACTCTTCAATCAGATAAGCCCTTTGCCCTGTGTTGTTCAATCACCATGAAAACTTCAATCTACTCTTATGATCCTCACACACACACACACACACACACACACACACACACACACACACACACACACACACACACACACACACACACACACACACACACACACACACACATACACGTTCTCTGGCCTGCGACCTCTGTTGGCCTGTGCTCAGCAGGTAGTGACAAATGAGCTGATATCTAATCTCTGCTGAGGTGGAGCTGGTAGAGGGCTGAACAGAGAGCCTGTGTCTGGTGCCATGGGACACGGCAGGAAGCACAGCCACTGTTACAGCCTCAGCGCACGCACATAGGCACAAACACGCAGTGTTGAGAGGAAGCAGAAAGTACAAGGATCTTTGTCCAATACAAGGAATGCTAACTACACCATAAATAGTATGAATAGAGACATCTTTTTAACAGAGAAATGAACTGAAAGGTAGATGAGGTGTAGAGACAGCAGGATAAGGGTCCACCACATTAAAGTGTTGTTCTAGTTGAATCTCTCTCTGGCCTGGGCATGTGTTTCTACAGGGTCTGTCTGGGACACTGGGTCACTGTTAGGTCTGGTTCTCTGAGGGCCCATCTCTTTCCAGAACCTTCCTCATTAGAGTGAAGCGGTGAATGCAGAGCATTGTGGGGGATTTTCCCCAGTCTGTGGTGTCCGGCTGTAGCGGAGCGCGCTCAGAAGAGCCAGACGCCAGCGGGACCAGTCAGCAGACCACACTGACCCGATTCACCAGGAGAGGAGAGGCTCTCTCCCCTGGACACTCACAGTCTCAACCTCAAACCTACAGAGGGGAAGACCAAACACAAAGCTATGCATGAGATCACTTACTGTATGGGTTTAAACACCTCTCCTATCAGATTTTATTATTTCCTATGCCAGCATTGAGCCTTGTGTTATGAGTAGGTTTGCTTTGAGTTTTGTGTACAAAGTATGCATTTCTGGCTCGATATTAGGTCTAAAGCGTGAGCCTGCTGAGCCACCCAAGGTTCTCTCTCCCATGACTGGGAAAAGCATTAGATCTACAGCTACACGCACACACATCCACACAGAAAGAAATCCTAGCCACATGAAAACTCCTGACATCAATGGTTCTGACTACTCAGCCAAACAGCCACAGCAAACAATAGAGACAAGTTCAAAAATGTGTCACAGATGAGAAGTACTGGCGTGGTGAACATAGCTCCAACAACACGTGAAGCTCTGCCAAAGGGAAAAATACCTCCTCCAAGGAACGAAAGAGAGAAAAGTAGAGATATTATATTTTCAATGTTCTCAGGCATACTGTATAACGTTACTAGTGATGGGGGGGAAATCGATACAGTAACATATCGTGATATTATTATTGGACAATATACCACAATTCTAGCTAGCGCTAGTCGGCTGTACCAGCGCCAAAACTGGTATTTTTCATCCTATAGCTTGTTCTCCATCTTCTTTTTAAATAGTGAGACAACTTGTTTTCAGCACTTTTATTTCTCTGATTGATCAGAATTTGTTCTCTCATGTCTCTCTGCAGCAGACATTGTGCAATATGTTTGGAACATCAAATCGCAATAAAATCGTAGTATCGAATCGTAATAGAATCGTGAGAATCGCAATACATATCATAATCGGCACCTACAGTAAGAATCATGATAATATTGTATCGTGAGGTCCCTGTCAATTCCCAGCCCTACTATATACTGTAATAATGAAATACATTGTCTATTCACACTAAGACCTTTCAAATCAAATAAAATCTAATTTTATTGGTCACATACATGTGGTTAGCAGATGTTATTGCGGGTGTAGCGAAATAGCGCCGGCAGTGCAGCAATATCTAACAAGTAATATCTAACAGTTTCACAACATATACACAAATACACATACATTTAAGTAAGGAATAGATTGAGAATATATACATACAGTGGGGAGAACAAGTATTTGATACACTGCCGATTTTGCAGGTTTTCCTATTTACAAAGCATGTAGAAGTCTGTAATTTTTATCATAGGTACTCAACTGTGAGTGACGGAATCTAAAACAAAAATCCAGAAAATCACATTGTATGATTTTTAAGTAATTAATTAGCATTTTATTGCATGACATAAGTATTTGATACATCAGAAAAGCAGAACTTAATATTTGGTACAAAAACCTTTGTTTGCAATTACAGAGATCATACGTTTCCTGTAGTTCTTGAACAGGTTTGCACACACTGCAGCAGGGATTTTAGCCCACTCCTCCATACAGATCCTTCAGGTTTCGGGGCTGTCGCTGGGCCATATGGACTTTCAGCTCCCTCCAAAGATTTTCTATTGGGTTCAGGTCTGGAGACTGGCTAGGCCACTCCAGGACCTTGAGATGCTTCTTACGGAGCCACTCCTTAGTTGCCCTGGCTGTGTGTTTCGGGTCGTTGTCATGCTGGAAGACCCAGCCACGACCCATCTTCAATGCTCTTACTGAGGGAAGGAGGTTGTTGGCCAAGATCTCGCGATACATGGCCCCATCCATCCTCCCCTCAATACGGTGCAGTCGTCCTGTCCCCTTTGCAGAAAAGCATCCCCAAAGAATGATGTTTCCACCTCCATGGTTGGGATGGTGTTCTTGGGGTTGTACTCATCCTTCTTCTTCCTCCAAACACAGCGAGTGGAGTTTAGACCAAAAAGCTCTATTTTTGTCTCATCAGACCACATGACCTTCTCCCATTCCTCCTCTGGATCATCCAGATGGTCATTGGCAAACTTCAGACGGGCCTGGACATGCGCTGGCTTGAGCAGGGGGACGTTGCGTGCGCTGCAGGATTTTAATCCATGACGGCGTAGTGTGTTACTAATGGTTTTCTTTGAGACTGTGGTCCCAGCTCTCTTCAGGTCATTGACCAGGTCCTGCCGTGTAGTTCTGGTGCTGATCCCTCACCTTCCTCATGATCATTGAAGCCCCACGAGTTGAGATCTTGCATGGTGCCCCAGACCGAGGGAGATTGACCGTCATCTTGAACTTCTTCCATTTTCTAATAATTATGCCAACAGTTGGTGCCTTCTCACCAAGCTGCTTGCCTATTGTCCTGTAGCCCATCCCAGCCTTGTGCAGGTCTACAATTTTATCCCTGATGTCTTTACACAGCTCTCTTGTCTTGGCCATTGTGGAGAGGTTGGAGTCTGTTTGATTGAGTGTGTGGACAGGTGTCTTTTATACAGGTAACGAGTTCAAACAGGTGCAGTTAATACAGGTAATGAGTGGAGAACAGGAGGGCTTCTTAAAGAAAAACTAACAGGTCTGTGAGAGCCGGAATTCTTACTAGTTTGTAGGTGATCAAATACTTATGTCATGCAATAAAATGCAAATTAATTATTTAAAAATCATACAATGTGATTTTCTGGATTTTTGTTTTAGATTCCGTCTCTTACAGTTGAAGTGTACCTATGATAAAAATTACAGACCTCTACATGCTTTGTAAGTTGGAAAACCTGCAAAATCGTCAGTGTATCAAATACTTGTTCTCCCCACTGTATATGTCATGGCGGCATTGGACTAAGATACTAAGATACAGTGGCATAGTAAGCTTTATAGTATACAGTATATATAAGAACCGACGCTGGAGTAGAGAAGCAGGTACGGGGTACGAACATTTAATTTTGCCCAGACATGAAACCGGACAGGAACAGTGTCAGAACCGGGTAACACAACGACATACGACAATCAATGCAGAGGCAGGGAACAGAGCTGGGGAACAGACAGATATAGGGGAGGTAATAACACAGGTGAGTGAGTCCAGGTGAGTCCAATGAATCGCTGATGCGCGTGACGGTGGAAGCAGGGGTGCGTAATGCAGTAGTGAGCGCCAGGGAGGGAGAGCGGGAACAGGCGTGACAGTATACACATAAGAGATTGGTGATGCAGTATGTAAACACAATTAAGTGACTAAGATACCGAAGAATAGTATAGCGTACAGTTGATACATATGAGATGAGTAGTGGAAGATATGGAAACATTATTAAAGTGACTAGTGTTTCATTTCCTTAAAGTGGCCGGTGATTTCTAATCTATGTCTATAGGCAGCAGTCTCTGATGTGCTAGAGTTGGCTGTTAGCAGTCTGATGGCTTTGAGATAGAAGTCTTTGTTGCACGGTCCCAGCTTTGGTGCACTTTGTCCTGAGGTATCAGTTAAATGGTCTTTAATATGGATTTTAAGGCCTTTCCACTGATGAAAAATCTTAACATCAAACGCTTGATAGCACATTAAACATACTATTAAACACACTTGGTAAATATGAGCAAAACGGGCTGGGTCTTTCATTCAAAATATTCACAAAAATCGAACTTAATTAAAGTAAAATAATTGAAAGAAGAACAAAATAAATCCTAAAACAAAAATTTGTCTCAAATATATGTGTGCCACAATTATTGGCACCCCTTCATTCAATACTTTGTTAACCTCCCTTTGCCAAGAGAACAGCTCTGAGTCTTCTCCTATAATGAGTAATGAGGTTGGAGAACACATGGCAAGGGATCTGAGACCATTCCTCCATACAGAATCTCTCCAGATCCTTCAGATTCCAAGGTCCAGGCTTGTGGACTCTCCTTTTCAGCTCATCCCACAGGTTTTCTATGGGGTTTAGGTCAGGGGACTGGGATGGCCATGGCAAAACCTTGATTCTGTGGTCAGTGAACCATTTTTGTGTTGATTATGAGGTGTGCTGGAAGATCCAACCACGGCCCAGTTTAAGCTTCCTAGCAGAGTCCATTATACCATGTATCCTAACAAGTTGTCCAGGGCCATTGGAAGAAAAGTGATGTTGTGGGGCTGTTTTTCTTCCAAAGGCCCTGGACAACTTGTTAGGATACCATGATACCATTTCCAAAAAGCTCTATTTTGGGCTCATCTGACCATAGAACCCTGTCCCATTGAAAGTTCCATTAACGTTTGGCAAACTGTAGGCGCTTGAGTTTGTTGTTTGATGACAGTAAAGGCTTTCTTATGGCAACCCTCCCAAACAACTTATTGTTATGTAGGTGGTGTCTGACCCCAAGACGCAATTCTCCAGCTGTTTTGGCCACTCAAACCATCCTTCTCACTGTGCGTGGGGTCAATATAGACACACGTCATTTTCAACCGTTGAGATATTTTCGTATAGCCATTTCTGCAGCTCAACAACCACCCATCATTACTGTATTCTCTGGTCTTTCCCATTGTGTTGGATGACTATGTGAACTTGGCCTGTGTGTCACCTCATATTTATCATGGCTTACCACTTAAGTGTTCCTAATCACTCAGTTGAACATAAAAACATAACATATGAATGGGAATATAATTTCTATGGTTGCCAATAATTGTGGCATACATGTTAAATATTATTTAATGTATTTCACATTTATTTTTTTCAATAATTTTACAAAATTTAAGGTTAGATTTCTGTGAATATTGTTTTGGATAAAGAGGATAAACAGCAAAGACATTTTTTTCACAGCCCGTTTTGCTCATATTTATCAAGGGTGACAATATTAGTGGAGGGCACTGTACTATTGAGCTGAATTGTGGTGGTGGGTCAAAATTGTCAAAGACTCCAGCCACACAAGTCATAAACTGTTCTCTCTGCTACCGCACGGCAAGCGGTACCGGAGCGCTAAGTCTGGGACCAAAAGGCTCCTGAACAACTTCTACCTAATCTAATCAACTGACTGGCTTTCTTGATGTCTATAGTATTTTCTCAGGTATGCAATCTGGTTTTCGCTCAGGTTATGGATGTGCCACTGCAACCTTAAAAGGTCCTCAATGATGTCACCACTGCCCTTGATTCTAAGCAATGTTGTGCTGCTATTTTTATTGACTTGGCCAAAGCTTTTGATACGGTAGACCATTCCATTCTTGTGGACCGGCTAAGCTAAAGTTAAATCTAGACTTGGTTTCCTCTATCGCAATAGCTCCTCTTTCACCCCAGCTGCCAAACTAACCCTGATTCAGATGACCATCCTACCCATGCTAGATTACGGAGACATCATTTATAGATCGGCAGGTAAGGGTGTTCTCGAGCGGCTAGATGTTCTTTACCATTCGGTCATCAGATTTGCCACCAACGCTCCTTATAGGTCACATCACTGCAGCTCTATACTCCTCTGTAAACTGGTCATCTCTGTATATCCGTCGCAAGACCCATTGGTTGATGCTTATTTATAAAACCCTCTTAGGCCTCACTCCCCCCTATCTGAGTTATCTACTGCAGCCCTCATCCTCCACATACAACATCCCATTCTGCCAGTCACATTCTGTTAAAGGTTCCCAGAGCACACACATCCCTGGGTCGCTCGTCTTTTCAGTTCGCTGCAGCAATCGACTGGAATGAGCTGCAACAAACACTCAAATCTGGACAGTTTTATCTCAATCTCATCATTCAAAGACTCTATCATGGACACTCTTACTGACAGTTGTCACTGCTTTGCGTGATGCATTGCCATCTCTACCTTCTTGCCCTTTGTGCTGTTGTCTGTGCCCAATAATGTTTATACCATGTTGTGTTGCTACCATGCTGTGTTGTCATGTGTTGCTGCCTTGCTATGTTGTTGTCTTAGGTCTCACTTTTGGTAGTGTTGTTTTGTCTCTCTTGTCGTGATGTGTGTTTGGTCCTATATTTATATTTTATTTATTTGTATTTTTAATCAAAGCCCCCGTCCCCGCAGGAAGTCTTTTGCCTTTCGGTAGGCCGTCATTGTAAATAATAATTTGTTCTTAACTGACTTGCCTAGTTAAATAAAGGTTAAATTAAATAAATAAAAATAACCCACAGCCATAAGACTGCTAAATAGTTAACCAAATAGCCACCAGGAATATCTGCATTGAACCTTTTCTGAAATAACTATTTTTGACTATGCACACACACATAACTCTACCCACACACTCACACTGACACTCCAACACACACACACACACACACACACACACACACACACACACACACACACACACACGCACACACACACACACACACACACACTGCTGCTACTGTCTATTATCTATCCTGTTGCCTAGTCACTTTACCCCTAGCAATATGTACGTACCTCAATTTCCTCGAACCCCTGCACATCCACTCAGTACTATCATTGCTCATTGTGTATTTATTCCTTGTGTAAAATGTTTTTCTTCTATTTTTTTTTTTATTTTTTTTTATTGTATTCTGCATTGTTGGGAACGGTCCATAAGTAAGCATTTCACTGTTGTTTACGAAGCATGTGACAGTACATTTTTTATTTGATTTTCAACGAGGGAACATTTTCCTACGTCTTCACACAAAGTGCTACTCTTATTCTACAGAGGAAAATGAGCAAGCATCATCACGGCCGCTCCAGGGTTAGCAGGCTAATGAGTCAATTTAGGATATGTAGATCTGAGAGTCCAGTGAGTTGAGCACCTATCTTCCTCAGAGCAGAGTGGTAATGATAACAGGAAGTAACATGGATTAACATTTACCTCTGACCCAACAGTCCATTAGCCAGTTAAAAAGGGTCTTCTCTATAAACAGGGCTCTCTCTCCCTATTAAACAGATAGTACATTATTCCGGGGCCGGGGCCATGCGGTGGCGGTGCAGTCAGGCCTGGTGTATGTAAACACAGCCGTCCCAGACCATCTCAGACTGTCTCAGGGTCCAGTGCAGGGGGAGAGAGAGAGGGGTTTATTCCTGGGTTACCTGACAAGGAGTAATCTCCATTAGCTCTCTGCTCTGCTCTCCCTCCCAGCCGGCCGGCCAGGCCCAATGTAATCCCCCTTGACTAAACACAGGAAGGAAGAGACGGGTAAATAACTGACTTCTTTGATAAACCAAGATACTTTTTTCTGGATTTTGTTCCTTCCCCGAAGTCAATTGAATGGATTGGTTTGACTCAAACTGTAACAGTGTTGGGATATGTCCATGTTGGTGTGTGGCATGTCTATAGATCAGTGTGACACAGATATGAGCAGAACACGACATGTTGAACAACAGAAGAGAGGCTAGGAGGGGGAGATGGGGAGAGGGAAGGAGATGAAGAGAGAGGGGGAAAGACAGAGTAAAGATGGAGAGAGAGAGAGAGAGAGATCTATGAAGTAAGACAGAGAGTCCCTGAAATTGTGCTAGAGACTCCCAGGCCCCTGCTGTTCACACTGTGAAGTGGCCCTGTGTCTCCACCGGGCTTACCGGTCCCTCACTTCCCCCCCAGTGTTGAGGGGGTATCTGGGGAATGGATGGGGGGATGGTCAGTTTAGGTCAGCCCAGATATGGGGCTGTAAAGCGACGGTAGGGAGTCTGAGGGGTCAGCTGCGATGGGACTCCTTGATGTCTCACACCAGCATGTAACAGTCATTCAGATTCATTTGTCTCCAGCCCCCCAGGGCAGTGTTTCCCAACTCCAGTCCTCAAGTATCCCAAACAGCAGACATTTTTGTTGTTGCCCCGGACAAACTCACCTGATTCAACTCATTGAGGGCTTGATGATTAGTTGACAAGTTGAATCAGGTGTGCTTCTCCGGGGCTACAAAAAAATGTGTGCTGTTGGGGTTATTCGAGGACTGGTCTAGAATGTCACGATGCCCTGTGGGGGTAGGTAGGGGACAGCAGTAGCAGATCGAGACAGTCCAGAGAGGGAAGGAATGTCTGGGCTGGCTGGCTGGGGGACAGGCTTCATACCCCTGGGGTAAAGACAATTACAGACTTAAAGCCCCTCTGTCTGTGGCATGCAGGTCAGATAAGAGACTAGGTATAGAGGGACCCGACCGATATTGACAAGTTAGACTAAACTGGCCCTGTTGATGTAAACCAGACTTGACTAAACCAGACTAGATCTTTTTATTAACTTTCTCTGATTGAAAGAGAAAATCAAACATTGATTTTGCTAAAATGTTTGTTGCAGCCTACTCACACTCTGCAGGGCCTATCATGGCTGTAGGTTTGAGCCTGTGCAGGAGAGGTCAGGGGTTAGGGTTCAGGGATTAGAGGTCAGGAGTCTTTTGGTGGGGGGGGGGGGGGGGGCACGACTGTAACTGGAGGCTGATGAAGAGCGTGGGTCGCTAGGCTCCAGTCTGCAGGGTCAGTGGCCAATACAATACTTCAGAGCCACAGACAGACAGACAGAGACATACTGATAACCTATGTACAAACAACATATGCACAGCCAGACAAATAGGCAGACAGACTGACAGAGAGAAAGACATGGTACACATTTGTACAATATGAACTCAGAAAAAATAGAAACATGCATAGAAACATAGTAATCAGAGTCAGATAGCCAAAACTAGCAACCTGCAGACGATTAGACAGGGTTAAAGCGTTGTTCTAGTATGTGACCCAGGGGCATGGGGACACCAGAGCAGAAGCCTTGTTTCTGATCAGTAATAGCTGGGAGCTGGAATGTTATGAGAGGCAGGCTGGGCTAATCCCAGCAGAGATAGAGCAACAGGCCGGGGTGGAGAGGTCAGTTCTACTCTGCTCCACTGCTCTCCTATTGCTAACATACTTACTACTGACTACTGCTATGCCTCTTAATGAACAACAGACACAATCATTGACTGACGGTCACTTTCCCTTTCATATCATCATTCAATAAAGTAGGCCTACTCCCTGATTTAGTTCATCACTGTCTTCCAGAGAGACTGTATCCCTCACTAAATGGCTCAGCCACTAGCTTGGCTATGGGAGGGATGCAGTACATGTATGGTTTGGGAGTAGCTCAGTCTGGGCTGTTGATGTAGAGGTAACTAGTGTGATGTTCCGGGAAGGGGTGAAAGGGAGTGTTTGTTGAGGCATACCCCACCCCCGTCCAGCGCTAGTCCTAGGCTGCACACAGGCCCTGTGATTGTGGGCTGGGTACAACCCAAACCTGTTCAATCTGCCCCATTCAGACCAACCCTCTTCCATTCCGGGGCCCCTGGGTCCACAGCATGGTACACAGTGGGGGGGCAGAGGCAGGGGCAGAGGCAGCATTGGTAGGTAACGTGGCAGTGCCAGCACAGTGGGTACCCTACCACCTGAGGTAAAGCCCTACTGAGAGGTAATTACTGTACCTGAACGGCCCTCTTCATAACTCTATAAACACCATGAACTAACGCCATCGATAACACTGACCACATCTAGCTATATCACTGCAACCACCATGTCAGCCTACACAACCACTTCTATATCACTACAACAACTTTAGACCACATTACTGAAAAACACCTATATGTCACACTCTATAACCATGCCAATATGCTGTAACTAACTTCTAAAGTGAGGGAAAGCTTTCCTACGTGAGTGGGTAAGAAGTAAATCTACTGTTTGGTGGTTTGTAGTCATATAATTGTTTTACTGTTAACCACTGAGTGAATGGGAGGTCAGAGGTGTCGACCTGATCACAGTAAGGCATGACCTGACCTCACAGGACCTACAATCTCTCACGCGGTTACAGTCCGTTGCTGTGGCCTAATTAACGTTACACCACCACCAGGGTGGGACTTGGCCTGGCACTATGTCTCCATCAGCACGGTGTGCCCAGCTCTGCCCACAGTTTCTCTCAGGGCAACCACCACACCAGCCAGAGAAAAGAGTCATTTCATCCAGCCATGCAGTTTCCAATGTAATTACCCTTCTCTGTGTCCACCCTGTAGCCAGAGCCCAAGAGCAGTGAAATTAAAATCAACAGAGAGAGGGAGAGGAGCACACAAACTCATTCCACTTAATAGCACAATAAAACTGAGGCTCACATTACGGGTCAATTTTGATTGAAAACATCAACTCTCCCGTCACGCTGCAAGGCTTGATTGTGAGATCTGATTTCCCAAGAATATGTTTTGAATGGGGTCCCAAATGTACACAAAACACACATACAACAGTTAAAAACAGAAACAACAATACACAGTTGGGATCAGATGGTTATCACTGGGCCTTCCTGGTATTTATTTTTACCTGAGGACACATTTTCCACTTTCTTCAATAAAAGCCTGCGGACTACTATGATACTAAAGCTGGAAGGCAGAGTGGACTGTGGGAACTACGGAGGTCAGAAGGGTACAGGGCAGGCATAGACTAAATGTGGATTGATTTGGATCAAGGAGGACTAACGTGGTACGAAGGATACTGGTACCAAATATTCTCCCTTTTTTAATAAGCATGGGCCCAGCTGAGAAACCAGGTTTACAAGGTTGTTTTCAAATTCCACTCTGGCATGGGACGCTGGCTGGCCCAGGCCTGTTTTGTTTTTCCGTGATTTACTTTAATAAGTTCCTAAATACTGTGCTGTCCTGCTGCTGGCGTTACAGCTACAGGAATATAAAGAGACTATGAAAACAAGTAGTAAGAGGAAGAAGGAAATGGCTTTTGGAATAGAGTAGTATTAATTAGATTAGAAGACTTGAGAACATGGCGCCTTACGGCTCTGTCTCCACCCGGTGTGAGAGAGTTTGTAAACTTCCAGCAGACCACTGCTATAGGTCGGAGGTGTGATGAGAGCGAGTGATGAGACACGTCTGCCTTTTAACTTCTTCTCCCTCTCTTGTCCTGTCTGTCTTTCCCGCTCTCCCCTTCTCCAGTAACCCCTAACCCTGCCATGGTCTGACATGTGCACATCCACCCCCGTACACTGCTTCCTCTCCTCCTGTCTCCCCAACAACACAACCCCTGGAAAGCAGGCTTTCCCCACCAGACATTTACAGGATCTGCATGTTTTTTTCCTGTAAACACAACTGGCTGTGTTTATAAACAACAGGAGAGAGAGTCACAGTTTGTTTTTCTCTCTCTGACAAGACCGTTTCTCCCAACAAGGTTGTGGTCATCTCACCTCAACAGTGTCACCACCACCCCCTTTACTACAATCACCTGTAAAACCTCAGCAAAACTGAGACAGAGAGAAAAAGCCACTCTCTTTGGTATGGTGTGTGAGCAACATGATCTCATAGTTTCACTTCGAAATTCGACGTATAATGGATGAGCGTCTATTTTCGACAATTCTGTGTGGTTACAGGGTCAAGTTTAGGTATTCATTCTGAGTGGTTAGGGCTATGGTTTGGGGAAGGCTTAAAACAAACTAATTAAAAAACATGCGCTGTTGAGAGGGTGTGGGGGGAAAATGCCCAAAGGGGAAGTAGCGGGGGGGATGATGGTTTGAGGGTAGAAACTATTGTCCAGTCTTCCAATTGTTGCCAACATAACAGCCTAGGGATGCCGTCTGGGCCGGCAGCCTTGCGAGGGTTAACACGTTTGAATTACTTACATATGTCCTCAGTGGAGACAGTGAGTATGTAGCCCACGTTGTCATCGGGGGCTCTCCTCGACAGCTCAGGGTCATTGTGCTCGAATCGTGAGAAAAAGGTGTTTAACTCATCCGGTAGTGTGGCGTTGGTAACCAGGATGTGTCTGGCTTTCTTTTTGTAATCCGTGATCGTTAGGAGCCCCTGCCACATACGCCTTGTGTCCGACCTGCTGGATTGCTCCTCCACTTTGTCCCTATACTTGTGTTTCACCATCTTGTGTTTCGCCACATACGTCATATTTGTACTGTTTAACTAAACTATTGTCCCCGGTCACCTTGCCCTGTTTTTTCTTAGTTTCCCTACAAGGCTGCTGTCGATCAATGATTTTTGATTCGGGTACGTTTTGAAAGACGTATGTGGCGATATCATATGATCTATGCATTTTTTTATGAATCCGGTGACTGAGTCTGCGCATTCATTGATGCCATCTCCCAAGGCGAACCATAACATATTCTAGTCCATGTGATCAAAACAATCTTGGAGCGTGAATTCTGATTGGTCAGACCAATGCTGTACAGAACTGACCACCAGAATGTCCCTCTTGAGTTTTTGTTTGTAGGCAGGGAGAAGCAAGATGGAGTCATGGTCTGATTTGCCAAAAGGAGGACGGGAGAGGGCCTTATACCCGTAAAGAGTTAGGCCTAGTTGGGTGTGATCGTGATCAGTGTGTGTAGTGTACATGCGGTACCTACAGCAGCAGTCTCCCGAAGGCCAGGCAGGTGTCCCAGCGGGGCAGGGTGGGGTGGCGGAGGGTCTGGGCGGCCGTGTCACCCCACAGTGACCCTCTAGTACCCCCACTTTTAAACAGCTGCACGTAGGAACACAGCTGCTCCGGGGTCACACGGCCTGAAAGGGGGACAACAACATTAATTTACTATTTATATATCCATACTCCTTAAAATAACCAGTTGATCATACAAGTATGGCATGGTTCAGTGCATACACACTAGCATACTCATACTAGTCTGCCTGGGGTGGCAGCCTGTTAAGGTAAAGTCAACTGAACTAACGGATGATAGTCACTTAACAGACCCACCAACACACAACCCCTTCTCTTAATATTCTGATGGGAACAGCACTGCATAGAAAAAGAGAGCCAGACTCCACAGGCAGAGGAGATAAGAGTGGAGAGAAGCTTGGACGAGATGGGTAGTGAGAACCTCAGCCATAATCATGTATCTGGTATGCTGTATACTCTGTGCAAGTGTGTAGCTGTAACTTTAAGTGTTGTTGTTAAAGTGTGTTACGTCATAGTGGGTGACGGAATGTGTATGTTCGTGCGTGTGAGTGCGTGCGCAACTGATAAGAGTCATGTGAGGCTGTCTCAGAGTGTGACTAATACATGTGAATCAGAGGTTGTCTCTGATTATTTGCAGAGCTGGCAGAGTGAAGCAGGGTTAGTGCTTACTGTAAAACCCTCCCCTCTTCTATGGATGATCCAGAAAGACACAGGGAGAATGGGGTCGGTGGGGGAGGGGCAGCCTGGAGGTAGAGGCAAGGGGGACGGACAGGGGGACGTCGCGACCCCAGGGCTGGGGGCGAGAGGAGAGGGTTACACATGAACTCCTCATAAAGCCCAATTCTTCATGTTGATGTTCAGACCATGAACAGATGAGGGATTATTTCCTGTTGGACTACATGGCCAATGTTTTCTTTAGTGGGGCCAAACACATGGCTAGAAGAGAACAGGCAGGCAAAATGAAAAATAGCTCACAACTTTCAAGAATGCAAAATATAATGTATGGAGTCATGTCAATACAATGTATGGAGTCATGTCAATATAATGTATGATGCATAATGTATGGAGTCACGTCAATATAATGTATGGAGTCATGTATGATGTATAATGTATGAAGTCATGTCAAGTACAGATGTAACGACTTGAATTTAACAACGTTGTTATTAAACCAACCGAGTCCCACCATAACGTGTAACGTCTAACCCCTCTTAAACTTAGTGTGTTTGAGCTAGAGACTTCTGGGTACCATTGGATTGGTCTACTTCTTCTTCTTCTAACCATTAGTCTGTGTGATTAACCGGGGCTGAGCTAGAGCGGTGTTTGTGAGACAAGGGCGGTTCCAGTAGGGGCCCGGGCCAGGTCTTTTTTTTTTTTTAAACAAAAATGTCTGTATAGTCGGAATGGTTTGAGCTACACACTTTTCAAATATATCCTTGAAAAGCCGAGACTCTCACGAACATTTAATGTTTTGCTAAATGATGCCCACAAGCTAAACAAGAGTTGTAAGGGGTTCTTCTACATAGAATATCATAGGAAATCACAGGACATACAGTAGTAACTATAATAATGTAATGGCTTTGCACCCCCTGGGCTCGTGCGGTGGAGGATATCTTTGTGAGCTATACTCAGCCTTGTCTCAGGGTAGTAAGTTGGTGGTCTGTTGATATCCCTCTAGTGGTGTGGGGGCTGTGGGTGGGGTTATATCCTGACTGGTTGGCCCTGTCCGGGGGTATCGTCGGATGAGGCCACAGTGTCCCCCAACCCCCCTGTCAGGATATAACCCCGTTATATCTGGTGTAATTCTCCTGTCTTATCTGTTGTCCTGTGTGAATTTAAGTATACTCCCTCTAATGCCCTCTCTCTCCCTCCCCTCCCGGAGAACCTGAGCCCTAGGACCATGCCTTAGGACAACCTGGCCTGATGACTCCTGGCTGTCCCCAGTCCACCTGGTCATCCTGCTGCTCCAGTTTCAAATGATCTGCCTGCTATGGACCCTGACCTGTTCACCGGACGTGCTACCTTGTCCCGGACCTGCTGCTTTTGACTCGCTCTCTCTCTCTACCGCATCTGCTGTCTCAACCTCTGAATGCTCGGCTATGAAAAGCCAGCTGGTCATCTATGAACATCTTGAAGAACAATCTGGCCTTAATAGCCATGTACTCTTACAATCTCCACCCGGCACAGCCAGAAGAGGACTGGCCACCCCTCAGAGTCTGGTTCCTCTCTAGGTTTCTTCCTAGGTTCCTGCCTTTCTAGGGAGTTTTTCCTAGCCACCTTGCTTCTACATCAAAATCAAATCAAATTAATTCAAATTGTATTGGTCACATAGCGAAATGTGATGCGGGTGTAGCGAAATGCTTGTGCTTCGACAGTGCAGTAATATCTAACATGTAATATCTAACAGATTCACAACATATACCCACATCTGCATTGCTTGCTGTTTGGGGTTTTAGGATGGGTTTCTGTATAGCACTTTGTGACATCTGCTGATGTAAAAAGGGCTTTATGAATACATTTGATTGACTGTAATAAGCTCACTCTAAACTCCACACAGTTGTCACTGGCTAGTGGGATATTCATTTCACATTTTATTTCATTTTTTATTTGACCTTTATTTAACTAAGCAAGTCAGTTAAGAATAAATTCTTATTTACGAGGTGTACAGGAGCGCAATCAGTGACTTTGTGTTGTGGTGTGAGCAGAACCACCTTCAGCTCAACATCAGCAAAACAAAGGAGATGGTGGTGGACTTCAGGAGAACCAAGGCACAACTGACTGCAGTCCCTATACAGGGGATGGATGTGGAAATGGTTGGGTCATACAGGTTCCTGGGAGTCCATATGGACAACAGGCTGGAATGGGCTGGTAACACCGGGGCTCTGTACAAAAAGGGCCAGAGCCGACTCTACTTTCTGAGGAGGCTCAGGTCCTTCAGCGTGTGCAGTAAACTACTGCATACCTTCTACCAGTTTTTTGCAGTGGTGTGCTGGGGCGCCAACCTAAAAGCCGGTGATGCTTCTCAGGTAAATAATCTGATCAGGAAGGCTAGCTCTGTTCTGGGGATTAGCCTTGACACTCTAGAGGAGGTGACGGAGAGATGGATCCTACCAAACTGCTGGCCTTCATGGACAACGTCACCCACCCTCTGCATGCCATGGTTATGACGCAGAGGAGCACCTTCAGTCACAGACTGATCCCACTGTTGGGGTGTTAGGACCTAGTTTAACAATTATGCATCAATCCGTGAGTAACTCTGGTCTGTAATCACTCATTCACTCAGGACTTATTTATTCATTCAGGCCTGTATATACATACTCATGTACAGTTGTTATATCATATCACGTGCAATATTGCAAGTAATTCTTGGACTTAACTTACGTAGTCATTCACTCAGGAATGCATATTAGTATCCTGTCAGTTGTATGTTTTTTCATTGCTTTTAGTATATCGAATGTGCATTACGTGCATTTATCTGTAATTAAACCCTGCGCACTAAGGACTGTATTTTAAATACAGTATTACAGTATTACTATTATTACCCTAAATTATATCAAACAAACATTTAGCTATTTAAGTATCTCTTCCTGTCATTTACCTGTACAGTTAATGTAACCATGCAAATATTCACTTACCTGTAAATGTAACTGTATATTTACCTGTACAGTTAATTTAACCATGCAAAATATTCACTTACCTGTTCATTTAACCAGTCTGTATATTAAGTAAACTATTATTATCCTCACTCATATCATCCGCATTTTTAGCTATTGAAGTATTTCTCTGCCATCGACCTGTATAGTATAGTTAACCATCCACCAATTTATAGTGTACATATTCAGCCAACCACCCCATACTATGCAATGTCTTTTTATAGCTTTTTTTTTTTTCACTCCAGACTTCTTGTATTTCTATACTTTTTCATACTGCCGCTCTATGTATCATGTATCGTGTATCTGTCTTTTGTGTATTTTCGTTCTGGCATTTTGCACCTGCCCTATGTTTTGTTGTAGCTGCTTGTCAAAGAAATTTCCCCTCAGGGATCAATAAAGTATCTATCTATCTATCTATCTATCTATCTATCTATCTATCTATCTATCTATTTACAATGACGGCCTACCAAAAGGCAAAAGGCCTCCTGCGGGGACGGGGCCTGGGATTAAAAATAAATTACATAAAAATATAGGACAAAACACTTCACGATCCCATCGAGCAAACAATGTGTACTTCACATGAATTCATTTTAATCAGGTTTTTGCTTCGGCGGACCTTACTTTTTTATTGATCATTGTCAATAAAACTCATGAATGCAACTGTTTATGTCAAATTGTTTTGTGTTTTACTTGTAACCCTGGTTGTCCCGAAAAGAAAGGATCTGGACATACAGATAAATTAAAGTCAGAGATTTTTGCTTGGGTCTCGGGTTAATGCTGGAGTGGATAATAGAATGTGTTCAGTTTTCGGCAAGAACAGTTAGATAGGCAGCATTAACCTCCCAGAAAGCATCTCAGTCTGGTGCTGAGTAAAGTTGACAGCGCTAAAGACGTTTGAAAGCCTGCTGGGTAATGTGGTCTCCTAACCGTCCTAAATCAATTTACGTGCTGTGCTCTCTGTGTGGCACCAACGGGCAGAGTGGAAGATGTGTACAAAAGTGAATCAGGTTACCTTTCCAATATTAAAACATAATTGTGGAATGGTCCCGTCCAGGAATATCCAGACAGTGAAAAGCCCTATTGTGAACAGCCCCGGACCGTGGCAGTAAAAAAAAACCTGGCAGTATACTCAAACATCATTTAGCCTGATGTGCCAACCATAACTCAGCCCAGAAATGGGAAGGAGAACCACAGCCAGGGCCAAACATAATTTAGCCCTAGAATAGGCCTAAGAGCGCAAGATACTGAGGGACAACCAATAATCTAACCCAGGGGTAGAGGTACTGTGTGAGAGGGAAAACAAGCCAGTGAAAAAGAGAGAATGAGAGAGGCCCACAATGAGTTTGAGGGTCAATCATGAGCCAGCCCCTGAACAATGCAACGAGGCCAAGGGCCAAACATTATTAATCCTGAAACTGAACCAGGACGATGACTTGCATTTTTGGTTGAGTGTGTGGGTAAACTCGGGGGCTTATATGTTCTGGCTGTTTGAGCACAAAGCTGTCCAGTGGTTTGCCTCGCTCACAGTCCGAGCTCGTAAGTCACGGTGCTGCCTGGAGCAGAGGAAGGAGCAGGTTTTTTTTTATTTATAGACACATCACTGGGCCTGCTCCCAGACTGTACAGTAGAGTAGAGTACACACAACATACTCCACTCAGCTCAGTCACACCTGTGTGTGTGTGTGTGTGTGTGTGTGTGTGTGTGTGTGTGTGTGTGTGTGTGTGTGTGCATGCGTGTGTATAAATGAGTGAAGCAGCGAGATTGTGTCACTGTATACAGCATGTCTCATGTTCATAATTGTACAGAACATGTGTACCCTAGCTCTTTTTCTCCTGTTAATAATGTGTGAGATGTGTGTGCTGCGAATCTTCTGACATGGTTCTGATCCTGTTGGCTGGGAGAGGAGGAAATAGCTGTTTGATGCATTGGTTTGGCTGCAAATGTGTGCGTGTGTGCATGTGTACAATCAAGTATCTGCCATAGTCAACTATTTCTGCGAAGTAGAAAATTCCACAATACACTGGGGGAATTAGGCCATATGCTACAGAGCCAGTACAGGTCCTGTCAACACTTTTCTCTTCCACTGCACAATATACACACACACACGCGCACACACGCGCACACACACGCACACACACACACACACATAAACACACATAAACACAGCCACACACGCACACAGTTGAACACAAACACACACACACACACACACACACACACACATAAACACACGTACTGTATAACTGCAACACTGAAACCAAAACTGTCAAAACAACTCAAGAGTTAAAACACCCAAAAACAACACAGAACGCCCTCAGACTGACATGCACACACGACTTATGCCTTGTTAATATGATATCTGAGTGAGAGTTACTAACAAAATCAAGGGGGGGATCCCCTGGAAGTCGGGCCCCTGGGCACGTACCCAGCATGCCCGGTCGATAATACTGCATTTCTATACAATTTAAAAACTCTAAAAGGAACATTTTTAAAATCTCCAGCACCACCCCAACATCAACATATGTGAAAATTGCCCATGTCTATGTTTTGTAGTAAAAAAAGATACGTGCGATAAGTGTTTCCAATTACATCATCGGTGTGCATCGTGTGATTTTAACCAATTATGAGTAGGTATTACCTATTAATTGTCACCTAATTGGTTGATGATGTACTTGGAAACACGTATCTTCCTCTATCTATTTTACTACAAAACATATAAAAAATTTCACTAATTTTGATGTTGGGGTGGTGCTGGAGATGATGAATGTGAAGTTACATTTATTTTTGAAAATGTCCTTTAAGTCACAACTGTAACTCTGCCACTCAGGAACATTTACTGTTTTCTTGGTATGAAACTCCAGTGTAGATTTGGCCTTGTGTTTTAGGCTATTGTCCTGCTGAAAGGTGAATTCATCTCCCAGTGTCTGGTGGAAAGCAGACTGAACCAGGATTTCATCTAGGAAATTTCCTGTGCTTAGCTCCATTACGTTTCTTCTTTATCCTGAAAAACTCCCCAGTCCTTAACGATTACAAGCATACGGGGCTCCCAAGTGGCACAGCGGTCTAGGGCACTGCATCTCAGTGCTAGAGGCTTCACTAAGACACCCTGGTTTGATTTCCAGGCTAGTATCACAGTATCACAACAGGCTGTGATTGGGGGTCCCATAGGGTGGCGCACAATTGGCCCAGCGTCGTCCGAGTTTGGCCGGTGTAGGCTGCCATTGTAAATAGGAATTTGTTCTTAACTGACTTGCCTAGTTAAATAAATAAATATATAACAACAACATGATGCAGCCACCACTATGGTTGAAAATATGGAGAATGGTACTCAGCAATGTGTTGTTTTGGATTTGCCCTAAACGTAACACTTTGTATTCAGGACAAAAGGTTTATAGATTTGCCACATTTTTTGCAGTATTACTTTAGTGCCTTGTTGCAAACAGGATGTATGTTTTGAATATTTAAATTCTGTACAGGCGTCCTTCTTTTCACTCTGTCATTTAGGTTAGTATTGTGGAGTAACTACAATGTTGTCGATCCATCCTCAGGTTTCTCCTATCACAGCCAATAAACTCTGTAACGGTTTTCCTTCCTCTCCGGCAACTGAGTTAGGAAGGACGCTGTATCTCTGTAGTGACTGGGTGTATTGATACGACATCCAAAGTGTAATTAATAACTTCACCATGCTCAAAGAGATATTCAATGTCTGCTTTTTACATTTTTTACCCATGTACCAATAGGTGCCCTTCTTTGCGAGGCATTGGAAAACATCTCTGGTCTTTGTGGTTGAATCTGTGCTTGAAATTCACTGCTCGACAGAGGGACCTTAAAGAGATAATTGTATGTGTGGGGTACAGAGATGAGCCAGTCATTTAAAAATCATGTTAGACACTATTATTGAACACAAAGTGAGTCCATGAAACTTATGTGACTTGTTAAGCACATTTCTACTCCTGAACTTATTTAGGCTTGTCATAACAAAATGGTTGAATACTTATTGACTCAAGACATTTCAGAGTTACATTTTTTATTAATTTGTAAACATTTCGAAAAACATAATTCCCCTTTGACATGATGGGGTATTGTGTTTAGGCAGTGACAAAAGTAATTCAGGCTGTAACACAACAAAATGTCCAAAAAGTCAAGGGGTGTGAATACTTTCTGAAGACACTGTGTTTGGAGAACAGCAAGAACAAGCAAAAATGCCCCCAGCCATCATTACTATGGTTACTGTAGCTTCATTCACCTCAGTTGATTAAAACCTTTTTTATTTAAAAAAAATGTTAATAACAGAGGTCCAGAGCTCGGTGTCCTCATATGTAGCTACAGCCCTGGCGAGCATTAGTGTATAGTGTCTGGATGAATACTACTACGTGTGTGTGAGTGAGCAGCCAGTGTGAAATCTGTCTAACTTACAGCTCTGTTTCCTCCCTTGTCATGTGACCACACAGGCATTAGAGCAGGGCTAGAATGTGGCGTCCCACAGTGCTGGTGGGCATGATGGGAACAGTGTGGGAGCAGGACGGACGCTGTGAGGGGTAGGAAAGGAGTGGAGGGGGAGGGGAGGTTTGGTCCTCTGCCAGGGAGGTAGAAAGATCCAGTTTGTCAAGGCTTTGGCACTGCCCTCTAGCCTGGACACAGGCTAAGTCAACAGGCTGTCAGTCAGAGGGGAGCAACCGCTTACTGCCATACCAACATTTCACACTCTATCGCCCCCTCTCTCTGTCATACCCCCTCTCCCTCGATCCATACCCTTCACATTCTCCCGTTCCACCTCTCGTATAAATCTCTCTTTCTCTCTCTTTACTACCCTCTCCCTCTGAGGTGTTTTTCAAAATAAACCCACAAGAGAGCAAGCCACCCAGGATTAGAAGGATACGACGGTGCTGCTCTCAGGCACAGATGTGTGAAAGGAAACCACCATGGCGGCAGCGTACTGTATGTGTGTGGGACCCCCCCCTGGCAAATATTCCAACCTGCTTGTTAAGTGAGCCTGCTTACCTCTGTGATTACAGCAGCAGTGGGACCACAGAGCCCCTCTATTACTCCTGCACACAGACCTGCCACATGCCAATATACATTCTGTACCAGCCCAGTGTGTGTGTGTGTGTGTGTGTGTGTGTGTGCATAGCATGCTACATATGATTCACGCATGCACCTATATGAATCAAATTTGAGTATGAGTGTGCGTGTGTGTTATGAGTACATCGCTGTGTTCCTACTTGTATTTTAACCCTTTAACCGGCACAACAAGAAAGAAATATATCAGAATATGCTAAATAGGTGTATTTAGCCTCAGTATAGGCCATAAATGACATTGTGAAACATGTTGAAGATAACAGGCAGACAGTAAGTAATTATATGGATTTGAAAGGATTTTTGTACTTGCACAGACAAAAAGTCCAATAATAATATTTATCCATTGTCACTAGCTTTGACTAAATAGCATTCCTTTATTGGGCAACTCAACCGCCTGGTAGAGCATATTTTTCGAGAATTTCTAAAGTTGTAAAACAACATATTAGCAATTTACTCATAATTTAAATCTTTAAATTATGTTTTAAAGTTCAACAACATTTTACAAACATGAATGTGAGTTAAATGCCTGTTAAAGGGTTAACAAACCACAAAGGTTTTCAAGAGCTGCATGTGTGTGTGTATGTATGTGTGTGTGTCAGAAAGCCCTCTGTGGCCACATGGGCAAACACACACAGAAGCAGTGACCGCAGCTCTCTGTAGGTGGCGCTGTGGCCCTTTGTTAAAATAGCAGGACACGCTGCCCTCTCCATCCCCCCTCTCTCTCTTTCACTCATCCTCTCTCCCATCCTCTCTATCAACATATTTTATTTTTTCCCCTCTATGCCCTGCCTTCCAAATTCTGAGTTTGACTATATATTATAATAACGTAATTATGTGTTTACTCATCGCAATCATTTCCCCTCTGTTATTAATTATTCAGCCCTAGATCAGACAGTGTCTGTGTATTCTGTAGCATTGTGATTTGGGAGAGAGAGTAAGAGAGTATATGTGTATTTAGAGAGTGCCAACAGCGAGTGTGGTCATTGTAAGTCTGTGTCTGATGGTGGTGGTTTGATGTGTCCTGGCCGTTCCTTACCCAGACTCATCTTGATTGGCAGGTTCTCCTTGCTGGCGGCCTCCACCAGCTGTCTACGGACCTCAATCACAGCCTCCTTCTGCTTACTGGCCAGCGTGGTCTCCCATAGCAACCTTGCTGTGGACGACCTGAGAGTTAGACGGCAGACACACATCAGTAAGGTCACCCAGCTGCTACTGGAAAAATACTCTCAAAATGTCTTAACACAAATACCGGTAAACAGACACACGCAGACATGTAGACGTACACTACCGTTCAAAAGTTTGGGGTCATTTAGAAATGTCCGACTCATAAAAATGGCTGGAAGGGAGTCAATGAAGTGGTATCAACCACATGGAAACCATGTCTTTGATGTGTTTGATACCATTCCACTGACTCCATTCCAGCCATTGTCATGAGCCGTCCTCCCCTCAGCAGCCTCCACTGGATGCTGGGTACTAAGGGGGTGTTCACTCCCCTGTTGCACCACTCTCGGGAAAAAAAAACCCACAAATTAGCGGGAACATCAGGACATTTCCCAATTATCCCTAAACGCTGCCGATGTGTAACCTTTCCCGGAGAAGTCTTTCCAAACATCCCCAGAATCTCCCAAAACCACGACTTGGAACAAGGGACCATCTCAGGCTCCACCGTAACCCTTCCCTCTATTTCCACAAGGTCAAGAAGAACTGTTATCATCTGCCATAAGCAGTAAAATGAACTTCAATCGTTTCCCCAGAAAATCAAAGCGTGTTGCGAACGCATCTCATTATCATAACCCTCAGTGAGGTTGACACTGTGTCTTATAAAAAGGGGCTCTGCAACTGAACCAACGTCGTATTTCATCTCTAGATTTCTCTCTCTCCGTCTTTAAAGACGTGTCAGTGTTTTGATGGTTCTATATAAAAGGCAACCGAACGCCATGGCAGAGCCTCTGTTCTGTTCTGTTTCTCCCCAGTGTGTCTGTGACCTTCTGTCGGATGTGTCCATACTTCTAATGAGCATGTGAACACCAGAGTGGGAGGAGTTAGTACCCAAACTCAGGACTAAAGACAGAAAACAACAATGCTAGAATGGTTAGGTCCTTTATACGCCGATAGAATGATGAAGGAGAGAGGAAGAGAGAGAAAGAAAGAACCAAAGAAAAGGGGGAAGAGAGAGAGAGAGCGGGAGGAGGGTCGCTGACACGGATCCCAAATGTTAAAATCTACTCTGTTTTTCTTTTTCGTCTTAAAAAAAAAAATTATCACTCCTTTTCCTCTCTCTCTGGTTCTCTCTCTCTCTCTCTCTCTCTCTCTCTAACTGCTGCCATGTGTTTAATATCAGATGTAATCGGTTCCAGAGCCTGGGCCTGGGCCTGGACTGGGGCTGGATGCGGAGAAAGAGGGGCTCACATTGGGCCGCACAGAAAACGAGACACAAAGACAAGAGTGAACCAGAGACAAATGGCTCCTCCACAAAGAGAACAGCTATAATGGAATATTTGAAATTTTACTGCCAGATAAACGTTTGGTTTACTTCACTGTCACTATGATGATGAATGCGGGTGGGAAGAATTTAAAAACGTTCAAACTTTTTGAAAAGCATGACCGAGAAATTGGTGTCATTTATCGAGAGCTATTTTCCTCAGGAAGACACACATCATGGGCTTAGCTGTGTGCTGGGGCGGAGGGGCTGTAATGATTAAGCGTGTCGTAAGCGGACACATAGCTAGCATGGTTAAAATACCAGGGCTCTGACCTGGCCATATGTGTGTATGCATGCTTGTGTGTGGGTCCTAATGTGTACCGTTTGTGTAAGCGTGTTTGTGTGCGTGACTGTGTGTGTGTGATAGAGAGAGATGGAGTTAGAGAGCACATAAGCCTGTATTTCCTTGTGGGTTCCAGGAAGACGAGAGGTCTTATAAAAGGGGTACAATGAGGGGGGTTGAGGAGGTATGGTTGCAATTTGGGGCTGGGGGTGAGGGGTAGGTTTTTACTGGCAGGGTGTGAGACAAGGCCCAATAGCCAGCAGGTCTTGTTGAGTAACTACTCTACTATAGAGGGTGCTGGGGCCATGGCGTGCGTGTGCCTGACCTCCTGCATGTGTATGTGTGTGTGTGTGTGTGTGTGTGTGTGTGTGTGTGTGTGTGTGTGTGTGTGTTTGCGAGCTCCAGTGTGGCTCTCTGCTAGAAGTGGCTATTTTAAACCTTAAGGGGGCAGTCGTGCCCCTCCTGTAGACTGTGCACCCCTGCTGACTTGCCCGGTCAGTCTGACTGGCTAAACAATGCGTGGATGTGTATACATGTTTGTGTGTCTCCAAACTAAATTCCCCCAGATGTGTAATGACTGTTACGCCACTTAGAGGTAACGTACCTGCACGCAACACACACACACACACACACACACACAAAACCCCTTTAATATGTCTGCGGGTGGAGGAGTTGTTCCTGGAAGCTTGTGACGCAGCAGTAAAGAATTGGTTTGATCATTTGGGTCCAAGTCTAGTAGTCATGCACGCAGACACATAGACCCACTTAATATAAACCAGGTACATGTTTTGAAGGGGTTCAGAAATGCGTCACATTTACAACAGTTTCCAAGGCCTGTTTGTCAATGTTCGTAGATTCTGGCTCCACCCAGCACACATACTCACACAATACAGAAACCTTGACAGAAAGGCACAGCCCCTTAGCAGGACAGGATCTCCTTTTAAAGGTCTGTAGTGAGTGGAGGAAAAATTATCCACCCGATCAGAGAGACTACTCAATGAGTCAGGCAACAGGTCTGCATCCCCAGGTAGCCAATTACATTCAATACAAATATAATCAGGACAAGCCTCAAAGAGAAGCAGAGCAGCTGAGGCAGAAGATATCAGGGCAGGATTGACAGCCTTTGCTATTGGAAGCTGTATTAGACACTGTTGAACAACTCTGTCAGTCGCACAGCCAGAGGAAGCAGTTAGCAACCAAAAGATTAGCAACAAGCTAACAAACCAATTTGCTCGCTAAGAGCCAGCCGCAGACGTTGATCATTCCACAGCGAGTGGAGTGTATGTTTCTGTGTGAGTGGGTGTTACTAAAGGAAGTGTTACATAGGGAGAATAACGCTGTGGATTTCCTGTCAACACAGCAGAATACCACAGGACATCAGGCCTCTCTCTGGTCTGGTTTTGTCTGTCCTGGCAGGAGAGACCACGAACTGGATTCATGAACAGAACCAGAGGGGAGAGAGACAGAGGCAGAGAGAGAGGGCAAAGCAGAAGAGAAGATGGTTAAAATGGATATTAAAAAGGGGAATGATGAGACAAGGCAAAGGGAGGAAGATGGAGACCTAGGGTAGAGTGCATCTGCTTATCCCTCTCTCTTTCTCTCCGTGCCTCCCTCTCTCTCCCCAGGTGTCCTGTTAGCTTACTCCACTTCAAATGCTGGCTGGCAGCAGGGGCTCTTTTGAAGGACGAGCACCAGGGAGGCAGGAGGGAGATGAAGAGAGTAGTCTTTTGAAATACACTTTCATAACAAATCAACGCTGAGATTTAATCTAACAATCACGGTGCAGATGAAGAATTATCTATCCATCAGTGTTTTATCACTCAAAGCCATTTTTTAGGAGCCTCTATAAACTCAAATAATTGACTACAATATTTTTGATTATTTCAGAGATCAGTCTTTTATAACCGGGTTATCATTTCGGTCTTCAAAAGAAATTGGCTTAGAAGGGCTGGGAACAAAACAGAACAGTCTGAGCAGCTGACGAAATAATTCCGTTCTGGTAAGAGGAATCTACTGGAAGAGACTCAAGGCTTCACAATGGGATGTCCTAATATTCTTCTAGACAACAGTGGTAGCAGAGGAGAAAAAGTGGAGAGGGAGAAATTGAATAAATGGATGGAGAGCTCACAGCTGTATTATGGGGGTATTTCCTCATACTGTGACACATGAGAGCCAAACCTCCACCTCCTTCTGCTCTGCCCCAACCCTGTTCTATTTCTGACTACTACCGCCTCCCACTACACAGGCCACTAGTTACAAGATTGGCCTCTGCCAGCTCTATATCACTCCTCGTCTCTCATTCTTAAGACAGGAAAAGAAGGGAAGGTACGATGTCTGGGCCCTCAAACACACGTGGTAGGAGAGACACGTCAATCGTCGACTCCAACACCAAGGACACCTATGAGACTATCCTCTGTAGTCGGGTTATGTTGCATGCTGCCAGGCATCATTATTAGCCTGTCCCAAACTGGGTTAGTGAGCTCCCTATAGCTGGCCCTGACCCAGCTCTATGAGTTTTAGGGGATCCGATGTGGAGCAGGGTTAGAGTGAGCCTAAAATCAGGCCTGTAGATACAACAGGAAGACCCCCTCCAGAGACGCTCTCTTACTTTGATCCAGTGGTCAACATTGCTTTGGCTTCTCCTCCTCAAATAAACCTCTCCACAACTCATACAAGAATAATAACACACCCTTAGGAAAAGAAGCCTTGCTGGGTGTGTGTGACAGAGCTGAACAATATAGTTTTGACAGGCTCAGAAGTAGCAAAGCTGTCACTACACAAAACCCAGATGATGTGTGTGGCCAGATGATGGGTGTGGCTTTTTTACTCAGGCTGGGCTAGCCTACCAGGGCCATGTCTCTCCATTTTATTATCATTTGCTATTCCTCTCTGCACACTTCCCTATCCCTGTTCTTACTGCTACAGAAATAATTGTTGGTTTTCTTTCTTTTCACTCTCTCTTTTCCCAGCCTGTACAGAAATAGGTGTGTTTTCCTTCTTTCCTGGTGGCAGGCAGTCTGGTATGCTGGTCTGGAGATGAGGAGGTGGCAGACTCATTGTGTTTTCTCACAGCAGGGTGCGGTTGGGTCCTTTTTTCTGAGGCTTGTCTCAAGGCTCGGCAACCCTTGGACCAGACCCAAAACATCTTGGCCACCCGCACAGACTTCTGCCTCTACCCGCCTCTCTGCCCACCACAAGACCAGGGTACCAAGTGGGAAGGGGGGGGGGGGGGGGGGGGGGGGGTAGAGTTCAGTCTGAGACAGGGGAAACATAGCTCCCTGGGCCAAGAGGGTTCATATAATCCCATACAGGATCAAAGAGCACCAACCTGAATAAAAGCCAAGCACAACGCTTTACACAGAGCAACCTGAAGGGTGCCTGACCTCTCAGACACATGCACGCACGTACGCACAGTTGCACACGCACACACACAAAACCAACCAGCACAAACACTCTGTCATCATCACACACTCTCGGGTCATTCCACCTCAAAAAGCACAAGAAAGAAGTTTTGGGCTTGTAGGAAAAATCTTCATATGAGAATTGTACCATACAGCAAGCAGCCATTTGTTGAACTATTCAAAGAGAGTTGGGTTGAAGCATTAAGTTGCTAAGAGAAGGACAAACTGAATTGCTTTCATGGAGGACTGGTTTGACTTGTGAAGATGACCACACAATTTATTTTCATTATGCGCAAAAGCTATTGGTGTTCCACCCAAAGTAAGAATATGTTGTTATCCATTTGATAAACACAAGAGACTAGGAAAATGTATAAAAGGGTGTGGCAATAGCATGAACAGCAGCATCTAGTAGGCAAAACCTGGTACTCTCACACTAATTGATGGTAAAAAACACAAGCGACTTCATAAATGGCTAATTTCTCTGAACAGTGGGAAAAAACTATCACCAGATTTACAGGGAATACATTACATAGGATGAAGTAGCAATACTCCAAGCTGGAGCTCCATACTACTTGTCAGACTAGGGTTAGGGTTGAGATTTCATGTCAGACCCTCCCAATTGTAGTACTGCCTGGAGGTGTCACACTGCGCTGCTCGTTCACGCTGCTCCTTGGTAAGCAAATGCTCCTGCTACCTGTCTCTCCCTAACTTGTTGACCTGTGTTTTGGCTCACTGCCCCGCAACTTACTGCTTGTTTCTACAGCACCAACTTGCAAGTTGGTCATCTCCCGCTCGTATAGTGTATGTGCAGCCAGGATTCATACAGTGAGCAAGTCCTCCGCTTTCTCTCTGTTTTCCGTACTGATGTTTGACTCAGGTGTGTGTTGCTTGTGTAGGCTGTATTTACAAACCCACTGTAGCTCATAGCAAACTAGTAAATTCCTGTCAAGAAGAGAGACACGGAAGCCCAGCTAGCCTGTAGCTTCAAATGGAGGTCGCTAACGAACGTTTTCAACGCTGCAGGAGCTGTGTTTATTTTGCTCTATTCCGGGAAAATGTAGACCATTCAGACTTTCAATGTAGCAACTGTTTGCTTGCAGAGGACTACAGGGACGAAGTAGCTAGTCTTAGCAAAAAAGTATTGAACTTACACATGCTACTCGGGAATCCACACCCGCCTACTTTCTCTTTCTCTTCTAGTCCAGTAGCTGGACGCCGCTGTGCCGTCTTTCTATAGCCGACTGGCTGGTGCTCTGCAGGGATCCCTCCCCGAAGGGGTCTCTCCCTTCCCTGGAGAATGGAGTTAGTAGGATACTTGTGGATGACTTAGTGGACGTTCCTATTCTTGACCCTACTAACCAGCCATGGAGTTTCTCGCCGTGGAAGTCAAAAGCAGTGGCCTTTGGCAATAGCGGCTACAGAAGAAATTTCAGAACAATATGTGATGGTGGGTGTCAAGGTTTGCATAAATTACATGGAATTACCCTCTCAACATCACCACATTCAGCCTACAACAAATGAAGAAACTTTCAAGAGACAGAGTCATTAGATAATTTACTTTGGTACTGTCCATATGTAGCTTGTTTTTGGTCACAGGTCCAGGAATGGCTGAAGAATTGCAACATTTACCTGGAGCTAACGCTGCAGATAGCGATACTGGTTGGTTTGAAAAGTCATAGTCAATTGATGAATAATATAAGAATACTTTCAGCAAAACAAATGTATCTTTAATTTACAATCTGCAAAAACTATGAGAATAGAAAGGTTCAGAACGTTTGTGAAGCATCACAGCACAGTTGAAAAATATATCGCAAATAAAAATCCAATATGGATGGTGTTAAGAGATAGATGGGAGGAGTTCACTGGAGCTGAAGGGCGGGACTAATAACAACAAGACAACAAATGTAAAATATACAGGGTCTGTATAATGTAAATATGTTCAGAACTTTTGTGAAACGGCACCGTTAAAAATATACGGCAAATAGAAACCAAACTGGATGAACATCAGAAATAGATGGGAGGGGTTGAGGAAGGACAGGAATAAAAACGAACAAAATAGAACTATTGTCAAATAGATTGTGTACGTAAACGGTGTGTATAAGCTGGAAGTAAAAGCCTAAGTATCATTTTCCATTAGTTTACTCCAATTAGGGGAGGGGTGGTAGGGTTAGCAGAAAATAATAAAGGAAATATATTTTGAAAAAGATGTCTATGACATATACGGACCAGGTGTTAAATCCACTTCAAATCAGTGTAGATGAAGGGGAGGAGACAGATTAAAGAAGGATGTTTAAGCCTTGAGACAATTGAGACATGGTTTATGCACGTGTGCCATTCAGAGGGTGAATGGGCAAGACAAAAGATTTAAGTGCCTTTGAACGGGGTATGGTAGTAGGTGCCAGGCGCACTGGTTTGAGTGTGTCAAGAACTGCAACGCTGCAGGGTTTCACACTCAACAGTTTCCCGTGTGTATCAAGAAAAGGACATCCAGCCAACTTGACACAACTATGGGAAGCACTGGAGTCAACATGGGCCAGCATCCCTGTGGAACGCTTTCGACACCTTGTAGAGTCCATGCGCCGACGATTTGAGGTTGTTCTGAGGGCAAAAGGGGGTACAACTCAATATTAGGAAGGTGTTCCTAATGTTTTGTACACTCAGTGTATATTATAAACCTCCACACACACTAGACTTGCAAACTGTAGAGAAAATCTGGGCTCCCTCTGGTATGAGCAAGAAAAACACAGTTAGAGCCCAGGCTGGTGGTGAAGATAAACTCACACCAGGTCATGAAACATCATACTAATTGCACAGCAAAGTGTGGGGTCCGTTTTGGAAGTTAAATCAACGACCACCCATAGCATCCTTAAACATAGTGATCTAAAAAAAGATTCTAAATTACTAACGTTAACTATCAAACAATAAAATACCAATTTAGGCCCCCACCTACCATTTAAAGATTTAAAAACGGGGCTCATACCAAGCCAAACAAAACACAGTCTGGGAGGAACCTCCTAATACAGCCAATCATACTGTGTAGCCTGGCTGGGCCACATAACCAGCTAAGAATAACAATTAATACGGTACTGTATCATATGAACAGGTATACACAGCCAAACTATAAAGACTTGATCCCAAACCTTCCGTCAATAACTCATAAATAGTTGCATAAAGTTATTAGCCTAGCGGAACCAGCCTGACGCTGTGTTCACCATTTTATTTGAAGTGAAAAATAATGGTGAACGGAGCCACCATTACATGCAGCCCTATGTATCCAGTATAGACTAACACATTCCAACTTTAGACCAACAGAATTTCATTTCACTCATTTCAATAGTGAACAAATGTTCTTTGAGTGTGTAAAATGGGTCAGGAGCTCCAGGTGCGTTACCTTTCTGTGTCTGGGCTGCGCTTCAATCTCCTAAACAGCTGTGATAAGAGTCAACTGGCCCATCTGCTTTGAGATAGGGAACGCAATAAAGCGCCTGCTGGCCCACATCACACACACTAACCCCCCTAAAGGCACCGCGGCCCCCGGCTGGAAGAACATCCTATTATTGCCATCTCCACTCCACTGTGTGTGTGTGTGTGTGTGTGTGTGTGAGAGAGAGAGAGAGAGAGAGATAGCTGATCCCATCCTTACCGACTGCTCTCTGCGATAAGATATTTGGCTCCGAGTCTCTCTGGTGAAAGTGTGAATGCTGATAAAGTGATAGCAAGGGATATGATACTATCTAATACCTCCTAACACCCCCTAAGGTCTGCTGCCCAATCCAGTTCAACACCTTGCAGCCTTGTCCCTTTCCTAAATCCCCCTTTTTGGGTGTTATAAAATATAGCAAGATGATTAACCTAGTAATCTCATGTCAGATGACTTGTGACACTGGTCCTCAAGTTTGAAGTAGGCTGTATTTGCAAGACTCCCTGCAGAGCCACCCGAACCTCCAAATGATCAGCACACTGGATTTGCTCATCAGAGCACACAGAGTGGGTTGAGTACATCCAAATGGTCAGACATCTATTGGAATGTGCAGGTGCTTGGTGTAGCCTACATGCTCTAGACCAAGTCCTTTGTCTGGGGGTCAGTGGGGCCTGCACTACCCCCTGCTGTGCTCACATTAAACGCTACAGTACCCTCCTTGTGTAAGCTGCTCTTACCCAGCAGAACCAGCAGAACCGTTCCATTAGAACTGAACCTCCCACCCGCTTACACAGTGCATGTTCCATTCCAGCTCCACCACCCACTGGTCAAGAGCTGGGCCCAGATTCACAAAACCTTCTTAAGAAGAAATGTTGCCCAGCAACAAACATCTTATGAAGATTTGTAAGAAGAAAATCATTAAATCTTAAGATATTGTTGAGGAATTGCAGTTACAAACTATCTTATGAACTTCTTTTTTTTCTTTTCTTAAGATGCTTCTTAAGTTTTTGCGTGTTTTGTGAATCTGGGCCCTGGTGCCCACTCAGGCAAACACAATAGTTAAGACACACTGTGTCATAGCCAATGAAAGTATTTTCCTCTTGCAACCACATGAAGAGGCAGAGGAAGAGTGGAACACATAATGTTAGGACTAATCCCTGCCATGTACAACAGCCTCACCGCAGGAAGCCAACACGTTCATGCCCAATGGCCGGACTGGAGACAAGCTCCACTGAACCTCTGTTACTTAAAGGGATACTTAAGGATTTTGGCCTTTATCTACTTCCCCAGTGTCAGATGAACTTGTGGATAACATTTTTATGTCTCTGAGTGCCGTTTGAAGGAAGTTGCTAACTAGTGTTAGAGCAATGACTAGAAGTCCTTGGTAAGGGCTCCCGAGTGGCGCAGTGGTCTAAGGCACTGCATCTCAGTGCAAGAGGCGTCACTACAGTACTATACCTGTTCCAGCACAGATGTACTCACTGGGTCTGTGCCAGGCAGCCTGGAGCCAGGGTAGGTTGGGAGTCCGGGATGCGCTGCAGGTTAGTGAGCTCCAGTATGTCCACCTGAACATCAGTGGTGTGTCCTGGCAGAGGCCGCAGCAGTCAAGATCTTCTTCACCATGGTGACCAGCAGCCCCTGAGGACAAGGACAAACATTGAGAAATGTAAACCAACAAACTAGTCCAAGTAAACCTAAATGTATGTGTAAGTGGAATAGAATATTGAGTGCGGAAGTGTCACAATCAAATACCCTTTCTGTTAGGAAGGGAGGTGCAGCAAGATTATGTAATTGAGATGTGTGTTTCAGTTTGACTCTGCTGCAGCTTGACATGTTTATAGACATCAGAAAATGTACAACTTTGGCATGCACCTGTTAGATCCAGTGTCCTGTCGATGAAGACGATGGATGCTTTATTGGGGGCAGTCTTTCTGCGGCTTTTGGCTTGAGGATGATTGGCCAGTTCCCCAGCGATGAGATGGCTCATTGGACCCACTGCAAAACTCTCCTCCCGGGTGCTGGTAAACTCAAACATGGAATTAACAGCAGAGGCCAGTGTTTTAATTTCAATCTGCAACTCCGGAGTAAGAGATTGTATGTCAACATCAGCCAAACCTCTTCTTCTCTGGCCGCTTTATATTAAGGGTCTTGAGGTCCTGTGGCAACAGCGGGAACAGGTGCGCGAAGGAGCTGTGGCGACACCGGAGCGAAGACCACGGGCGCATGTATGACTTCAGCGGTGTAGTTCATGTCTCCCATCCACTCGCTCAGCTTCTCTTCAAACTGCTCGAACACGGGGTTCCCCTCTAATTCAGCAGTGGCATTGTTAGCGAGGAGGTGTATAGAGTGGGCTACGGTGGTGAAAACAACGCAATATTGAAAGTGGCTGAGGCCAATAATATCTTTGATAATGTCAGCTGTCCTACCATTCAGCAGAGTGCTCACCACAAACACAGCCTTTGGTTCGTTTTCACCACCAGCTTCGAAGCTTGAAAATTCTTTTAAATTACGAGCACCAGCCTCAAATACACTGGTAGCTCCACCATTCCAATGAAGACTCTCAGCACAATTGTCGTCCATGAAAACAACAGCTTTCTTTAACTTTGACAACACTCTGTCCCACATCTGAGCAGGGAAACACGTAAAGCCCTCAATCGGTAACATCTTGTAAATCAAACTGCCGTTTAGACCGATCGAAAAATACAAGATTTCAAGAAAATTGTCAGGCAGAAGCCACTTCAAAACAATAACAAAAACACATGTAAATCTCTTAATAGTGATTAGGCATTCCACGTCGCGACAGATACACGTCATCATGCATCTGCTGGACCGGCTTAATGTGGGAATGTGCTGCATTTGCTATTTTTTACAAACTGAAATCAAACTAATTTGAGTTTCCTCACAATATCTATATACTACCCACACTACACAAAAATACATTTATTTTTTTGAGTGAATCGGAAAAAAAATGTTAATCGGAAAAAAAATAATAAGAAGAAAACCATACATAAATAAAGTTTTGCTTGTCATGAGTTCATAAACAAAGCACGCTTGTTCAAAACTGGAAAATACTTTACTACTGGGGATATTTGAAGAAAACTGAGACATACTGACCAATATAGAGTCCTGATTCTTCCAACGTGATTTACGTCGGGTGAAAGGTCTCTATAGAAACGTGTGTAGGTAAAGTCAACTGTCACCTTTATTTTTATTTTTTACCAATAAGGTTTATTTTACGCCTGCTACGTTAGGTTACCGAATACCGATAAGGTGACACGCCGTCCTATTCCGTTATTATTTTTTTTAAATCCCCGTTATAGCGAACAGTTTAAATATCTGTTCTGTGGAAATCTCGAATTTGGTGAAATAACTGCAACTTCATGTAATTGACAGTTATTGTATTTGATACAATATTTGTCAAATTGTGATTCACAGAAAAAGTGACAGAATTTGGGTAGACATGTCCGCAGAAATGGACAAAGCAACTGATGCAAGCGGGGGCGATGACGAAGAATGGTTATATGGAGGTATGGTAGTCAAAACAGATTTGATGACACTATCTATCTCATAAATAGTTACATTTTCTGATGTCCACTGTTCTGTGTCTGGCAAACTTGAAAGTACGTGAGCTAAACAGTTACGTTAGCTAACTTCGCTAGCAAGCTAACCACAACAGCAGAAACAATACGTGCACCAGTTTAACACGTTGACATTGCAACAGTTGTTGGGGATGTTTTCTTTTCTCTTGCTAAGCAGAAGGAATTATTGACTTCCGGCATTTATATATTTGGAGAATGTAATTTAGTCTGTTTTGGTTTTGAAGTGTGTGTATAATGCAAACATGCTGATGCTTCCTCTCTGTGTCAGATGAGAGTGACGAGAAGGCGGAGGAAGAGGCACCTAATAGGTATGTGCCTGGTAACAGATAAAACCCCCACTGTTAAACTGTCTGTTTGTACATAGCTGACAGTCAATTTACTATGTACCTAGATCTGAAATACGTACTGAGCATACCTGCAAACCAGACCTACACTAGACTACACTGTTAAATGTTTCCTTTTGTAAAATACTTATGCCCACATAAATTAGGTGTGTATATACTTGCAACATAATACAAATGTTGGACACAGACACTCATTCACACTCATTATTATTTATACCTATCAAACACACTTTTTTTGTGCCACATACACAAAGTACACCTTTTCAGCTTTCTACACGAATATGGTAATCACGCATCTATTTCATGCTCTTTGACATTAACAACACATAGCCACACTATTCACTCTTAGTCAGCTAGTACTGATTATGCAAATTTGTTTTATTACACCTGATTCTCCAGCTTCATCTCCCCTTTTTGCGCTAAGGATCATTGCGTTCAAACCATTTTGACCATGAGTGATCATTTACGACAGTAAGCAGTGAACTGATTCAAAATAAGATGGGCTGGCAGCTTCATTCCCCGTTAGGACCAATTGTGCTTTATTAATGAAGCGTTCCAATTTAATGCCCTTTTCACTGCTCAATAATGACTGAGTGATGTCATAATCGTTATCTCTGGGTTGTGTGTGTGTGTCTGACGCCACTGCGCGCAATGCCTGAAATGTACGGAACATTAAGAACTATTTGGATGCTCGTTAAATCCGTGGCACTGTTTGTGAACTGTGTAAAGTGGATCTAAGCCATCATTAGATTGGGGCTCTGATGGTCGCTGCGTTGTCCTTTATTAAAGAGTATAGCCTCGGAGTAATGGCAGCATGATTAATCAATTAGACTACAGATACTTCACCTACACCAGAGCGCTCTGAGAGTCTGTGTGTGTGTGTGTGTCACACAACATGCCTCTGGGAGCATGTTATCTAAATGACTTAACTAGCACACCTATCAGGCTCTGGTTCACTTAAAGAAATGATGAAGAGAGATGAGAATCAATCGTAGTTTCTCTCTGAGCTGCTGGACAGTTACGTTACATTAGGGATTCTTCCGGCAATAGGCTGCCATTTTACATGTGTCCCCTTTACAAGGAAATGTACAGTTGAAGTCGGACGTTTACACACACCTTAGTCAACTACATTTAATCCTAGTAAAAATTCTCTGTAAGGATCACCACTTTATTTTAAGAATGTTAAATGTCAGAATAATAGTAGAGCGAGTGATTTATTTCAGCTTTTATTTCTTTCATCGCATTCGCAGTGGGTCAGAAGTTTACATATACTCAATTAGTATTTGGTAGCATTGCCTTTAAATTGTTTAACTTGGATCAAATGTTTCTGGTAGCCTTCCACAAGCTTCCCACAATAAGTTGGGTGAATTGTGGCCCATTCCTCTTGTGTAACTGAGTCAGGTTTGTAGGCCTCCTTGCTCGCACACACTTTTTCAGTTCTGCCCACAAATGTTCTATAAGATTGAGGTCAGGGCTTTGTGATGGTCACTCCAATACCTTTACTTTGTTGTCCTTAAGCCATTTTGCCACAACTTTAGAAGTATGCTTGGGGTCATTTACCATTTGGAAGACCCATTTGCGACCAAGCTTTAACTTCCTGACTGATGTCTTGAGATGTTGCTTCAATATATCCACATCATTTTCCTTCCTCATGATGTCATCTCTTTTGTGAAGTGTTCTTCGGCTTGCAAGCCTCCCCCTTTTTCCTCCAAACATAACAATGGTCATTATGGCCAGACAGTTCTATTTTTGTTTCATCGGACCAGAAGACATTTCTCCAAAAAGTACGATCTTTGTCCCCATGTGCAGTTGCAAACCGTAGTCTTGCTTTTTTATGGCGGTTTTGGGGCAGTGGCTTCTTCCTTGCTGAGCGGCCTTTCAGGTTATGTCAATATAGGACTCGTTTACCTGTGGATATAGATACTTTTGTACCTGTTTCCTCCAGCATCTTCACAAGTTCCTTTGCTGTTGTTCTGGGATTGATTTGCACTTTTCGCACCAAAGTACGTTAATCTTTAGGAGACAGAACGCGTCTCCTTCCTGAGTGGTATGACGGCTGCGTGGTCCCATGGTGTTTATGCTTGCGTACTATTGTTTGTACAGATGAACGTGGTTCCTTCAGGCGTTTGGAAATTGCTCCCAAGGATGAACCAGACTTGTGGAGGTCTACAATATTTTTTCTGAGGTCTTGGCTGATTTCTTTTGATTTTCCCATGATGTTGAGCAAAGAGGCACTGAGTTTGAAGGTAGGCTTTGAAATACGCCTTGAAATACATCCACAGGTACACCTCCAATTGACTCAAATTATGTCAATTAGCCTATCAGAAGCTTCTAAAGCCATGGCATCATTTTCTGAAATTTTCCAAGTTGTTTAAAAGGCACAGTCAACTTCAGACCCACTGGAATCGTGATATAGTGAATTATAATTGAATTAATCTGTCTTTAAACAATTGTTGGAAGAATTACTTGTGTCATGCACAAAGTAGATGTCCTAACCAACTTGCCAAAACTATAGTTTGTTAACAGGGAATCTGTGGAGTGGTTGAAAAATGAGTTTTAATGACGTCAACCTAAGTGTATGTAAACTTCCGACTTCAACTGTATGTAGTCTGCAGACAAGTGATATCCCTGTTTGCTAATCTCTTTTAACTTTCCCGTTACTGTCTATTCTTCAAATGTTACAAAAGCCTCAGTTTAAGTAGAGGTTGTGGTCCTAGTGATGTTGTTTTTTTTCCACAGTGCAACGGCCCAGCCGACTGCTGAGGAGGTCCATGAGAATGGAGTAGTGAAGCAGGTGCCTACTGCTGAGGGTTATGGAGGAGTCAACCTGGATAAACAACTCTTCTGAACCTGTCTCACCTGTTGGAATGGCAATCCATCATGGAATTCCCTCAGAACCCTACTTTCTACTTGGAATATTCCTCTTTATCTGTGTGTGTGATTCATGTAAACATGCTTTTATGAATGTATGTTGTCTTTGTGTTTCTGTAATGTCAGGATACAGGCCAGGAAGATGAAGAAAGTGACAGCGACAGTGAGGATGATGATGATGACGTGTGTGTAACCATTGGCGATATAAAGACTGGAGGCTCGTCTCAGCCTTTCAGGTGAGTATCTAGACAACAGCAAGTTGTTAATCTCTTAGATGTAAGGTCCCCTTTTTAGACCTGCGTGGTTCTGGTACCGGTTCCGACCTACATGTTTGCTTATACATCGATCTGTGAATACCGTAGGTCGAAATGGCTTGCATTGAGCGATAGCCCTGGTTCCCACGGACACAGTAGTGTTTCTGAGCCTGTATGACGTAGGATGTGAAATCTGAAACCACTTGAAGCTGGGATGTCCCTCCTACCATTTAATTCACTCTTCCAACTGTCCATAAACACCTGGCTAAATCCTTTATCACAGCTACGGACAAAGAACATGCCTGCAATCATTACATCATAGCGCAGCAGGAGACAGAGAGTTGTTTCATCACGGTAGCACATTCAGAGATGGATTTATAGCCATTAATCTAAAATAATGAATAGATTTTAAACAAAAAACACTTTCTGTTTGTCATAGATGGACAATATTAATATGAGATGAAAGAGTTCAGGAAGCCAAGCTACTGTAGACCGCTGTGAGATGTTCACAGCGATGTGGGCAGACGTTTTCATCGAGAGATCTTTAGAAAATATGCAAATGTTCTCTAACACTAAACATACAAATATGTATTTTACAGTTATAAGGAAGGTGCAATTTTATAATTTGATTATACTATATTTAGAAAGCATATGTAATTTCAAGCTTTATTCATACAGTTTTGTTGAATAGGAAATACATCATATAAAATATATTTGTACTGTGTACTTGAGCTTGTGTCCTCAATAGTGACTACACCTCAACAATGTATTACTATTTTTACCAGAAAGATGAGATTTTAACCTTTCTTTGAGTTTGCAGCATTACTAGTTATTGTTTATGGCCCTCTCATAATAAATAATTACTTTTTGTTGTTTTAAGTACAGCAGTGCGTTACTGACCTGTAACCTGGATTAGTTTTGATGATCCAACTTGAGTTGAGAAGAGCATAATATATTAGACCCTGTACATTTTAGGTGGAAAAAGAGAGCTTCCTTTTGTAGAGGGCTTTCTTTCACCTGGCTGTCGACGCAACTGACTTTCATTGCTGTTGCCTCTCCTTTGTCAGATAATTTTATGAGTCATGATTATGGTTCCATGTTACAGTATGCGTCTTTGGCAGCATTTATCTCACCACCCATGTCACTTTCAGGGTTCTTCAAAGCACATTCCCCCGCATGAGTCATGGACAGCGTTTACACTGGCAGCCCAGTTCTGATATTTGTTTCAATAATTGCTCTTTTGACCAATCATATCAGCTCTGAAGAAGAGCTGTTAAAAGATCTGATGTGATTGGTCAAAAGAACAATTAGTGGAAAAAGTATCAGAACTGTGTTGCCGTGTTTAAACGCAGCCGTGTAAACGCAGCCTGTCTCCGTGTGTGTTCCCTTCTTGTGGTGGTGATGGTGTGTGATGGTGTGTGTGTGTGTGTGTGTGTGTGTGTGTGTGTGTGTGTGTGTGTGTATTTCTTTCATTGTGTAGTGCCTTTGGAGCCACGCCAGTTAATCTCAACATAAAGGCTGCAGGGAGAACACATGCGTCAGGTAAACACCTCTCACCTATTCCTGACGTCTGACATTAGAAGTGAGTATGCAATAACATAGACTGACCAGGTGAAAGCTATGATCCCCTATTGATGTCACTTGTTAAATCTACTTCAATCAGTGTAGATGATGTATGTGTGCCATTCAGAGGGTGAATGGGCAAGACAAAATATTTAAGCCCCTTTGAACAGGGTATGGTAGTAAGGTGCCAGGCGCAGCGGTTTGAGTGTGTCAAGAACTGCAACGCTGCTGGGTTTTTCACGCTCAACGGTTTCCCATGTTTCAAGAATGGTCCACCACCCAAAGGACATCCAGCCATCTTGACACAACTGTGGAAAGCATTGGAGTCAACATGGGCCAGCATCCCTGTGGAAAGCTTTCGACACCTTGTAGAGTCCATGACCCGACAAATTGAGGCTGTGCTGAGGGCAAAAGGAAGGTGTTCCAAATGTTTTGTACACTCAGTGTATTTGTCAGTGCATGCGTAGGAACTCATCCAGACCCACATTAATGTTAGTGGTAAGAGTGTGAAGTGAACGTGTCACTGACTGTGTCCTCATCTATGGTGCAGTTGGCCCCAAAGCCAAAGGAGTGGACCTGGATGTACTGGGCAGTGTTAACGGAATCCCTGTGTTGGAGGTCGACATGGAGTCTTTTGAAGAAAAGCCGTGGAGAAAGCCTGGTAAGTGGTGCGTGTGTGTTGGTTGGTGTGAGGTTATGTCTTTGTACGTGTTCTGTGCAGGTTTGAGCTCAGATCTGGCTGATGAATGGTCTGTGACGTGGTCTGTTCAGCTTTCAGTTATGTTTGTGTTTAGGCTCGGACCTCTCTGACTACTTTAACTATGGCTTTAACGAGGACACCTGGAAGACCTACTGTGAGAAACAGAGGAGATTACGCATGGGGTATGAGTGCATGAACCACGCTTCAGCCACTAAAATCATGGTAAGATATTATTTTCGGACATACAGTGCCTTCAGAAAGTATTCACACCCCTTGACTTTTTCAACATTTTGTTGTGTTACAGCCTGAATTTCAAATGGACACACAATCTACACACAATACCCCATACTATCAAAGTGGAATTATGTTTTTAGAAATGTTTACAAAGTACTCAACCCTTTTTTTTTTTATGGCAAGCCTAAATAAGTTCAGGAGTAAAAATGTGCTTAACAAGTCACATAAGTTGCATGGACTCACTTTGTGTTCAATAAGAGTGTCTAACATGATTTTTAAATGACTGCCTCATCTCTGTACCCCACACATACAATTATCTCTTAAGGTGCCTCAGTCGCAGTGAATTTCAAACACAGATTCAACCACAAAGACCAGAGATGTTTTCCAATGGTTTGCAAAAAAGGGCACCTATTGGTACATGGGTAAAAAAAAAAAAGCAGACATTGAATATCCCTTTGAGCTTGGTGAAGTTATTACTTACACTTTGGATGGTGTATCAATACACCAGTTGCCTGAGAGGAAAGAAACCGCTCAAGGATTTCACCATGAGGCCAATGTTTATTTTTAAAACAGTTACTGAGTTTAATGGATGTGATAGGAGTCTGAGGATGGATCAACAACATTGTAGTTACTCCACAATACTAACATAAATGACTGAGTGAAAAGGAAGGAAGCCTGTAAAGAATAAAATAAAATTCTTAAGTAATACTGCAATACATACAAAGCGTTACTGAGTACCACTCTTCATATTTTCAAGCATGTTGGTGGCTGCATCATGTTTTGGGTATGCTTGTCATCGGCAAGGACTAGGGATTTTGGGGGGGGATAAAAATAAACTGAATAGAACTAAGCACAGGCAACATCATAGAGGAAAACCTGGTTCAGTCTGCTTTCCAACAGACACTGGGAGACAAATTCACCTTTCAGCAGGACAATTACCTTAAACAGAAGGCCAAATATACACTGGAGTTGCTTACCACGACTACATTGAATGTACCTGAGTGGCCTAGTTTTTTTAATAATGTGCAAATATTGTACAATTCAGGTGTGCTAAGCTCTTAGACTTACCCATAAAGACTCACAGCTGTAATCGCTGCTGAAGGTGAATTTAACATGTATTGACTCAGGGGGTTGAATACTTATCAAATCAAGATATATTAGTGTTTTATTTTCTATTAATTTAATATATTATACAATTAAATCCATTTAATCCCATGTTGTAACACAGCAACATGTGTTAAAAGTCAAGGGGTGTGAACATTTTCTGAAGGCACTGCAGATACAATATTATAGATTATCACAGTATAAGTGCAATAATTGTTCCCATTTAAGAAACATTCTCAGGCTTTGACATTGTTGAGGCTGTGTGAGTTGCTCTTCCTCTTAGGTCCACCAGGGACGTTCAGCCCATGGAGATAGGGATGGGGCCCTTTCCTGCTTTAGGTCTGACTACTCCTCCCCCAGCAACCAATACAATTCAGGCTCCTCCAGGTAGGTACCCTGGTCCCCCCTCCCCCCTCCCCGTTCTACCACTGTATGTATCACAGCAGGTGTGGCATGAAGGACCAGCCTAGCCGGTCATCTCTGCCACACTTCACTGGTCACTGCCACCTGGACCCCATCAAGGTGGTCAATGGGTCAAGTTTGTATTGGTCAGTGGTACCTGGTGTCTGAGGTAATGTTATTACCAAACACAGTATTACATCCTGAAATGTTAGAAGTCATGGAAGGTATGTTAAGTCACTTAACTATTAAGTGGTTTGAAATAAAGGTAGAGGTACTGCGAGCGTTGCTTAGTTAAACTGCTCTGTTCCCTCTCTAATGAAGTCCTCATGTGCACCACCTCCCGTCACGTTCCTGTTAACGGCCACCCGTGAAGCGTTGTTTAACGTTGGGGCTGGCCGAGCCCTGCGGGGGGCTGTTTTTACCTTGTGGAAGACTGAGGCCATGAAATGTTACTGCTCAATTACAGCGGACAATCATTTACGGGCTTGGGCCCATGGTAGCAGGCGTTAGCAGACTGTGTTAGTAAACACTCCTCCTCTCCTCTCAGCTCCATGGCCTCATTCTGGTTCCACTCAGGGACCAGGTGCTCTACGCCTCAAGGAGGAGTGATGGACTATTACAAACACACACCCACTCCTCTCTCTCTCTCACTCTAGCTCGCTCTCTCTCTCGCCCTGTCTCTTTCACGCTCTCTCTCTTTCACTCTCTCTCTCTCTCTCTCTTTCACTAGCTCTCTCTCACACACACGTCTTTCACTCTCTGTCTCTCTCACTCTAGCTCTGGCTCTTTCCATCTCCCCTCAGCTACCCTCTCGCTCCCTCGCTCCAATCCTGTCTCTTGTGAGTTTAGCAGGGCTCATGTCAGGTTGGTCCAGATCACAGACAGAGGGACAAGAGTGACTAAAATGGCCACTTAATTAAAGGTCCGTAGCTATATAATGCCCTCTCCTCCTCTCTCCCTCAGCAAGGTTCTACTCAGTGGAGGTCATATGAATCTGAGCGTTATTCAGCCAGAGGGAAAGCAGGAAGTCAGAGCATGACAAACACAAATACACACAGCATAGTGCAGTGGATAAACACTACAGACCATCTCGCTCACTCTATTGAGCTGCGAGAACGCTGGTGGCTTCAAACGGGTGAAAGTGGAAACTTGATGCTTGGTTGAAGGAGCACGTATTGTATTGTATTGTATTCTTTCCACTTTCTCTAGATGACTGTGTCCAGCCTAAGGGAGGGTGTTGGTGTGATGGGTTTATTGCAGGCCTTTCTTGTTACATAAAACTGTCATTTCAATTCCATGTCTTTTTGGGGGTTTAATTCCATGTCTTTTTGGGAAAGTAGGTGAAGTCGTGATGTGTGTGTTAGCTTCCGGGGTGAAGCTGCTTTGTTTTATATTTATTTGATATTCTGGTGTTTTTAGAGGCCAGAGTGAGGGACAGAGAGAGGGGGCATTAGTGAGCCTGTAGCTCATAGCATCACATCGGGCTGCTGGTTGATGCAGTTTTTATGCTTTTCCCTTGTAATGTTTACTTTAGATTAAGCTATAGTGACAGAAAGGGGTTAGTGTCCCATCTGTGTTTGGTGAGAGGTCATCCTCTCACAGAGTGCTGTGAGAGGATGACCCAGAAAAGGAGGGTCATGCAATCATGGAATCAAAAGGCCATTACCCAGGTCCCATCCTGAAATGTATCTTCATTTAAAACTTGACAAAAAACAAGAGAGAAACCTAAATATGCATACTTGTTATACATTCTCCATGCACAGATACCAATTGTATTATGTTTTTTGTGTTCTTCGCTGGTCAGTAGAAAGCCAAGTGGCACCATTGATGTTATTGGGGGACAAACTGGTACCATCAGCCGGGTAGAGGGGCGAAGACGTCACAATATAGAAGGAAATAACATCCAGGTAATGTGTGTCTGTTTTTTATGTGTTATTCTAAAATACACCCTGGGTGTTTCTCAAAATGCTTACTACCGTGCGCCACACACCCATGCTCAAGTACATTCCTTGGGGACGTTCTCTTGAGTACGTTCTTGTGAGGTTGAGTGTAGAGATGGCTACCAATTCTTTGTTGTTAGCCATATTGACCTTCTATGGGCTTTGACAGTGAGTATTGTAGGCAGGTAAACATGCTAAAATGGACACAGTATGTATTTATTAACGTATTAAGATAAAATATTGTAGTCAGGCAACATATTAGGTGAATGGGCAACATTTCATTCCGAGTTTATTTTCTCTCACATCAGATCAAATAATAGCAGCATTGTTTTCAAGAAATGTTGCATTGTTTTTTACACTGTTGTGTCATATTTCTGTGCATACGCTCTGTTGAAACTTGCACCGATGCATGCTTCAAAATACACCACATCACCTAAAGTATGTGGACACCCCTTGAAATTAGTGGATTTGGCTACTTCAGCCACACCCATTGCTGACAGGTGTATAAAAAAATTGAGCACACCTCCATGCTATCTCCATAGACAAATATTGGCAGTAGAATGGCCTTACTGAAGAGCTCAGTGACATTCAACGTGGCACCGTCATAGGATGTCATGGAAGCAAGTCCTCGCAGCAATGTTCCAACATCTAGTCAAAAGCCTTCCCAGAAGAGTGTAGTTCTGTTTTGTGGGCTCCCGAGTGGTGCAGTGGTCTAAGGCACTGCATCTCAGTGCTAGAGGCGTCACTACAGACCCTGGTTCGATCCCAGGCTTTATCCCAACCGGCCAGGGTCGGGAGTCCCATAGGTCGGCACACATTTGTCCAGCATCGTCCGGGATAGGGGAGGCTGTGGTATGCCGTCATTGTAAAAAATAATTTGTTCTTAACTGATTTGCCTAGTTAAATCAAATAAATAATTAGCAGCAAAGGGGGACCAACTCCATATTAATGCCCATGATTTTGTAATGAGATGTTCGACGGGCAGGTGTCCACATACTTTTGGTCATGTAGTGTACGTACTAACAGAATACTCATCTCCATGCTCCGTTTCGCGTACTTTGATTTGGACTCATGTTCCGACCCTCCTGTGCCGCAATTTGCATGTTCACAGTAGTATGCATAGTGAAGAAACACCCCCTATCTTTCCTCTTGAGTTAAGCTAGTAGATGTACCTACCAAGTCTGAGCTTTGTTTTTGTATGTGCATGCGTGGGTACATGCATTACAGGTGCTTTCCGAGCCCTCCTCCGATGCTGAGCCTACTCCCACTAAGATCCCACACTTCTTTCCTCCCAACATCCCCCCGCCTCCTTTCCCGCCTCCACCCCACAATGTCAGCTCCGCCCCTCCACTCATTCCTCCACCACGTAAGTGACCTCAGCCCCACAGACACACACACACACACACACACACACACACACACACACACACAAGCGCACAAACACTGCTCCCCGTCTGGGTGCCCTCTGTTCAGCAGCACAGTTATGTAATGTAGAGGATAAAGTTAAGGATTGCATGAAGACACTGCTTGGAGGTCAGACGGACTGGTGAGGGTCACTCTTGTGACGTCACGGGATGTCGGCTCCCTGGAGTCATGGAAAGATGACGTTCAACTATGACATTTCCCACTGGGATTAATTAGTGTTAGTGGCCACAAAATGTATCTCTTGCTCTCTTTCTTTCTCTCGCTCTCTCTCTCTCTGGCTCTCATTTTCTCTCTCTCTCTCTCTCTGGCTCTCATTTTCTCTCTCTCTCTCTTTCTCTCTCTTTCTCTCTCTGGCTCTCATTTTCTCTCTCTCTCTCTCTCTGGCTCTCATTTTCTCTCTCTCTCTCTCTCTGTGTGTGTTGATGCATCATTAGTACAGCTGATGGGTTTGGGAGGAACAGATTATAGTATAATCCAGAGAGTTGCAGGTGTAAATCCAATGCTGACAACCCTTGAAGGACAGGCTTTATTAACCCGCCATGCGTCATGGAGCATCCAGCTGTATAAATGACTGATACGTTCACCATGCCAATCTGGAGGAGTGTGTTTGTGAGGTTGCACCATAAGTGGTGATAAATAACACTGCATGTTGAAGGACAGGGTTGAGAGCAGATGGGTTAACATAACATAAATGTGTGGGTGTGTGTTTGTGTGCACATGCGCATGTGTGTGTCCTCTCTGGGTGAGTGTCTTTTCCCCAGGTGTGTGTAATTCTGTCCAGGTGTGTGTGTGTGTGTGTGTGTGTGAGTGAGTGTGTCATTGCTGTCAGTTTGCCTGACTTCCTCCTCATCTCCTGATGAATATGAGGCAGAGGGCAGGAAGGACCCTCTGGCCTGAGCTCACAGTTGATCTTCAAAGATTCCAAAATAGCAAGCCCCCTACTCACCCCTCACACACTCCCAGCGCCCCCTAAGTTCAATGAGCCCCGTACCGCCTGTTGTTCAATGCGTGCCAAAACTCCTAATGCAACCAAAATATCAAACATCCTGGTGACCCTGGCTTTGAAGTTTTTTAGTGGTTTTATCTGTGCCACTCCTCCTCCTTTAAGTTACAGGCCCTGCCTCCTTTTGTGATGCAAATGTTCAACGTGATAAAAATAGCTCCTGGAAAAAAGAAAAAGTGCAGAGCCAGCAGATTGTGGCACGAGAAATGTGCTGAACAGACCAACTGTGGGGAAAGGGAGAGAGGGGGCTTTTTTACTCTTGGTGCAGTAGGGTCACATTAGCCGTCTAGTATTATTGCTTGATAGGGACAGGTTTTAGTGCAGGGTTGTGTTGTCGTTGCAGGCCAGTCTGTGTAGTGAAGCACTGAGGGATGTTGTCTGGTGCTCTGGTGTAGCACTGCTTGTACTGATCAGTGTAGTTTGGCAGATACAGCGTGGGTTGTTTGACACCTGTGCTGACAGTGTCGCTGTGAAAGCAACGTCGTTATCTGTGTCCGTAGAGCAGGTTTGTGGGTCTGTTATAGTCTTAGCTAACAACAAACGTTCCCACAACTTTAGAGAACGTTCCCTAGGTCATTACCTAACGTTTTCATAAGAATGGTCCAGTGATGTGCAAGGACTGTTTCCAAGAGACCATTCCCTTAATGTTAAACAGAATTTACCCAGAACGTGGTTGCCATGTTTTTCAGAATATACAACAATGTTCTAGACGCGTTTTATGGGACGTTGCAAGAACCTTAAGAACCGTTTTCTAAGGTTTAGGGCAATATTCCATCAACTTCACACCAAATACACACAACATTGTTGCCATGTTTTCAGAATATAAGATATTGATGTTCTAGACACGTTGGGAACGTTGCAAAAGAATTCCTGTGTCATGGTCCCCTCGTCTTTTTTTTGTCTAGTTCCCAGCTTGTTCCGGGGACGTTCCTAAATACGTTTTTAGGAGGTCACCTGATGGTCCATTACCCCTTGTTATTGTTGCCGAGCCCATCAAGGCCCTGATTGGTCCTATTTACATCTCTTTGTCTGTTGGAAAGGTAATGGTCATCCACACACAACCAAACAGTGCTTTTAACATACAATAGGCCTTTTCACACTGCATTGTTCTTAGCCCCGGGCTACACTGTCCCTGGGCAAGCTTACCCTGTGTTTACACAAGCATTTGTTAAACACAACATGTGACCAACATCCATGGCGGTCGGTGCTGTTTTAAGATTAGCTTATTGGATGTCATTCATATTCCATTTACCCAGCTCAATCTAACATGAATATGATTAGGCTACTACATGATACTCGGATTTGCACTATACCCATCATGAGGTTGCTACAAGCTAGCCTACAAATTAACGTTTATAACGTAGGTGCACTGGTCGAGAGACAAATCGGAGTAATTAAGGTGACAGACAGCGACACATTCAATACAGCATTGCACACTCTTGCCTGCATCTATCTGATCTAGGGTGTAGTCATTAGTCCTCCCCATTTTCATTCTGTTTGCTTCTGTTTAAGAAACGCTTTGCAACAGAATCGGCTGAATAAATAAACCCCTGATCACCCACGCACACAGTTCACATTCATAGCAGCCACATGCAGCAGCATCATCACTTTGCTCGTTGTATAATTCCTTTTCGCAATTACGTAATCTCCTCCTCACCTTTTCCCTTAGCTTGTGGACTTCAGTGCACAGCACAAAAGCTGTCTGTGACCGGGCGAAAAAACCTATCCAAGACAAACCTTCATACCATAAACGCTAACCACTACAAAGCCTGCATCTTTGTCATAATAATGTTACAGTCAACAAACTTTAAGTAACGCGTTAAACCCACAATCCAATCAATGTGTACAGTAAGCAGACATGGACGTGCACAATGTAATCATGTGTGTCAAATACGTATGTTGAAAATGCTGTATATTGAAAGCACTGTTTGTGTGTGTGTTCCTTACCTTGACAACAGACAAAGAGCTCTGAATGGATCAGGGCCTTGATGGGCTTGACAACAGTAACAGGGGGTGATGTGTAATGTAACATTTATTTTTTACGTTTCTTTGGGACCATCAAGCAACGTCCTAAAAACGTCTTTAGGGATGTCTCCGGAACAAAATTGGAATATTCTCCTAACCCTCAGAACTGGACACAGGAATGTTCTTGCAACATCACATGAAACGTGTGTAGAACATTAATATTGTTTATTCTGAGAACATGGTAACCACGTTCTAGGTAAGTTCTGTTTGGCATTAAGGAAATAACTCTTAACGCCAAAACATGCTAAATAGGTTCTCTGGAGATTTTTGTTAACATACATAGAATGTTCCCGTAACTAAAGGAAAACTGGACCCTCAAACATCATGGGACCGTTATGGGTAACATTACAAAAACGTTCTCTCTCGTTAGAATTGCTAGCTGGGGTGGTATCTTCAGGCTATATCTACACTGATGCAGTAGTCAAACATAATAGTTTTTGGATCAGTGATTGGCTAATTCTGCTAGGGCAGAGGTCAATGTGATTCACTTAGGGCAAGATCAATAATAGTAGAAGAAACATTGACAAGGTACTGCTGCCAGTCCAAAGTAGTGTATTTGGCTAGCCATTGTGAATGCAGGCGGCCCATGGAGAAGGGCAGCAGTAGGCTGCGGTCTAGAGAGCATGTCGGTTTAATCTAAAAGCCTCCTGCATAATGACTCTGAAACGTTAGCGTGAGAGAGAGCCACGCAAGCACAATCACCAGCAATTAGCCCTCAGGAATGATCTTTTCTCAGGCGCTGCCAAGCGTTGAGCTAAAGCCCTAAACGCTCGCTTTGAGATCCCGACAGGTAGAAACAATTACACACAAACATAGATGGCATGTGTGTGTGTTTACTGTGTGTGTGTGTGTTTACTGTGTGTGTTTACTGTGTGTGTTTACTGTATGTGTGTGTGTTTACTGTGTGTGTGTGTGTGTGTGTGTGTGTGTGTGTGTGTGTGTGTGTGCGCGCGGGCGAGTGAGCACAATGCATTGGCCCATGGAAGTATGCTCAATCACATTGAGCAACAGCTTTTGGAATTTAAATGGGTCAGTTAACTGATTAAAATGTGCCCTAGCAAGACATGGGTGTGATTTTTGGAGTCCAATGTATAAATCTAGTGCTCATTTTGCAAAGCACCATGTCATTGGCGGAGGAATGGAGGAGAGGAGCCAGAGTAGAGTTCTTTAATCAGTTTTACATTACATACAGTATTCATTTATCATCCATCCCCCCATTTACTGATGCATATGCATGAAACTGGTAAACAGATTTGAACAACTTGTTTTTAGGGCATTTTGCTGTATTCTATGTATTATGGATGTATGCATGTGAAGCTTTTAGTTGAGTGCTCTGTTGCAGTGCAGTATTTTTTTTCTGCGTGTGAGTGTTATTGTGTGGTTGAGTTTCGTCCAGCCTAGGTCCTAGTGAAACCCATCGCAGTGCGCCCTTCAGGGTTGTTCTGTCAATAAAAGCAGTGCCTGAAGCCAGACCAGCAGCAGGAGATGCAGACAGCACCATGTCAAGAGATGTGTTTTCTGTGCTCCTGCATCAAGGAAGGACCATTTTCTCTGTGAGGATGTTAAGTCTGCGATCTTACTAGCTGTGTGCCTCCCTTTGGTTACCAGGTGTCTGAGGTATCAAAGGCTTTGGTTGTCCACAGTGAGACTGGGCAACGACAGGGAAGGAAGACCCTTCTCCATTTCACTCTCAGCGCAGGGGAGCTGCTGCATGCTCTTCTAATATTTCACTAACTTTATTTTTCTTTCTTTAGTTTCAGCACTTTCTGCTTTTTTTTTCTGTTGATGAAAACTTCTCTTCTTACTCACATCAGGGGTCTTCGTGAAAAAACAGAAAGGCATGGCGCCCAGATGTGTGTGTAGTGTTTGTGCCTCTTCAAAGGAGTGTGTGTGTATGTATGTGTGTGTGTATGTGTGTGTGTGTGTGTGTATGTATGTGTGTGTGTGTGTGTGTGTGTGTGTGTGTGTGTGTGTGTTTTTTTAAATGGCAGTTTGTGTGTCACTCCCAGACATAAAAGCTAGCATAAAATAGTGGGTTCATTAGAAGTGCACTCAGGCATTTGACTGGGGCTGGTTTTATGAATGTTAGAGGGATGTTTGATTCTGTTGTGGCATTCTGGCACCTCCCCAATATAGGCTAGGCCTGTTTTCAAGTTGCTCTGCCTCAAACAGAAATCTCCTAAAAAACGATAAAGCCTAATAAAATATAATGTGGTGGCTGTGGCAGATTATTTGAGTGTCTGCTTGCATGCATGCTTGTGTGCACACTGATCTTTAGGCCCATTATTGGCTCATGATGAGTAGCATTTAGGCCCATTATTGGCTCATGATGAGTAGCACAGTTGTTGGCCTCGAGCAGTGATACACTAAATTACCAAAAGTATGTGGACACCTGCTCGTCAAACATCTCATTCCAAAATGTAATCCCAAAGGTGTTCAATGGGGTTAAGGTAAGGGCTCTGTGCAGGCCAGTCAAGTTCTTCCCCACCGATATCGACAAACAATTTCTGATTGGACCTCGCTTTGTGCACGGGAGTATTGTCATGCTGAAACAGGAAAGGGCCTTTCCCAAACTTTTGCCACAAAGTTGGAAGCAAAGAATCGTCTAGAATGTCATTGTATGGTGTAGCGTTACATTGACATTACCATGAAAAACAGCCACAGACCATTATTCCTCCTCCACCTAACAGTTGGCAATATGCATTTGGGCAGGTAGCATTCTCCTGGCATCCACCAAACCCAGATTCGTGGGTCGGACTGCCAGATGGTGAAGTGCAAATTTATCACACCAGAGAACTCATTTCCACTGCTCCATAGTCCAATGGCGGCAAGCTTTACACCACTCCAGCCAACGCTTGGCATTGCGCATGGTGATCGTAGGCTTGTGTGTGGCTGCTTGGCCATGGAAACCCATTTCATGAAGCTCCCGACAAACAGTTATTGTGCTGACGTTGCTTCCAGAGGCAGTTTGGAACTCGGTAGTGAGTGTTGCAACCGAGGACAGATGATTTTTACACTCTACCGTTTCAGCACTCGGTGGTCCCATTCTGTGAGCTTGTGTGGCATACCACTTTGCGGCTGAGCCGTTGTTGCTCCTAGACGTTGCACTTACAGTTGACCGGGGCAGCTCTAGCGGGGCAGAAATTTGATGAACTGACTTGTTGGAAAGGTGGCATCTTATGACGGTCACTGAGCGCTTCAGTAAGGCCATTCTACTGCCTATGTTTGTCTATGGAGATTGCATGGCGGTGTGCTAAATTTTATACACCTGTCAGCAACGGGTGTGGCTGAAATAGCCAAATCCAGTCATTTGAAGGGGTGTCCAGATACTTTTGTGTGTGTATATATAGTGTATGTCCAATGACCTCAGATTAAAAGCCATCAGAGGTCATTAACTACTGAGATTTTTTGGTGTGTGGGATCTTATAAAATGTTACATTTTCTGAGGTGGGAGGAAATGTTTTAATTTGTACATTATGCCTACTCTCTTAACCTGCTGCCATGGTGTCTAACTGTTCTGTTGAGTGGAGCGATAACGTTGTTTTACCTGATATTATTAAAACTGTGTCTGTGCGTGTTGATGTGCCTTCCAGGGATCCCCATCAATGTTCCTCCACCTGGTAAGCATTTCTACTGTGATGGAAACAGGATGTTGTGTGTCACAGATGTTGGCTCTAGTCTACACTGGATGTTGTGCATGGCAGATGTTGGTGGTGTTGTTGATGCTGCATTGCAGGACTAGTGTCCCGGCTTAACCCTGACACAGACTGAATGTTTGGTGCAAACAAAACTGGTTATCAATAATACTTTTAAGTTACCGTCGTGAGAAGAGGGAAATTGAAAATGTTTAATGCCTATGAGAACTGAAGTTGGTGCAATATTCAACAGTACTGTCATGATTCTGGTCCAATGCGATGAGCAACGATTGCCTATCCAGGATCTGGAAGAAACGTTTTAAGATATCTGTTTATGCCCAGTAATCACGACTTGATGACTGACAGACAATGTCCTCTTTCCTGCAGGCTACCTTCCTGGCGCACCCCCTCCTTCTCTGATCCCTACCTTAGACAGGTGAGTCTGTTCTGTCCTGTGTGTGTGTGTGTGTGTGTGTGTGTGTCTGTCTGTCTGTCTGTCTACAGAATGATGGATCTCTGTCTGTACAGGCTGCACTACAGGGGCAGTGGGATTAGGAGAGACGGACGGAGAAAGGGCAGAGACAATGACATAGACAGGGACAGAGAAGAAGAGAGAGAACACAGCTACTGCCCAACCAGAGAGATTGGAGCCAGGAGAACACACAGGCAAGAGATAGTATAGAAAGAGAATTACCCAGAGTCAGATAAACATGTGGATACCACATAAAAATGGATACAACATAAAAATGTTATCCAGATAAACTGTTATCCACACATTTATCTGACTGTATAATTGGAACTAAGGCTTAATGGCAGAATATTGTATTATCCCTTCAAGGGAAAGAGATTCATGTATTTAGAGAGATTAGTGTAGATCTATATTGACGGTACATTGATAGACCGCTACCATTGCTTTATTGACAGGGATAAACGCTCAGTGGAAACAGAGTTTAGAGCAGCGGAGGCTCCTGAGCGGAGGAAGGGGAGGACCATCCTCCTCAGTGAGTTTACGGAAAAAAAAATTGGGGAAACATTAAAGTTGTGTTTTTTAGATAAAACTATACTAAATATATTAATGTCACCAAATAATTTATTAAAAGTTTTTGCAATGAAGGTCTATAGTAGCCTCAACAGCACTCTTTAGGTTAGCACCATGGTGTAGCTGGAGGACAGCTAGTTTCCGTCCTCCTCTGGGTACATTGACTTCAATATAAAACCTAGGAGGCTCGTGGTTCTCACCCCCTTCCATAGACTTACACAGTAATTATGACAACGTCTGAAGGACGTCCCCCAACCTATCAGAGCTCTTGCAGCATGAACTGACATGTTGTCAACCCAATCAACGGATCAGAGAATTAATCTAGTATTGAAAGCATAAGCTACAGCTAGCTAGCAATGCAGTGTATAAAATGTGGTGAGAGAAAGACAATAGTTGAACAGTTTGAACAAATTAATATCTTCAAAAATGAAGAAATGAGAGATCGAGAGAGATTTTATTATTATTAGCTATATTTTTTCCACTTAATTAGCTAGTGAATGCATCTAGCTAATTTAACTTGCTCAAATAAAGAGGGATGCTATGTTACCTAGCTGGCTATGGCTATCCAACACTGGAACTCTTCCAAGTCAAGATAAGCTTTTGGTTTTATTAATTTATTGCCACAGGGGCCAGCCGATGTAACTGCTAAACTGCTTGCTAACTGTACACTACTGCATCATTGTAGCGGTTTTAATAATGCGTCAGTTCAAGTAGCTATGTTGACTTAATGTTAGCTAATATGGTGACAACGATGTAGGCTGTGTGTAGCCTGGTCACAGACAGCTGATGTATTGTGCACTGAAGTCCACAGGCGAAGGGCAAATATGAGAGGAGGAGAGCGCGTAAATGCCAGAAGGAATAATCCAACATTCAAAGGTGTCATGCTGTTTGCTATGAAAGTGAACTGTATTTGTGTGTGATCAGGGGTGTCTTGATTCCGCTGATTCTGTTACAAAACATTTCTTAAACAAACGGAACGAAACGGGTATGTGGACACCTGCTCGTCGAACATCTCTTTCCAAAATCATTGGCATTATTATGAAGTTGGTCTCCCCTTTGCTGCTATAACAGCCTCCGCTTTTCTGGGAAGGTTTTCCACTAGATGTTGGAACATTGCTGCGGGGACTTGCTTCCATTCAGCCACAAGAGCTTTAGTGAGGTTGGGCACTGATTTTGGGTGATAAGGCCTGGCTGGCAGTCAGTGTTCCAAATCATCCCAAAGGTGTTCGATGGGGTTGAGGTCAGGGCTCTGTGCAGGCCAGTCACGTTCTTCCACACCGATCTCGACCAACCGTTTCTGTATGGACCGAGCTTTGTGCATGGGGGCATTGTCTGGCTGAAAGGTAAGGGCCTTCCCCAAACTGTTGCTACACAGTTGGAAGCACAGAATCTTCTAGAATGTCATTGCATGATGTAGCATTAAGATTTCCTTTCACTGGAACTAAGGGGCCTAGCCCGATCCATGAAAAACAGCCCCAGGCCATTTTTCCTCATCCACCAAACTTTACAGTTGGCACTATGCATTCGGGCAGGTAGCGTTCTCCTGGCATCCGCCAAACCCAGATTTGTCCGTCAGACTGCCAGATGGTGAAGCGCAACTCGTCACTCCAGTGAACATGTTTCCACTGCTCCAGAGTCCAATGCCGGCGTGCTTTACACCACTCCAAACAACGCTTGGCATTGCGCATGGTGATCTTCGGCTTGTGTGCGGTTGCTCAGCCATGGAAACCCATTTCATGAAGCTCCCCACGAACAGTTATTGTGCTGACTTTGCTTCCAGAGACATCACCGACCGCCACTGGTTTAGAGGTAAGTGTTGCCTGTGGTTTTCTTGATGTGTCCAGCCTGTCTACAGACAGAGGGAACATTTGAATACGTATTTGGCCCTTTTTTCTGATTTGCTGACTCCAGGCACTGTTCACTGGGCTCCATCCCTAACCTTGTAGTTGGACGCGTGGCCAAATAAGACAGCCAAATAAACAGGAGAGTAGTCTCCTGTTTGTGACTTGAATCTCCTGTTTATCAGTTACTATCATCCCTCCCTCTTTCCCTTGCTCCCACTCTCCTTAACAAAACAGCCTCAAGTCACAACCTTTCTGCATACTCCCACAACTCAGCTTGAATTTATACCACTTAGATCACCACAGGGCCACGTTCTGCTGCAGGCTCAGGCTGTCTTTGGATGTTCTTACATGGCCTAATTGCATCATTGCCTTTTATTCTGTTGATTTATTTATTTTGGATGGTGGATTTATCTACCCACGTGGATTTAGTTATTTCTCTTTCTCCTTACTTCCCTTTTCTTTGTCTGTCTATCCTGCTTCCAGTCTGCCTGTTTTTCTGTCTTTCTCTTCTTCTTAATAAAATGTTCCCCACATTTGCTTTATCTATCTCTGTCTGAATTCAGTCTCCAGTCTCCAGTCTAATGGTTTAAACTCACCAAAGGTGAGCGTGCGAGGCGCGTGTGTGTGCGTGTGCGTGTGTGTGTGTGTGTGTGATTTATTGTAGAATGCATTGTTTTGAATTATAATGACCAAACCGAAGCCGGTGGGTGGGTTGTCTGCTTTGACGCCTCGCTCAATTAGAACGCGTCTCTATCTTTGTGTTTTACTCGCTAGAGCTGTAGTCACACAAAACAAACATCTAGGCATTATTCACTTTTCTCCAAGCTCATTTGAATTGGAAGAGGTAGCTAAGGGTTAAGCCTACCGTACATGCTAAATTAGACCAATTCATCCACTTATGGGAGCGCAACATCTCTATCAGCAAAGATGATTGAAGATATGGACTATCTTGCTAGCATAGAGTCACTGCTCTGCCGGTCTCGTCCGTTTCACCCGACTCTCTCTGCTTGCTCCGCCAGCCTGCTTCTGGTGAGTTTTTCGCTTAAAGGATGGTTCCTCTCACATCTGTCCTGCCAAATCCTCACATCCTTCAAAGGCTTTCCGTTTGTCTGAACTCTTCCAGCCATCTCCACTCGCATTTATTAATAATTTCCTCTTTTACCTTCACTTCAAACGTCTTTCTTTCGTACTGATGCACACACACACACACACACACACACACACACACACACACACACACACACACACACACACACACACACACACACACACACACACACACACACACACACACACATATATATATATATATACACACTCCTGACTTTTAATATTGTGTTGAATTTTTCCCTGGGGGGACATTAGGAACTGCAGGTAGTACTGTCGTGGTCCTGAGCTCTGCTTCTTCCCCTGCCAGTGACTTTTGAGGCCCTGGGGCCTCCTTAGGCCCAGCCCAGGGAGAGGATAAGACCACACTTCACTCCTCTCTCTGTTGATCCCACATACTGAGCCCTACTTCTCTCTTCTATAAGAGCCAATTGCCGATTAGTCCTCCTCATTCTGACCGATCAGCCACAGAGGAATCTGTCGCCTCCACTCTGTTTCTGTACTACACTGACCTTATGGCAGTCTGTCTCTAAAGGCAGTACATTTCCTGCATAGATTTGAGTTTAAATTATTAGTGTTTTTTATGGAGATTAGATCCTGGGGCTTCAGGCAGAGTGGTATGGGGCAGTCCTGAGCAGTGATTAACCATTAATCACTGCCCACAGTAATGATCCCCATCTGTAAGGGCCACAGCCAACTCATCCTGCATATTATCCATTCACAAATAGACCCATCCATCCGGCTTCTACGACTGTTTCTAATTCCACAGAGAGAAGCTGGCCAGGCCTAAAAGAGGGAGTAGGGGGAGAGATGGAGGAGCAGGTGGGAGTATTTCTAGATGAGAATGTTTAGACACACACCGGGTGAGAAGCAGTCCTCTTAGACACACCCTTTTCACATTCGGCCTGTGCGGAAATTTTAAATCGTAACCAAGCGGGCATGTCGCCAGGCTGTAACGGTGCGGATGGGCAGTGCATCCTGCCAATATCAGTAATACACCCCCCCAACCCCCCCCCCCCGCCGCCTCCCTCTTCCTCCTTCCTGGATGGCTGGTGCGTGCTGCGCCTTGACAACGAGCCAGTCACATCAAACAGGCGGGAAATGGAGCTTTGAATTTGGAAAAGCTCTTTGATCATTAAGTTACCAGACCCGTTCCCTTACCTTCCTTTCTTTTTTCATCTGTTCTTTTTTGTACTCCATACGTTTATTTGCCTTCCTTTTTTTTCAACGGCCATTTAACTGACTGGCTGCTCTCAGTCCAATTTGTTAGATGTTGTTCTTATTTTATCCGTGAAGTGTGTTTGCCTCAAGTTTTCCATATGTGCAGTAGAATGTGAGAGCCACTACTCGGCCACATGTGGAGTCAGCCAGAGGTTAGCGGGTTGAGCTGAACACTAGGTCTACGTGGCCTACTACTAGACCGTTGGACACAACTCCAGCCATCAAGGGCCCCAGTCCTGTTCTTACTTTCTCCATGGAACATTATTCTATATACTGTAGCAATTATTCTGCTGTTATGTCCATCCAGGTTTTAAAATGGATACACTACTGTATGATCAAAATATGTGGATGAAAACTCTAATCAGATGCTCATGAGTACAAATGTGTTTCTCCTAGAGTGGACTGAGTGTTGCACGCTCTGGTTTGTGTGGTTGTTTTCTCTAGATGTTGTGTGAGAAAATGTCACATCGCATGACATTCTCTGTCTTTTCCCTAACAGTGGACGCTCTGGAGGCTATGATGGTCGCTCAGCGCCACCGTACCCACCCTTCCCTCCAGGTAGGACTCTAGAGGATGTCACATTCACATCTTGCAGTTTTGTATAGGTAACTTCCGAAATAATTGAAACACTTGAGTAAGTGAGGGATGCATAGTATATTGAAAGCAGGTGCTTCCACAAAGGTGTGGTTCCTGAGTTGATTAAGCAATTAACATCCCATCATGCTTAGGGTCATGTATATAAATGCTGGGCAGGCCATTATTTTGGCTACCATGACTTGATGATGATGATGAAAACGATGTAAGTCAAATGCCATGGCTGTGTCAGTCACCAGCTCTCAACCCAATTGACAGCAGCTCTAAACCCAATTGTCACCAGCTCTCAACCCAATTGATTCTGGAGTGGCGCCTGGGACACCGTTTTCCACCACTATCAACAAAACACCAAATTATGGAATTTCTTGTGGAAGAATGGTGGCGTTCCCTCAAATAGAGTAGAATCTATGCCAAGGGTCATTGAAGCTGTTCTGGCTCGTGGTGGCCCATCGCCCTATTAAGACATTTTATGTTGGCATTTCCTTTATTTTGTCAGTTAACTGTATATTACAACAAATGATCTTGACCTTAAACTCAACAGTAATGTGCAGACAATGGCATAAACAAAAAGGTCTATTTTGTAATACATCCATTTTTACACCCTTAATGAGCTTAGGGATATGGGACGTTAGTTTGGTTCCTCCAGTGGAATAGCCTTTCGGTTACTGGCCCAACGCTCTAACCGCTAGGCTACCTGTCGCCATGGTGTGTTTTAATCAAAGCCTCGCACATGTTGAGCTGTGTGTTGAGTGTAAGAGAAGGGCTCTGAACATTTTTGCCATGTAGATTTTTTTGTTCTCCAGAAAAGGCTCAATAACAATGAACACAACTTTGGTTTGTTCCATTTCCCTCAGCTACCTGTCCTAAATAAGTTCCACTTTATACTCTCGCAGAAAGTTGAATACAATGGCTCATAATAACTGTCCTCATAGATAGGTCGTTTTTGTTGGCAGCTGAACACCCAATTTTGTAGGTTTATAATATAATTGTCTCTCCTTCAATCAGATGACTGGCCTGCTTTTGCCCCTCCTCAGGTGTGTACCCTCCTCCTCCCCCGGGTAGCGCAGCAGCCTCCTGGGCTGGGGTATTCGAGAGTGCCAAGGCCTGGGAGTACTACGCGCAGCGGGACAGTGAGCGAGAGCGCCACAAGGAAAGAGACAGAACCAGAGAACGCGGACACGAGAAAGAAAAAGAGAGGGAGAGAGAGCACAACCCTTCCTCCCAGGCCGTCAACAGGTGAGTGATAATCTGAGCAGCAGATGGACGTTTTACCTCAGTATGGCCAGTAAGAATCTTGGAAAAACCAAAATAAGAATGCAACATGAGCTGTTGTATTTATAAAATACACTATATAAGTATGTAGACACCCCTTCAAAAAAGTGGATTTGGTTATTTCAGCTACACCAGTTGCTGACAGGTGTATATAATCGAGCACACAGCCATGCAATCACCTTACTGAAGAGCTCAGTGACTTTCAACGTGACACCGTCATAGAATGCCACCTTTCCAACAAGTCAGTATGTCAAATTTCTCCCTTCTTGTGGCGGCCCGGGTCAACTGTAAGTGTTGTTATTGTAAAGTGGAAACGTCTAGGAGTGGTAGGCCACACAAGCTCACAGAACCGGACTGCCGGGTGCTGGAGCGTGTAACGTGTAAAAATCGTCTGTCCCCAGTTGCAACACTCACTACCGAGTTCCAAAACTTACTCTGGAAGCAACATCAGCACAAGAACTGTTCGTAGGGAGGTTCATGAAATGGGTTTTCATGGCCAAGTAGCCACACACAAGCCTAAGATGGAAACGCGTTCTCTGGAGTGATGTATCACGCTTCACCATCTGGCAGTCTGTTAGACAAATCTGGGTTCAGTGGATGCCAGGAGGACGCTACCTGCACGAATGCATAATGCCAACTGTAAAGTTTGGTGGAGGAGGAAAGATGGTCTGGGGCTGTTTTTCATGGTTCGGGCTAGGCCCCTTAGTTCCAGTGAAGATAAATCATCCAGACGATTCTGTGCCCCTGTGCACAAAGCTCGGTCCATACAAAAAATGGTTTGTCGAGATCAGTGTGGAAGACCTTGACTGGCCTGCACAGAGCCCTGACCTCAACCCCATCAAACACCTACGGGACCAATACTTTTGGTCATGTAGTGTATGTTAATCAGTTATAATATACTTTACTCTTTTGCCCTCTGTCTCAGATTGTTCTCTCTAATGAAGCACTTTATCTACTTCCAGATGAACTTGTGGATACCATTTTTACGTCTCCGCATGTGGTTCGAAGGAAGTTGCGAACTAGCACTAGCGCAATTTCTAACTAGCGTTAGCGCAATGACTGGAAGCCTTCACTCTCTCTCCATGCTTCACTCTCTCCATCTGTCCTCCCTGTGGGCCCCTCTCGTTCTCATCCTCCCACCACACACTCCATTGACTCCACTGTTGGGCATTGCAGAGTGCAGGCAGGCCTCAGCTGATCCAGTTATGCCAGCTGTGGTACTGTACGTTGCTGCTGGGTGCAGATGTACTGAAGGTGCCAGCCTAGCCCAGCCTGGCCTCCCCTCACACAATGTGCAGCAGGCAGAGAGAAAGGGAGGGAGAGCGAGAGGAGAAGGAACATCGGAGAGGACAGAATAGACAGGAGAGCAACACTGCAGTCCTTCAGACTAGAGGGGTTTAATGGTTGCCAGGTGCTAGTGTTAGGAAAGTGGAGGCTGGAGGGTGGAGGCAGGGGTGGGGATGTGTACTGGCTCTGCCACCCGGGTTGGAGTTGAGTAGTGGGTGGAACCCCTGGTTGTCTGCTCTACAGCTGTTGCAACAGGGAGCAGAATGGAGCTGAAAAATGGCTATTACAAGACTGGTGTCTGGTGCAACAAGTGGAATGGGGAGAGATCACAACACATTCAGTCGGTGAAGGAGCTGCAGAGAGCAAGATGGGCACAGTTCAGACGCCATATTTATGGCTAGCACGGTTAAGAGCTTTGTTTGACGTACCGATTTGGTTTCATACAACTGCTCTCAACACTGCCGCAGACTTACTTGTTGGTTTTGGGTTGACTTCAGGCATAAGAGCGACCTGTCACAGAAGTCCTCCACCTGAGAATCAGAGGCCATGATTGTGTTTTCGTTGTGGGTGTGGTGGAGAAGCATCCTTTAATTTCATGCAGTTAACATACACTGAGTGTACAAATAATTTCCATGACATCAACTGACCTGGTGAATCCAGGTGAAAGCTATGATCCCTTATTGATATCTCTTGTTAAATCCACTTCAAATCAGTGTAGATGAAGGGGAGGAGACAGGTTAAAGAAGGATTTTTAAGCCTTGATAGATAGATAGATAGATAGGTACTTTATGACAATTGAGACATGGATTGTGTATGTGTACCATTCAGAGGGTGAATCGGCAAGACAAAATATTTAAGTGCCTTTGAACGGGTTATGATAGTAGGTGCCAGGTGCACTGGTTTGAGTTTGTCAAGAACGGCAACGCTGCTGGGTTTTTCATGCTCAACAGTTTCCTGTGTGTACCAAGAATGGTCCACCAGCCAACTCGACACAACTGTGGGAAGCATTGGTGTCAACATGGGCCAGCATCACTGTGGAACACTTTCAAATGTCCCCACAAATTGAGGCTCTTCTGAGGACAAAGGGAGTGCAACTCAGTATTAGGAAGGTGGTCCTAATGTTCTGTATATTAACAAGCATTACCATTTCTCCCAACAGTAGAAGAACTGCTCTGGCGCGCTGCTGATGGCCAGCTGATGACAAGCTCCCATGTTATCCTAGTTCCGATTTTTCCTATTTTCAGTGCTGTACTCGAATTCCCTGCAGTCTGTCTACCATCTACACACACACACACACACACACACACACGCACTCACCTGCCCTACATTTCCACAGCACACTAAGGTTGACCAGTAGCCAGATGTCTCATTAATTGATATGAACTCATACAAATGCCAAGTATAATACATATATCCTGCCTCTTACTCACCCACTCCATCTCATGCCCACAGTATCGTGCAGCTTACCAAGCCTCCCTCTCACTGCCGCCCGCTTTACAGAATCCCTACACATTCACACTCTCTCCCTCCTCAACACGCTATGACTAGTTATGTTCTTCTTAATCTATTGTCCTTCTGTCGCAACTCTTTGCTGCAGTGGGTCGTGCGGTGGATCATATGGGGGAGAGCTGTGTTTCGTGTCATATTAGGAAAGAAGGGCTGTGAGGCTGTAACGTAACCGCAGGAGGAGAGGAGGAAGTCGTGGAGGGACAACCATGTGTGTGCCAGGCCCACTGGAACAGACAGACAGAACTGCTCAAAAAGCCACTGTGGTTCTGTTCTGGTCCCCATGGAGAGCTCCTGTTTCCCTGTCTCCCTCCCAGGGTGTTCACACCTCCAGTGTGTGTGTGCGCACCCGCGCTACATTCGGATCAGGTTGCGTGATGCATTTTGGGTACATGGAGGTGTGCCGATGGTATCTATTTTGATTAGTGAGTGATGTATTTTCTGTGTGTATGTGTGTTGGCAGCAGAGGCTCATCCTTTCTGGCCTATGGCAACCCTGGTTGCATAGTGGTGTCAGTGGTCTGTGTTCTGGCTGCAGTCTGCTCTTTAAGGGCTCTGCTTAGCACCACTGATACCTCTGAGTCACAGCCTGACTGGGACAGCCCTCTCCGGGCACCAGCTTCTGGCATGACCACCAGCCAGGCATGTTTGGGTACAGCACCTAGGGTAACACTAGCTAATGCAGCACAGAACGGTAAGACTCACCTCCTCCTAAAGACACTGACCATTTACACTCACTAGCACATTTTCTCTCTCTCTTCTGCCCGATGCAGACAATCCTCGGCAGCTGGTTGGCCATTTGGTGAACACTTGTCCTCTGAATGTGATCTCATCTCATCCCTGTAGCTTAGTATGGAGGGGCTGGGCTTGTCCTCTCTCCAGCTGGCAGGGAAACGCACGCACGCACACACACACACACACACACACACACACACACACACACACACACACACACAGGGATTGTGTTAGTGTTATAATAGTAATCAATATGTTTTTCTGAGACATCTACACAGGTGGCTTGTAACTGTTCAATGTTAATGGAGACTACATTTGGAAACGCATTCTTGTTCCCCAGGCTTATAGGGAAACATAGCTCATTCTCACGCATAGATTTGTTCCTGTATTAAACCTGCACTAGGAAGCACTCACTTATTCATTCACAGTTACAGAGACTCTTTGTGAAGTGGGTATAAGTGTGTTAGTGCTAACCACTGTGGAAGACTGTAAACGGGCCCTCAAGTCTGCACTCCCATTGTTAATAGAAGAACTGCCAGTGGCCAAATATTTAATGAGTCCTTTAACCGTAGCACGCTCTCTCTCTGGTAGAAGGCCCTTCTTGCCTTATCTCTCAGATCATTCACAACCCTCCTTGGTTGGGGAAAGAAGCACCAGCTCCTCAGTAGACATTTTACTTCAGATTCTTCTTTTGTATATGTTAGCTACCGTTAGCAAACGTTTTCCCTTGTTTAATCACTCTAACTGTTGTAACAGCAGATCATGTGATCCAGTATAACAGTCCATAAATGTTGGACCGTTATACTGGTAGTTACAGGTGTGACTATACAAAACGTCAGCAGTCATTTTTCAACTAACCTGACATCGGCAATACTATCTTCGATGAGCGAAGACTTTTAATAAACAAGATGGCGGCGTATATATTGTTAGAATACTTGATGGAACAAAACATGTATTTATTTTAATAACGGAGCATTTTGTAGATTCAAAGGGACCTCCTGGAACTGGACATGGACATTTTCTGAGACTCGTGTTCACAAATATAGGACTAAGACAGTATCGCTAATACTTTAGTAAGATAGCACTGCAGTGGATAGTAGCTGTACGTTTTAATTTCTTATTTTTATTAAAGTAAATAGTTTTCTGCTTTCTCATTGAAAAGGGTTTTTGTTCTCTTTGCCTTTGTCGGAGCTTTTAAACAAAATACATGTTACATGTTTGGGATGCTCCGGATCGACGTGCACGACAGCATGTTCCCGCCAATATCCCGGAACTTCGCACAGCCATTGAAGAGGAATGGAACAACATTCCACAGGCCACAATCAACAGCCTGATCAACTCTATGCAAAGGAGATGAGCAAATGGTGGTCACACTAGATACTGACAGATTTTCTGATCCACGCCCCTACCTTTTTTATTTATTTAAGGTATATGTGACCAACAGATTCATTTCTGTATTCCCGGTCATGTGCATTCTCTTTGGCAAATCAGACCATTACTCTATCCTCCTAATTCCTGGAAGTACCAGTGACACGCTCAATACGGAGGTCAGTGACTTTCAATGTGGCACCGTCATAGGATGCCGCCTTTCCGACAAGTCAGTTCATCAAATGCCTGCCCTGCTAGAGCTGCCCCGGTCAACTTTAAGTGTCTGTTATTGTGAAGTGGAAATGTCTAGTAGCATCAACGGCTCAGCCGCAAAGTGGTAGGCCACACAAGATCACAGAATGGGACCGCCGAGTGCTGAAGCGCATAGCGTGTAAAAAATAATCTGTCCTCTGTTGCAACACTCACTACCGAGTTCCAAATTGCTTCTGGAAGCAACTTCAGCACAATAACTGTGAAATGGGTTTCCATGGCCAAGCAGCCGCACACAAGCCTAAGATCACCGTGCGTATGCCAAGCATCATCTTGAGTTGCGTAAAGCTCACCGCCATTGCGTTTACACTGCTCCAGAGTCCATTCTCTGGAGTGATTTAATCACGCTTCACCATCGGCAGTCCGACGGATAAATCTGTGTTTTTAGCGGATGCCAGGAGAACGCTACCTGCCCCAATGCATAGTGTCAACTGTAAAGCTTGGTGGATTGTCTGCCACTGTTTTTCATGGTTCGGGCTAGACCCCTTAGTTCCAGTGAAGGGAAATCTTAACACTACAGCATACAATGACATTCTAGACGATTCTGTGCTTTCAACTTTGTGGCAACAGTTTGGAGAAGGCCCTTTCTGGTTTCAGCAGGACAATTCCCCCATGCCCCAAGCGATGGTCCATACAGAAATGGTTTGTCGAGATCGGTGTTAGAACTTTACTGGCCTGCACAGAGCCCTGACCTCAACCCAATCAAACACCTTTGGGATGAATTAGAAGGCCGACTGCGAGCTAGGCCTAATCGCCCAACATCAGTGCCTGACCTCACTAATGGTCTTGTGGCTGAATGAAAGCAAGTCCCCACAGCAATGTTCCAACATCTAGTGGAAAGCCTTCCCAGAAGAGTGGAGGCTGTTATAGCAGCAAAGGGGGGACCATCTTCATATTAATGCCCAAGATTTTGGAATGAGATGTTCGATGTCCACATACATACATCCCCTTCATCAGACCACTTCTGTGTTGAGCACGTCACTGGTACTTCCTGCTTGAGTTTTTGTTTGTAAGCAGGAACTCTGAGGATAGAGTTATGGTCTGATTTGCCAAATGGAGGGTGAGGAAGAGCTTTGTATGTTTGAGTATGTGGAGTAAAGGTGCCTCTAGTTGCACAGGTGACACGCTGGTAAGACGGATTTCAGAGTCCCTGCATTAAAATCTCCAGCCTCTAGGAACTCTGCCTCTGGATGTGTATTTTCTTGTTTGCTTATGGCCCTATACAGCTCGTTTAGTGCAGTCTTCGTGCATAGAAAAAACAGCTAGATGTACTGTATATTATCCATGTCATGACTCCGTGAAACATAGGATATTACAGTTCTTCAGGTCCCGTTGATAGGATAATCTCTGAACGGATCTCGTTCATTTTGTTATCTAGTGATTGATCCTCGAACCGACAAGGTGAAAAAACCTGTCTGTGTCCTTGAGCAAGGCATTTAACCCTAATTTGCTCCAGGAGCGCCGTACTACTATGGCTGTCCCTGTAGGTAGGCCGTCATTGTAAATAAGAATTTGTTCTTAACTGACTAGTTAAATAAAAAAAATGGTACAATCACTTGTGCTCTGTGAGGACAGGGATTTTCAAACTGAGGTCAGAAGGGGGGATAAAGACATTTATTACATATGTTTACCACATTCTTTTCTCCATTAATTGAAATATTGGTTTTATTATACCTACAGAACATGTTGGGTAAAATTCTAATCAGTCTTCCTGTATTTCCTATGCACCCCTGCTGAGCAACAGATTTCTACCTTGTCAGCTCGGGATTCGATCCAGCAACCTTTCGGTTACTGGCCCAACGCTCCTAGCCAGATAACTAGCTATTAGCATTAGTGGCTAACATCTTTCTAAGAAAATACAAACTAGAAGATGCAGACATAATACGTGCCAGAGATGCATATCACATGTAACAAAGCAAACATTGAAATACCGTTATGGAAGGTAAAGTTAAAAACTCAAACCGGTCCGCTTAGCCCCTAGTCCTTAACATAATTGTTTTGGAAACCACCTGCTTTACAAGACTAGAGGTGCATGTCTGTTTCAGCTGCTGTCATTGTGTCCTACCTGCAGCTCTGCAGCATAACATCCGCTCCACCGTGTGTGTGTGTGTGTGTGTGTGTGTGTGTGTGTGTGTGTGTGTGTGTGTGTGTGTGTGTGTGTGTGACAAAGAGACCGCAGAGGTCGTGAGAGGGGAGGGAAGGTGTGAGTTAATTAATGAATGATGGTGTGAAAGAGCATTGCCCTGCGGGACCAGGAGTGCTCCAGTAAATAATGGAGCTGTTTGTTGAGTCCAGAGGAGAGGACAGGGGTCGGCTTTGTGTTCCTCAAAGGCTGCACCACACCATGCTATTAAACTAAAGCCAAACAGAGCTGTAGGTAAAGGTGCTGCTATCGCCAGTCTTTCTACAGAAACAACTCTGCAACACACGAGGAGAGAGCGGAGAAAATGGGCCAATAAAATCATGTTATTATCAACATTTTTTGCCACTGTAGTGTCCATTGAAAACTCAATGTCTCAGCGATGTCCAGGGAGGAAGCAGTGTTTGTGGTTATTGACCAGTGAGTTGTTGTTGTTGTTGTTGTTGTTGTTGTTGCAGTGAGGAGGAGCGGCACCGGCACAGGGACTATGGGGAGAGAGGATACGAGCGCCACCACCACGAGAGATCCAGCCGTGAGAAAGAAGAGAGACACCGAGAGAAGAGACACAGAGACAAAGATGAGGGGAGACACAAGTCCTCAAGCAGGTACAACACACACCTACACAGACACACTGTTAACACACAGAAGACACAGACATGTTCCAAGTAGACTGTGTAAGTAACCAGTGATTGTCTGTCTGTGTGTGTTAACAGTAGCAGGAGGAGGAGACATGAGAGTGAGGAGGGGGACAGCCATCGGAGACACAAACACAAGAAGGTCAAGAGGAGCAGAGAGGACAAGGAGCCCAGCCAGGAACTCTCTGCTGACCAGGAGAACCAATCAGAGCCCACAGAGTGACTCTCTGTCCCTCTCACCAGCCAATAGGAGGACCCGGTGTGACCCTCAGGCATTCTGTTTAACATATCAGAGACTGGACTGCTCCTCTATTAATATATTTCAGTTCACTTTGAAGGTGAAAAACCCAAAGCATTGTTTTATGTATACGTTGTGTACAACTTGTATATTTTGACTCACCTGAGAGATGTTTGTTTTATTGAATATAAGAGATATGTTTGGATAAAGGAGCTGACTGGACCTCAGTTGAATGGTTCCAATTTGAGTGAGCTGTGTTAAATACATATCTTATCCCAGGTAATTTAACGTGAACCCAAACCCCCAACCCTTGCCAAAAGCACTGACAAGTGTCCTTTTCAAATGACTTTATTGATTATTTTACCAAAGGTACCATCAGATATACTACACAGGCCGAAGCGTGAGAGACAGAACTGCGTTAGATGGCCCTAGACCAGACCATCCACGGAAACACACACAGAAACCAAGTCAGTTAGTTATTTTCTTCTCAAAAGTAGGAAAATCATTAAGGCCTCCACGATTTCACCTTCAATATTACTTTTAACAGATTACGAACACATTTTACTTTATTTTTACTATATTTTTGCCAGTGGTTTGATAATTTAGCAACAGCTTCTGAAAACATCTCAACACAGACGACTACTTGGCAATGTGTCCTCAGTCTCAACAGATGAAGATTAAAGCCACTGTCAGTACAAATGTAACGAAGCCTATGTTCAAAGGCCATCAAACAAACGTGAAAGAAAGAGAAACATAGGACTTGAATCAGTATATTTTTTAGACATCCAACAGTTACAGTAAAGAAATGCGAGTCCAATTAAATGCATACTCTAACATAGAACTAATGGAATTGGCAACTTGTTTCCCCTCCCAACCACCCACCCAGCTTATTGGATGCTGTGTCAGAAAACAAGACTCTCCTCCAATTAGATTGGTCCATATATCCCAGGGGTAGGGCCACAGATCCACATCCTCACAGCTCAGTGTCTCTTGGGGGGTTTGGTCACACTCCTGTCACATGGTTGGTTGGCCCCCTCTGAACTCCTGTCAAAGTCTCAGCTGTCCATCAGGAGTCAGGGTTCTAAGGTCCGCCTTCCATAGCTACATCACTAGTGTAAGCCCCTCCCATAAGTTAGGGCTCAGCATCTAAAGCTCCGCCCACATTCCTTGGTCAGTGTTGGGCCCTCCCCATGGCTGCGCGACTGCAGCGGGGCTACAGCAGGCTGCCTGGCCAGGACACGATGGTCAGGGTGATTCTGCCCCGCAGCTCCTTCAACAGACGCACCAGGGCTGTGTGGGTCATCCCCCATGTACTCTGTCCATTCACCTCCAGCAGAATGTCCCCACACCTACATACACACACACAGAGCGAGTGAGAGAGTGGGGGGGGGGGGGGGTTAATGCAGAGTTTAACAACTATAGAGATGGACTCAGTCTAGTACAGGAGGCCCGTAGAGCGACACTTGCAATGTGTAAATACAAGACTACTGTAATGATTAGGTCAATATTTGCACTGAAAAATAGAAGATTCAGCAGACATTAGCCAGTTATATAGGTTATTTGGCCAGTGTGTGTCCTAAGTTTAGTAGTCTGTACCGTATCCTGCCATCGTTGTAGGCTGGCGTGCCCTCCACGATGGAGCGGATGAAGAAGGACTGATTGCAGTTGACTTCCTCCTGCCCCCCCACGATGCTGAAGCCTAGGCTGCCTGAGGCGCTCCGGCGCAGCACAATATCTTTGCAGCAGTACAGGTGCCTGCAAAGAACAAAAAGGGAGATTAGGAAATCTCTATAGACTGCCGCCAGCATCCAAATGTGTGCTCAGCCTGTACTGTATGCACATATGCAGCAGCGAGATTGCCGAGTCCAGTGGAAGTCTGTCAGAAAAAAACTACTGCTTGGCTGTCGTCCAATGAGAATGGGGAAATGTCTTTTCCCCACAGGTAAGGCAGAGCTCTGAAAATACAGTGCTGAGAAGGGAGCAATTTTAGTATCAGTCTCTCACACTGCCCAGGGGTGAGTGAAAATTGCATTCAAGTCCTGTTAGAACCATTGCCCGTCTGAACTGAATTCCCATGGTGATTCACTAGTTGGTTTTCACTTTTCTTATACATTTTTCTGGTTGGGGAGAAATTGAGTTTTAGCTATTCAAGTAGTTTTATTATTATTTTTTTTTTTTACAGTAAGAGCAGTTATAAACCAGCAGTGGCAGATCTGATGAGAAACGGGAATACCCCTAGCTCTGCCAGAGTCTGACCTCTGTCCAAAAGAGAGAAATCAGAGGGGTTTATTAATACCGCAATCCAACACCTCTGCCACACATCACACCCCAGGAGAAGGAGAGAGAGAGAGAGATGGGAAGACTTGTCTGATGAGCAAATCCCTTTAAAGTTGGCCCGGTGACTGTCATAATCATACCCTAAGTTGCTTAAAAGAGCATGAGGAGGAGAAAGAAATGGAGAGAGTGTCAGTGACCAATGTCTGAGACTGGGATGTGATGAAGAGGATGAGGATGAGCAAGAGACAGTGAAGGCCATGGAGAGAAGGCCTGACGCTGTATACAGTAATGTCTATTCATCATTCTGTCATCAACCTCAATCTCCCCTTCTTTCACATATCGGCCTTGTAATGTAGCCTATACATCATGAGATGTCTTTGTACCCTCCCTTAGTTGTTGGCCTGTGATTTTCATTGAGGCCCTCACTCAAATAACAAGCCATGTTCATCAGCCTTCAAAAAGTAGTTATCCCCCTTCACAAATTCCACATTTGTTGTTACAGCCTGAATTCAAAATTGATTCAATTTTTTCCTCACCTATCTACACAGTGAAAACATGTTTTTAGATATTTTTTGTGCAAATGTATTAAATTAAATACATAAATATCTAATTTACATAAGTATTCACACCCCTGGTTCAATACATTATAGAAGCACCTTTGGCGGTGATTACAGCTTTGAGTCGTCTTGGGTATGTCTGTATCAACTTCGCACATCTGGATTTGGGGATTTTCTCCCATTTCTTCTTTGCAGATTGTCTCAAGCTCTTAAATTCGATGGGGAGTGGCGGTGAACAGCAATCTTCAAGTCTTTCCACAGATTTTCAATGGGATTCAAGTCTGGGCTTTGGCTAGGCCACTCAAGGACTTTCACATTATTGTTCTGAAGCCATTACAGTCTTGCTTTTGCTGTATGGTCCGCCTTGCACAGGATAACATTGCCTCCCCTTACTACTAGCATTCCACTCCCTTTGCCAAAGATCAAAGTCTTTACTTCCCTGCGACCCAGCGGGATCTGAATATCTACCCCCTCTCTCCTCACCGCACTCTTAGCCACCATATCAGCCTTCTTATTAGCCTCCACACCCACATGGGCTGGAACCCATCAAAAGCTTACTACCACTCCCATCCTTTCCAATCCCATTAACAGCACCATTATCTCCATAAACAAGTCTCCCCTATCCAACCTGCCCATCGTAACACTACTACTCAACACTATAGCCGAATCAGAGCAGATCAACACTGAGTGGTTTCACCTCCTCCACCCATCTCAAACCTATAATTGTGGCCATCAACTCAGCCACATACACTGACGCATCAGTTAACCTCTTACATAATCTAACATTGAAATCTGAGATATACACCCCTGCCCCCACAAATACAACTGACTGGCTCCTTTGAACCATCTGTATATACTCTTAAAAATGAATAAAACCGATTTATCTATATATACAGTGGGGAGAACAAGTATTTGATACACTGCCGATTTTGCAGGTTTTCCTACTTACAAAGCATGTAGAGGTCTGTAAAAAAATCCAGAAAATCACATTGTATGATTTTTAAATAATTAATTTAAGTATTTGATCACCTACCAACCAGTAAGAATTCCGGCTCTCACAGACCTGTTAGTTTTTCTTTAAGAAGCCCTCCTGTTCTCCACTCATTACCTGTATTAACTGCACCTGTTTGAACTCGTTACCTGTGTAAAAGACACCTGTCCACACACTCAATCAAACAGACTCCAACCTCTCCACAATGGCCAAGACCAGAGAGCTGTGTAAGGACATCAGGGATAAAATTGTAGACCTGCACAAGGCTGGGATGGGCTACAGGACAATAGGCAAGCAGCTTGGTGAGAAGGCAACAACTGTTGGCGCAATTATTAGAAAATGGAAGAAGTTCAAGATGACGGTCAATCTTCCTCAGTCTGGGGCACCATGCAAGATCTCACCTCGTGAGGAAGGTGAGGGATCAGCCCAGAACTACACGGCAGGACCTGGTCAATGACCTGAAGAGAGCTGGGACCACAGTCTCAAAGAAAACCATTAGTAACACACTACGCCGTCATGGATTAAAATCCTGCAGCACACGCAAGGTCCCCCTGCTCAAGCCAGCGCATGTCCAGGCCCGTCTGAAGTTTGCCAATGACCATCTGGATGATCCAGAGGAGGAATGGGAGAAGGTCATGTGGTCTGATGAGACAAAAATAGAGCTTTTTGGTCTAAACTCCACTCGCCGTGTTTGGAGGAAGAAGAAGGATGAGTACAACCCCAAGAACACCATCTCAACCGTGAAGCATGGAGGTGGAAACATCATTCTTTGGGGATTCTTTTCTGCAAAGGGGACAGGACGACTGCACCGTATTGAGGGGAGGATGGATGGGGCCATGTATCGCGAGATCTTGGCCAACAACCTCCTTCCCTCAGTAAGAGCATTAAAGATGGGTCGTGGCTGGGTCTTCTAGCATGACAACGACCCGAAACACACAGCCAGGGCAACTAAGGAGTGGCTCCGTAAGAAGCATCTCAAGGTCCTGGAGTGGCCTAGCCAATCTCCAGACCTGAACCCAATAGAAAATCTTTGGAGGGAGCTGAAAGTCCATATTGCCCAGCGACAGCCCCGAAACCTGAAGGATCTGGAGAAGGTCTGTATGGAGGAGTGGGTCAAAATCCCTGCTGCAGTGTGTGCAAACCTGGTCAAGAACTACAGGAAACGTATGATCTCTGTAATTGCAAACAAAGGTTTCTGTACCAAATATTAAGTTCTGCTTTTCTGATGTATCAAATACTTATGTCATGCAATAAAATGCTAATTAATTACTTAAAAATCATACAATGTGATTTTCTGGATTTTTAGATTCCGTCACTCACAGTTGAAGAGTACCTATGATAACAATTACAGACTTCTACATGCTTTGTAAGTGGGAAAACCTGCAAAATCGGCAGTGTATCAAATACTTGTTCTCCCCACTGTATATATATATCTCCACACACCGTCTCACGTCCCCACACTCAATCATGTCAACATCTTCACTTGGTTTCGGAAACAGCCACGGAGGAACGTTCCCCAATGCAATTCCCGGCCCTATCTCTATCTCTCTCTCTCCTCCAGTCCATATTCTACCACCTTCTTCCCGATTTGTCCACCCATACATCATCTGCTTACCCACTCGCTCCCAGCATTCCCCAGTTGCCGTGACCGCAGAATGTCTTTCTGAACTCCGTTTCAATCTCACCCAGTACGCTAAATCAAGTTTGTTCCGCCTTATCCTCAGTGGCAGTTCCCCACCATCCACCTGCAATGCCTCAACAGGTGTCATCCTGAAGGCACCCACACACAATCTTAGGGCCCTTGACAGTGTCCTATCCAGGCGCTGTAGTACTGTTTTGGCTGCCAATCCATATACAAAGGACCCATAACCCCAAAATGACCTGATCAATGCCTGGTACGTACAGTATATACACAACAGTGTTTGTATATCTGACCCCGAATCATATCCTGCCACTGCCCTCATGAGGTTCAGCACCGTCCTACACTTATGCTCAACTTCCACATAAGCCTTTCATCAAACACATACCTAAATACTTAAATTCAGACACCCTACCTATATCCTGACCATATATTTGCAACCTAACATCTTTAACCTTCCTCTTAGAATACACCATAAAGCACGACTTGGCCACAGACATCTTAAAACCCCATGTTAGAGACCAATATTCCACAACTCTCACAGCTTCTTGCATCTTCCTCATCACACATTTCACATTCTCACCTCTTCCATATAGCCCCATCATCGGCATACAAGACCACTCCCTGTCCCAACCTTAAATATGTCATATATCATCAGGGTGAACAACACCGGGCTAACCACACTTCCCTGAGGAGTACCATTGTCCACTTCAAACCCCATTGACAATTCTGACCCCACCCTCACCCTCACCCGTATGATTTGTTCAAACAGACATCCCCCAATGCCCAATGCACTCAACTTGATCAACAACCCTACCCTCCACATGGTATCGTAACCTTTCTCAATGTCTAAATTAACATAACACTCATCACCTTTTTTATCGTGAGGGGCTTTGCTATCTCTGTAACCAGGGCATTCCCGAAATGCACTGTCCTTATATAGACAGGTGTGTTTCTTTCTAAATCATGTCTAAACTATTTAATTGGCCACAGGTGGACTCCAATCAAGTTGTAATTGGATGCACTTGAGCTCAATTTAGAGTGTCATAGCAAAGGGGTGTGAATACATTTCTGTATTTTGTATTATGGGGTATTGTGTGTAGATGGATGAGACAAAAAAATAAAATGTTTTATTCAGGCTGTAACACAACAAAATGTGGAATAAGTCAAAGGGTATGAATACTTTCTGAAGGCACTGTATGTTGGTCTGTCAAACATGGCTTAAAAATATGCCAAACAAGTGGCTATTGGTGTCTGGGCAACAGTACCACCGTGTTCAGACTGAGATCTAATCCTTGGAGTGTAGTGGAGATAATTACACCTCCCCTTGTCAAAGCCTCAGCTGGTCAGGGCAGAGAGGCGAGGAGAGAGTGAGAGACTGAGATAAGAGAAGGCTAGCTGGAGGGGTACTGCCACTCACCTGGGCAACTGGAGCCATGACACCCACAATGGGGAGTAGTCATCGGTGTGTGGCAGCGTGGCGAGGTTCTGCTTGGTGCTTTCGGTGGGTGAGGGCGAGAGGCAGGGGGGTGAGGGACACTCTGGGTGGATTTCCTCTGGAGGCCTCATCTCCAGGACCTTGAGCACCACAGGGGAGGTGGTGTTCTTCAGGTTAGCCACAGCCTCGCCCCGCGTCACACCTGTCAGGTCCAGCCCATTCACGTTCAGCAGGATGTCACCTGCAGGGAGATGAGAGGACAGAACACAGCAGGGGAGTGAGTGCCCTGACTACTTTTTATTTGTCACATTCGCCGAATACAAAAGGTGTAGACCTTACCGTGAAATGCTTACTTACAAACCCTTAACCAACAATGCAGTTCTTAAGAAATTGAATTAAGAAAATATTTTTTGAATAAATGAAAGTAACACAATAAAATAACAATAACGAGACTACATAGGGGCGGCAGGTGGCCTGGAGGGTAGGAGCGTTGGGTTAGTAACCAAAAGGTTGCTGGATCAAATCCCCGAGCTGACAAGGTAAAAATCTGTCGTTCTGCCCCTGAACAAGGCAGTTAACCCACTGTCTGTTCCCCGGGCGCTGAACTCTCTACTACCACACGGCAAGCGGTACCGGAGGGCCAAGTCTAGGTCCAAAAGGCTCCTTAACAGCTTCTACCCCCAAGCCATAAGACTGCTGAACAATTAATTAAATGGCTACCCGGACTATTTACATTGAACCCCCCCCCTTTGCTTTTACACTCCTGTTTATTATCTATACATAGTCACTTTACCCCTACCTACAAATTACCTTGACTAACCTGTACCCCTGCACATTGACTCGGTACCAGTACCCCCTGTACATGGAAAGGAAAGGAGGGATACTAGTCAGTTGTACAACTGAATGCATTCAATAACTTGAGTGACTGGAGTCTTTGGCCATTATTTGGGCCTTCCTCTGACACCGCCTAGTATATAGGTCCTGAATGGCAGAAAGCTTAACCCCAGTGATGTACTGGGCCGTACACACTCAGTAGCGCCTTATGGTCAGATGCCGAACAGTTGCCATACCAGGCGAAGATGCAACCGGTCAGGATGCTCTCAATGGTGCAACTGTAGAACTTTGTGAGGACATGGGGACCCATGCCAAATCTTTTCAGTCTACTGAAGGGTAAAAGTGTTGTCGTGCCCTCTTCACGACTGTCTTGCTGTGTTTGGACCATAGTTTGTTGGTGATGTGGACACCAATGAACTTGAAACTCTCGACCCACTCCACAGCTGCCCCGTCGATGTTAATGGGGGCGTATTAGGCCCTCCCTTTCCTGTAGTCCACGATCAGCTCCTTTGTCTTGCTCACATTGAGGGGGAGGTTGTTGTCCTGGCACCACACTGCCAGGTCTCTGACCTCCTCCCTATAGACTATAGTCTCATCGTTGTCGGTGATCAGGCCTACCACTGTTGTGTCGTCATCAAACTTAATTATGGTGTTGTAGTCATGCTTGGCCACTCAGTCGTGGGTGAACAGGGAGTACAGGAGGGGACTAAGCACGCACCCCTGAGGGGCCCCAGCGTGGCAGATGTGTTGTTGCCTACCCTTACCACCTGAGTGCGGCCCGTCAGGAAGTCCAGGATCCAGTTGCAGAGGGAGGTGTTTAGTCCCACGGTCCTTAGCTTGGTTATGAGCTTGGAAGGCACTATGGTGTTGAACGCTGCTCTGTAGTCAATGAACAGCATTCTCACATAGCTGTTCCTTTTGTCCAGGTGGGAAAGGGCAGTGTGGAGTGCAATAGAGATTGCGTCATCTGTGGATCTGTTGGGGCGGTATGTGAATTGGAGTGGGTCTAGGGTTTCCGGAATGATGGTGTTGATGTGAGCCATGACCAGCCTTTCAAAGCACTTCATGGCTACCAGCGTGAGTGCTATGAGGTGCTAGTCATTTAGGCAGGTTACATTCGCTGTCTTGGGCACAGGGACTATGGTGGTCTGCTTGAAACATGTAGGTATTACAGACTCGGTCAGGGAGAGGTTGAAAATGTCAGTGAAGACACTTGCGAGCTGGTCCGCGCATGCTCTGAGAACACGTCCTGGTAATCCGTCTGGCCCTGCGGCCTTGTGAATGACCTGTTTAAAGGTCTTGCTCACATCGGCTACGCAGAGCGCGATCACACAGTTGTCCGGAACAGCTGGTGCTCTCCTGCATGCTTCAGTGTTGCTTGTCTCAAAGCGAGCATAAAAGGCATTTAGATCGTCTGGTAGGCTTGCGTCACTGGGCAACTCATTGCTGGGTTTCCCATTGTAGTCGGTAATAGTTTGCAAGCCCTGCCACATCCGACGAGCACCAGAGCCGGTGTAGTAGGATTCATTCTTAGTCCTGTATTGACGCTTTGCCTGTTTGATGGTTCGTCTGAGGGCATAACGCCCGGATTAGTGTCCCGCTGCTTGAAAGCAGCAGCTCTAGCCTTTAGCTTGGTGCAGATGTTGCCTGTAATCCACTCCTCAATGCCATTGGATGAATCCCAGAACATATTCCAGTCTGTGCTAACAAAACAGTCATGTAGCTTAGCATCCGTGTCATCTGACTACTTACGTATTGAGCGAGACACTGGTACTGCCTGCTTTAGTTTTTGCTTGTAATCAGGAATCCGGAGGATAGAATTATGGTCAGATTTGCCAAATGAAGGGCGAGGGAGAGCTTTGTAAGCGTCTCTGTGTGTGGAGTAAAAGTGGTCTAGAGTTTTTTTTCCTCTGGTTGCACATGTGACATGCTGGTAGAAATGAGGTAAAACGGATTTTAGTTTGCCTGCATTAAAGTCCCCAGGCATTAGGAGCGCCACTTCTGGATGAGCATGTTCTTGTTTGCTGACATCTTTCAAAAGCAAAACTTCCCAGGGACAAGGACTCGTATCGTCTGCCTATTGAATATTCAATCACCTCCCGCAGGAACACAAAGCAGTGGGAACAAAGAGCCACCTGCACATGAAATACCTCCCAGATAATCAAGGTGGGCTTGGACAGTACAGCACTACACAGCCAGCTGCCATCTGGAGAGGAGGCTTACTCAAAGGACAACATTCACTCCTTTGATTAGGATGCGTTATGCAGATACACAGTTGAAATCTGGATAATTCTTATGTAGACAGCTAAATACACAAACATATTCACATAACTGATATGCATGGGAATACACTCTCAGAATCATGCCTTTTGATAAAGGTCATGGTATAACCACACTGAATATCATACATACAGTGGGGAGAACAAGTATTTGATACACTGCCGATTTTGCAGGTTTTCCTAATTACAAAGCATGTAGAGGTCTGTAATTTTTTATCATAGGTACACTTCAACTGTATGATTTTTAAATAATTAATTTGCATTTTATTGCATGACATAAGTATTTGATCACCTACCAACCAGTAAGAATTCCGGCTCTCTCAGACCTGTTAGTTTTTCTTTAAGAAGCCCTCCTGTTCTCCACTCATTACCTGTATTAACTGCACCTGTTTGAACTCGTTACCTGTATAAAAGACACCTGTCCACACACTCAATCAAACAGACTCCAACCTCTCCACAATGGCCAAGACCAGAGAGCTGTGTAAGGACATCAGGGATAAAATTGTAGACCTGCACAAGGCTGGGATGGGCTACAGGACAATAGGCAAGCAGCTTGGTGAGAAGGCAACAACTGTTGGCGCAATTATTAGAAAATGGAAGAAGTTCAAGATGACGGTCAATCTCCCTCGGTCTGGGGCACCATGCAAGATCTCACCTCGTGGGGCATCAATGATCATGAGGAAGGTGAGGGATCAGCCCAGAACTACACGGCAGGACCTGGTCAATGACCTGAAGAGAGCTGGGACCACAGTCTCAAGGAAAACCATTAGTAACACACTACGGCGTCATGGATTAAAATCCTGCAGCACACGCAAGGTCCCCCTGCTCAAGCCAGCGCATGTCCAGGCCGTCTGAAGTTTGCCAATGACCATCTGGATGATCCAGAGGAGGAATGGGAGAAGGTCATGTGGTCTGATGAGACAAAAATAGAGCTTTTTGGTTTAAACTCCACTCGCCGTGTTTGGAGGAAGAAGAATGAGTACAACCCCAAGAACACCATCCCAACTGTGAAGCATGGAGGTGGAAACATCATGCTTTGGGGATGCTTTTCTGCAAAGGGGACAGGACGACTGCACCGTATTGAGGGGAGGATGGATGGGGCCATGTATCGCGAGATCTTGGCCAACAACCTCCTTCCCTCAGTAAGAGCATTGAAGATGGGTCGTGGCTGGGTCTTCCAGCATGACAACGACCCGAAACACACAGCCAGGGCAACTAAGGAGTGGCTCCGTAAGAAGCATCTCAAGGTCCTGGAGTGGCCTAGCCAGTCTCCAGACCTGAACCCAATAGAAAATCTTTGGAGGGAGCTGAAAGTCCATATTGCCCAGCGACAGCCCAGAAACCTGAAGGATCTGGAGAAGGTCTGTATGGAGGAGTGGGCCAAAATCCCTGCTGCAGTGTGTGCAAACCTGGTCAAGAACTACAGGAAACGTATGATCTCTGTAATTGCAAACAAAGGTTTCTGTACCAAATATTAAGTTCTGCTTTTCTGATGTATCAAATACTTATGTCATGCAATAAAATGCAAATTAATTACTTAAAAATCATACAATGTGATTTTCTGGATTTTTGTTTTAGATTCCATCACTCACAGTTGAAGAGTACCTATGATAAAAATTACAGACTTCTAGATGCTTTGTAAGTGGGAAAACCTGCAAAATCAGCAGTGTATCAAATACTTGTTCTCCCCACTGTACATACTCACTTTCCTCACACATAAACCACATTTCCATGGTCATACCATAAAAAAAATCTGTACAGTTTGATAAATGCTGACAGATCATTTGTTAGTTTGGTGGAATGGTGGTGGAAACACAAATAATTATATAATAACCATCATATCGAAGTAAACATGGAGTCACATGATGATAATGGTGTGTGGTAGAGGCGTGCTGAATAGTCGGACAAAACAAGTATCGTAACGATATGGGCAAGGGTAGGGAAAAAAGATTAAATGCCGACGTGCATACTGACAATTTGCCTGCTGCAAATTGAGGACACAGACACAGGTCAGACACACACACACCCCTCTGCGCCTCTTAATCTGAAGCTTGTTTGGTCTATAAATGTGCGGCGAGGTATTTTGCCAACATCTACTTAGGCATATTAAAACATTTACGTTTTTTCTGATCACAAGTATCATCCGACTATCAACAATTTACGGATACAATTAGGAATACGAGTATGGCCATGTCAGCACACCCCTAGTGTGTGGTCCTCCCACTGTGACTAGGGGAAACCATGCAGTTTATCAGGCTACAGATTAAATAAATTATGATAAACTTCACAATTTTGAAGGATTTGAATGATGTTCAATGTGCCCTGGATAGGAAGCTGCATTGTGTATCTGTATTCATAGACTTGTCAAAGGCATTTGACACTGTGGACCATACTGTCTTGGTGCAGAGATGGAAGTGTGTTGGGATTACTGGTCGTACTCTGGAGCGGTTTGTGAACTACCTGTTAAATCCAACCCAGTGTGTTTAATTAAGTCAGATGTAAGTCGGACACAGTAGAGTTTTAGGTTGTCCGTTGTTTATTAACTATATCACCAACATTGGGAGACATATTGAAACAACTGAGGTACATTTTTATGCGGATGAAATTGTGCCCTGTTCAAGTGGCAGCAGTTTGACTTTGGCTTTTGAAAAAACTTAAACAGCTTTAAAAATCAACAGAATCTGTGTGATTTGAAGCTTGTTCTGAAATCTAAAACAAAATGCATGTTAGTTTCCAATACGAAACACTCTGAAAACCATGTAATTGCTACCTTTGAAGGACATTCTATACAGCAAATCAAAACCTACAAATATCTGAATGTTTGGGCGGATGAGAATTTGAGCTTCAGAACCTTGTCAGGAAACTCAAGCTGCGTATTGGGTTTTATTACCGGCACAAAGCTTGTTTTTTCTTTGCCGCCAGAAAGGAGTTGATTCGTTGTACTTTATTCTCTGTGTTGGACTATGGTGATACTATTTATCTGCAAGCCTCAAGCACTACACTGAAGGCTCTTGACTCTGTGTATCATACAGCCCTTCATTTTGTCATCAATCAGAGACATCTAACTCACCATTGTGATTTCTACAGTGCTGTCGGGTGGACATCACTAGCAACATGCAGGCTCAAACACTGGTACTTTCTTATTTCTAAGGCCATTTTAGGAAAACTTAAATTTTATCTATCCTCTCTTCTAGCTTGAAATAAAACACATACAAGCTCAGATCTCAATGTAGTTTTAAGAAGGGAAAGAAGGGAAGGAGGGATACTAGTCAGTTGTACAACTGAATGCATTCAACTGAAATGTGTATTCCGCATTTAACCCAACCTCTGAATCAGAGAGGTGCGGGGGGCTGCCTTAATTGACATCCACGTCTTCAGCGCCCAGGGAACAATGGGTTAACTGCCTTGTTCAGGGGCAGAACAACAGATTTTTTTTACCTTGGAAGCTCAGTTGTACAACTGAATGCATTCAATGCATTTGATACAGCAACCTTTCAGTTACTGACCCAACGCTTCTACCCTCCAGGCCAGGTCCCGAAAGTTAGAAAGTTAGAACCGAGCATGGAAAAAGGTCCTTTAATTACTCAGCCCACTGGTCTTGGACTTTCCTCCAAGCTAACCTAAACCTCCAGGACCTGGTGTCCCTGGAGGAGTTCAAAGTGATGAACAGGTTATAGAGACAAGTAGTTGTCACTAGTTTGCGCTACCTTACATGTATGTAAGGAAGCATGTTGTTTTACTTCAATCGCACCACACACATGCCTGCACGCACACACACTCATCCACTGTTTGTTTGCTGTCGTATATGTGCTGTTGCCAGTGTTTTCTGTCTGTGTCTGTTTTGTCTTACATCGTTTTTTTGTTACGTTTTTTTATCCCAGCCCCCGTCTCCACAGGATCATCATGCTAGGCCGTCATTGTAAATAAGAATGTGTTCTAAATTGACTAGCTTGGTTAAATAAAGGTTAAATAAAAACAGGAAGTGAAAGTGCACGGCGATGATCTTGATGCTGCTTTTCAATAAATACCTAGGGTCTTATTCTGGTGTCATGATAACCAATGCTTGACTGCCATTTGAGAAATTATAATGTTCTCGCTCTTATCAGTTTTCTGCGAGCTGTTGGCTAGAGTACACGTACCAAGACGAGAGTAGGCACCTTTGCTATTTAACAGTTTTTGTGACAAAACTATCAAACACTGGTATTTCACTGGTATTTTCTTTTATGCAGATTTTAAAATATTTGCATGAAAATCTGTCGCCAATTGGATGGAAACCTAGCTAGTCACACACACAGATGTAGGTGATTGTGTGTTCAGACAGACAGACAGTTAGAGCGGGGCCTGGTCTGGTCTGGTCTCTCTGTACTGTGGTTATCTGAGGCGGATCCCTAGGATCAGCAGGAGGTTCTGGGTTTAAATGTCTCCACTGCCCTTTGATGTCTGGCCCGGCACAGAGAGCTCCCTCAGATGTTCCAACATCCCACACACCCGCAAACACACCTATACTTTCACACACTGCAGTACATAGCCATAACAGGCCTGCCACAAGTGGATCCAATCATTTTGGGAGTGTGTCTGTTTGTGTTTGGTCTATTTCAGAGCTGACTGATTTTGTATAATGAGCTGATAAAGTGCAGCCTGTCATTTCCTCTGGAACTTACTTATTAATACAATTTGAGGTGTGTGCGTGTATATATGTGTGTTAGACTCAATTTGGTGAGCCCTGAACCACAGCACTACCCCTGTGTTTCCTGTTGTATAAATAACCTTGGTAATGAAACACGAGTCTGACTGTTTATCTCAATCAGTCTGTTCTACTGTACACAAGCGACAAGTCACACGCACAACTCATGACAAATTAAGCCTGTCTGCAGTACCAACTCTGGGATCGTGGAGACCAGCAGGGACAACAAGGAACAGAGAAACTAAACTATCATGTCAATATTGGAGCAATTCAAGGAAATATGAGCTAAACTCCTTCCCGGAACATTGGATTTTAAGTCTACTGTATGACTGAGTGAGTGTGTATTGTATAAGTGTGTGGTGGACTCTGTGGGTGTGTGTGTGGCACAGTGTGTGGGATGTGATGTACAGTAAAAGGTTTGTCACCAGGCTGTACCTTTGCGGATGGATCCCTCCTGTCCCACCACTCCGTTGGGGTCCACGTTAGTTACGTAGACCGGGAGATCCCAGCCACGGGAGGACATGCCCCCTGCCACGGTCATCCCCAGGGAGTGATGGGGCTCCTTGGACAGTGTCACCGTCTTCTCATAACACGCCGGCTTCTCACATGAGTCCTATAGAGGGGAGTGGTGCAATGTGAGAAATGTGTTGAAGGAAGGGTTACACTGTAATAGATAGATATTCACTATAGAGTGTTTCTTGTGTTGTTTGTTTCTGTCAAATGAAGTTTGGTGTGTAAGACTAAGTACAGTCTGTGATGTTCAGGATGATTTTGAATAATTGTGGTTTGTGGAAGTGAAAGAGTGTATGTACAGATGTCGGATCTTAATTTGAGACATTTCATCGCAAGAGGAAAATAATACATATAAAAAACTCGCAGCCAGGGGGCAGCTGGAAGCTTTTTTTTTCTTTTTTTTTTTAAGGGGGTAGATCAACTTTAATATTGCAGATAGATTGTAGCTTCGATCAATGTAATTTATTAAATATATATATATATATTGAATATATTTGTTAAAATATACTTTCCTTCTTTATTATTTTCCGCTAACCCTACCACCCCTCCCCTAATTGGAGTAAACTAATGGACAACAATACTTAGGCTTCTACTTCCAGCTTATATATACTATGTACATGTTACGGACACAATATATTTTACATGAGTTATCCTTTGTTTGTTTTTAGTCCCAGCCTTCAGCTTCACTCAACCCTCCCATCTATCATTGAACAACATCCAGTTTAGATTTTTTAGCTGCCATATATTTTTCCACTGTGCTCATAGTTTCTACAGATTGTAAATTTTTTGCTAAGAGTATTATTATATTATTGATGGATTTACTTTTCAAATCACCCAGCAGTGCTATTTGCAGAGTTAGTTCAAAGTATATCTTAAAAATGTTCAGCCATTCCTGAACCTGCAAACAAAGAAAAACTACAGTACATATGGGCAGTACCAGAACAAGTGATCTAATGATTCTGTTTCTTCACAGCAAAATCTGCAGAGCTGGGATGGTTGTATCCCCCATATAAATAACATTCTATTGGTTGCAAGAATTTTTGTATAATCTTTTTGTGTATCAGTTCATAAACTATGTGCCATGGAATCGGTACATCGAAAATCTCCTTACAACTATATTGCACCTGTATGGTGCAGCTGTAATTGTTTTGGTCCTTAAATGTAGTGGCGTAAAGTACTTAAGTAAAAATACATTAAAGTAATTTTTTAATGCTTGGCAGGACATGAAAATTGTCCAATTTACGCACTTATCAAGACAACACATTGTCATCCCTTTTGCTTCTGATCTGGCTGACTCACTAAACACAAATACATATTTTGTAAATGATGTCTGAGTGTTGAAGTGTGCCCCTGGCTATCCATACATTTTAAAAACAAGATAATGGTGCCACCTGCTTTGCTTAATAGAAGGAATTTGAAATGATTTATACTTTTACTTTTGCTTTTGATACTTAAGTATATTTAGAACAAAATACTTTCAGACTTGAACTCAAGTAGTATTTTACTGGGTGACTTTTACTTTTACTTGAGTAACTTTCTATTAAGGTATCTATACTTTTACTCAAGTATGAAATTGGGTACTTTTTCCACCACTGCTTAAATGAAACTGGTATACTGCTTTATTTATCGCAAAGCTCACTTTACACTTGCCTCCTACATGTATGCAGTAATGCTGCAATCAGTTTCTTGTAATTTTGGATAGAGCAGGCATTTCCATATATTTTTGTTAGCTGCATGTGTGACAACTTCACCAGTCCTATTTATGATATCTGAAAGTACAATAGGCCTATGCTACTGTAGCCAGCGCATAACAGGGAATAATACTAGCCAGTTGTACAACTGAATGCATTCAACTGAAATGTGTTTAACTGAATCAGAGAGGTGTGGGGGGCTGCCTTAATCGACGTCCATGTCTTCGGCGCCTGGGGAACAGTGGGTTAACTGCCTTGCTCAGGGGCTACCTGCCGCCCATAAACACCTTAGCAATGTAAATCTCACCTACTGTAAGGGCCATCCACACCAAAGACCATAACTATATTGACAAATTATACATAGCCTAACTATAAAACGTGGGCGGGCATCCACACTGGAGGAAAGTTTATCGTTTTACAGTAGGCCTACAATCAGCTCATCAACTCAGCCAGGGAAACACAACAGTAACCTATGATCGGTTTTCACACCTTTCATTATGTGACAATGGATAGGCTAATAGGTAGCCTACAGAATGTACTTGAATATATGCCACTTTCAGATGCTAGTCAGAACTAGCAAAATGTCAGACTTGCTAACTCGTGGTAGTTATACACGTACCGGATTTAACCAGTTAGCAAGTCGAACAATTCAGAGTTTCCTAGTTCCGACTAGTACGTCAACGCAGCATTAATCAAATATCAAGGGGCCTATTGCAACCCTTGATGGCACTAGATTATCACCAGCTGATGTCTCGTTAAGCCATCCATGCTTTCACCGCACAGCTGAACTCAATTGCAACCATTATTGGTCGCCTCATTACCGCTCCTTAAAAGATGATTTCGATGTTACCTTAGTCCTGCTTGCAAGATATGTTCGGCCTCTGGTTGGTCTTATCAACGGAACAACTTTTTGAACAGGGTGATTTATCTATTTGACAAGCATTCTGTACAATAGAAATGAAGTATTTCCTTGTTTACCACGGCAAATCTACTGTGGCAATTTACCTAACACTTTGTGGCTACAGTAGGCTATAGTTGACACTTGACACTTGTCCTATGTCGTAGACCAATATCTATCTTGTGCTATTAAGCTATATAAAACAAAGGATGTTGATGTGTACGGATGCATTTTTGAATGTTGCAGTAATAGGACATACAGGCCTACAGTAGCAGTAGGACATTTAGATTTACAGGCCTATTTACACTAAGAAATGCCCCCTCTGGGATCAATAAAGTATCTATCTACCTATCTACCTACCTACCTACCTACCTACCTACCTACCTACCTACCTACCTACCTACCTACCTACCTACCTACCTACCTACCTACCTACCTACCTACCTACCTACCTACCTACCTACCTACCTACCTACCTACCTATCTATCTATCTATCTATTAATATTCTGTCTGGTGCTTTTAGCGTTTGTGTGCGAGAGAGATTGGATGATGTTGATAGCTGGCACGGGTCCAAATGACTCGACTGCCCCCGCATAGAGAGAAAGAGAACTGCAGATTTTCCAGCGAACGTGTCTAAATCCCAAGGCTCATTAGAAGTTCTTGATGCGCAGGACATTTCTCTGAGACAAAACAGTGATAAAATGAAGATCCGACATCTGTACTGTAAAACGTATGTATGTGAGTGCACATGTGCGAGTCAGAGAGAGTAGAGTAGTGTAAGTAAAACATGGACACAATGGGGTTGATGTGATGTGGCCTGTGCTGTTGCTCTAATGTGCTGCATGCACACATTTCTGACCCTCAGTCACATGCCGTGACTCCCCCAGGACACTACACTAACCACAGCTGTCACAAGCACTGACCAGTACTGCACACAGTGGTGAATGCGTGTGCATTGTGTAAATGGGTGTATGATGTAAGAGTGTGTGTGTGTGTGTGTGTGTATGTCTGTTCCTGTATCTGTAATTGTATCTCTGTGAATGCGCCTGTGTTCAAATTAAAGGAGTGTTTTCAACCAGTAAAACTAAGATTGCTGACGGTCCTAGTGCTCCTTTCTTGGCTTGGCTTGGCCTCCCTACAACAGACACACATACATCCAGTAGGAGCCAACTTCAGTGTTTCAATATTAAAACACAATATAAAGGCCTGGTTAGATGTAGTCTAAATACGATCTATAGTCTTGATGGAGGGGGCTTGGCTTATCTCAGAACAACAATACATTGCTATTGTTCCTGCCTGCTATTGCTGCGGGGTTCTTTTTATTACAATCTCATTCTCTCTCCACTAGCCAAGTTCTTTATCTGAAGAATGCAGTAGATTCCGCCGTCACACGTGCTCTACTTTCAACAATGTGTCTGTGAGAATTACAACTTGAAATCTAGGAAGCTAGGTGAGAGCTGTGAAGTGAATCATTATTAGAACAAGGGAAGTTGTCAGCTCCACTAATGAGCTGGAGAAAATCCTGTTTTAGCGTGGCGGGGGAGGGGGTGTAAATCCTGTAGGGTTGGTGGCGATGTTTTCTTCGGGGATAATATGCTCAGAGAGAGAGTGGCGGCTACTCCGGACGCGCGTATGGCTCTCTGAGAGGAGCGGAACACTGCCACTGCTAGGGATGACACACTCCTCTTTGATGGAGGAATAATACATCTCAGGTTCATTTTCACATCAAATTGAATATTTAGCATGAGAAGAAGAGGCAGGAAAACAACATCTGGTTTGTGTGTGTGTGTGTGTGTGTGTGTGTGTGTGTGTGTGTGTGTGTGTGTGTGTGTGTGTGTGTGTGTGTGTGTGTGTGTGTGTGTATAAGGGCTCTGTTCAATCTGTGTTGCTGAAGCGTTACAGATTGCGTAATGGAAATGAAAGCTAATATCCCATTGAGCCGACATGTGCATCCACAATATACACAGCGTTTTACCGCGAATGCAGTCTTCAATCACACTGTAACGCTGACGTTGAATAGAGCCCTAAGTATGTGTGCGCGTCCAACCTGCAGAAAAGCTCCTAAATCAAAACAGTGTCTGACGTATTTGTGTGTGTGTGTGTGCGTGTGTTTGTGTGCGTGTGCTCGTACGTGCGTCATGCATTGCTCACCAGTAGCGTGTGCTCCATGTCCACTGGAGAGTATGGTGGGGGGCCTTCCATGCCCCATGGAGCCTCCTGCAGGATGTCAGGGGTGGGCAGACAGATCTGACGAGAAACAATGAAGTGGACCTGCTCTTCACTAGCCTACAGGAGATAACCAGAAACACAGCCAAGCTCAGACACAGACAGACACACAATAAGAAAAACAAACTCAAGAAGAATACCATGGTTAAGCCCTCATAGATACGCACTGAAGACAGCTTCAATTAAGTTGATCCAGAGATCCAAACAAGTCCTTTACCGCCACAGAACTAGACCCAGACACAGAAACTACACTCTTGTAAAAAGAAAAAGGTGCTACTGTATCTAGAACCTGAAAGGGTTCTTTGGCTGTCCCTATAGGAAATCCCTTTGAATAACCTTTTTTAGATCCAGGTAGAACATTTTGGGTTCCATGTAGAACCCTTTCCACAGAGGGTTTTACATGAAAAAGGGTTATACCTAGAACTAAAAATGGTTTTACCTGAACCAAAAAGGGTTCTCCTATGGGGACAGCTGAAGAACCCTTTTGGAACCCTTTTATCTAAGAGTGCAGAACCGTTCAAACAGGCCCATCTTGCTCATCCCAGATGCTGTGTTGGGGGTATAGTATGAGCTATTTCCTCTACCCTCTCCTACCCATCCCTGAAGAGAGCTCTGGGGAAAGAATCACCCATAGAGAGCTTGGCCAGGCAGTGAACTATGTCAAACATTTTATTACCCACGAGAGGTTAATACACATAATAAACAGACGCTCTGTTACAAAACACTCTCACTCACACACATATGTCCATTTAACCCATTCCCGGCCCTAGCAATTTGGGGCCCTAAGCGAGATTTGGTTTTCGAGCCCCCCACCTCGTGGGTAAAACTTTTGGTGGTCCCCCTCTTGATGGTAGAGAGATTTTTTTGTTGTACATTTCCTGTAATTCTCTCCATTTTGCCATGAGGCATAGAGAAAATGTTGTGGTTTTAAAGCCCTAAGCGACCCCTTATATCGCTTATACCCAGGGCCGGCCCTGATTTCACCCGTTACTTGCTTCAGGAAGCAGCCTGATTGTGACTCTAACACCCCCAGGAGTGGGTAGTCTTTATGTGATTAAATCTGTGTAGGATGGTGTGTGCGATCAGCCCCCCCCCCATCCTGCTGAGACAGAGTTGCTCCATACATCATAGATTGGTGGTCAGCTTCACAATATGAAGAATAGTGGAGAAAGGTCCGTTTTCTCTTCCGTCTCTAATAACACTGCAGTGTTTCTGCAGCCCCCATTCTCTCACTATGACTTTAAACTCATCATTGTTCTTACTTGTCTGTATGGCTCCCCTTCCTCCAGCTTCTTTCGTTCCGTCTCTTTATCATTCTACATAGTCGACCCGTTCACACAATGACTCACTCACTCCCACATTCACTCACAGGCGCATATTACCCACACACACGCACGCACGCACGCACGCACGCACGCACGCACGCACACACACACACACAAACACAGCTCGTTCTCCAGAGTTGCTCTTTCGAGAGTGCCTGTGCTCTCTGTGGAGCAGAGCTGACTCCTAAAATACCCAGTCCAGCTTGTAATTGCCTTAATTGGACTAATTTAATTGGTTTCCCGCCAGTTCTTAATCTCTGACAGAAACAGCCTGATGTGAGCAGCCATGTTGAGTCCTCAGAGACCCCCAATAGCCAGCCAGTCTCCTCAGATAAGCACCCAGAGAGAACAGCTATAGCTACATCCCACGGTCAACCAGAAACACACCACCGCAATTACCCAGCATCCACCAGGAAGCAGAGCCTTAGCCAAGCAGCAGAGCAGCGCCCAATCGACGACAGACACACCACAATTAACCACAATTAACCGCAATGGACGGGGACAAAGCCAGCCAACAGAGTGCAATTTACCAGAACCACACACCACTAATAGCGATACTATACCAGGAACCCAGACACACACCATTACCAACCATTATAAACCACACCCATCCAACCCTCCCTAAATATTACCCCTGAACCCTTTAGACTGACCTGGATGAGTAAAGCTGCGTGTTCAGGCGCTCCGTAGCGCAGGTCGTGTCCGTTGATGGCGAGGACGCGGTCGTTGACGCTGAGCTGTCCATCGTGTGCCGCCAGGCCGCCCTCCAGCAGGTGGAAGATGAAGACTCCATGTTCCTCTGGTCGTCTCACCAACTTGATGCCTAGCTGCTCCTCTGGGGTGCTCTTAGCCAGGACCACGTGGATGCTGTCATCCCTCAGGGGATGACCGTGGGAGAGGCCGCGAGGCAGGTAGCCACCGGCGGCATCGTGGGGGTGCGAACGATAGCGGTGGCGTTGCTCTCTCAGCACTGTGAGTCGCAGCAGCTGGCAGGGCTGTTTGAGGGTGGTCAGGGCATAGCAATGTGGCACATTGCTGATGTCTATGCCGTTCACCTGAAGATGAGAGGGAGAGATGTAAAGGTGGAGTAAAGTCTCAGATTATATGCAGGTTATATCGAAGAGTTTATTTCCAAAACGTTATAGCCACAAATTGTTCACATTTGTGTTTTTTCATCAGAAATGATTGCTTATGGGTACCTTCATGGCTATGTAAAATATTGCTGATCTCAGATTTTTTATTCATAGATTTTAGATGTGTATCAATAAGATTATTCAATTATTTAATGAAATAATCTTATGGGTACATTATTTTAGATAAATGTTTTTTGCAAAACTCTATAGTGCATATCCATTGTTTAGCTGGAATGGAGTGTTAATATCCTGTATATTTCACGAATGTATAATTTGTACATTTCACTGTGTAAAACCTCTATAGCATTTAGCAAATAAACATGATTATTTGTCTCTCTGAAATAAAACCATCAAGTGATAGATTTCAAATAAATACATGTCATTGAACAACCCGATGCCATGATTAGATAGTGAAAAAACACTCCAATCTCTCTCATAATTTCTTTAAACAATAAAAGCTCATTTACCAACATTTGTGAACATTTATTTTTAGCGTTTTGGAATGAATACGTTAGGTCTATAGCTGTGATGTAATGAGCAATTCGAACCCGAAACACATACAGTCACATACATGGCGAGCAGCACTCCACCTTAACAAAAACACACACTGACCTTCAGGATAATGTCCCCGGGCAGCAGGCGTCCGTCACGGGCGATAACCCCCTCCCTGTAGATGTCCTGGATGAGGATACGCACCAGGGGGGTCTCGTTGCCCCCCACGATGCTGATGGCCAGGGGCTCCGAGGGCTCACGGTTGATCTTAATACTGGTGACCTCACCATCAGGGATCAAGTGATGGAGCTGCGGTAGAGCCAGCACTGAGAGAGTGAAGGAGGTAAATAGAGAGAGAGAGAGAGAGAGAGAGAGAGAGAGAGAGAGAGAGAGAGAGAGAGAGAGAGAGAGAGAGAGGGAGAGAGAGAGAGAGAATTAGGGAGGGAAAGAGAGAGAAAGAGTGTGATACTCTGATTTATATGAGAAGGAAATATCTCACAGACACAGAGTGCAAGGCCAACATAGAGAGAGAGAGAGAGAGAGAGAGAGAGAGAGAGAGAGAGAGAGAGAGAGAGAGAGAGAGAGAGAGAGAGAGAGAGAGAGGTAGGAAGCAAATAAGAGAAAGAGAGCGAGAAAGAAAGCCAGAGAGACTGTGTAGAGAGGTTTGATGTTGAAGCAGCTGTCTCGACTCCCCCAGGTTAGAAAAACAAGCTTGTACAAGCCTAAAGGGAAAATCCACTTGGCTGATCATCCTTTCCCATGTTTGTATCATTAGTCGCATCTGTACCAAGTATGCTTGGGAAAACCCTCACATTTAATTTTCTACAAGGTTATTGCTTGGGTGGATATAAAACCGCACACACTTTTACACAGGGTTTGCACAGATACACAGTGACTGTACCGACACAGAAATTAGAAAAAAAATTCTCACAAATACACAACCTATACTGTACACACACATATACATATGTACGTGCACACAAACACACAGTGTCAGCTTTCAGGTGTAAGAGTGAAAGTAACACCATTGTCACCAAAGGGATGGCCTAACTTCAGCCTCTCCCACACAGAGTTGTTCCTGTATGTGGTCCTCCCTGTTTCCCAGCCCTGAGCAGCAGACACACCCTGACTGGACTGGACAATTAGATAAGGGAGGCAGGGACTGGTATGTGTCCGTTCAATACTGCCAACAGTCTGGGCCAAGAGCTAACCAGCTCACAGCTACCTCGGACAATGTGTGCTATATACACTATCTATATCGCTCAGTATCTGTCTCTCTATCTCTCCCTCCCTGCTAATTCTCTCTATCTTTCTCTCTCTCTGGCCCACTCTCTCCCCCTATCTCACTTGTTCCATAGCCCCAGTCCCTAGTTCTAATCACGCTGCAGTTTCTCCCTTCCAAAGTCAATATTTTCTCGTCATCACCGCATATTGCTTCCAGGGAGTAGAGCACATTAACACACAGACCTATGGCAGTTATATAACCTCTCTCTCTCTCCCTGTCCCTCCCTCTCTTTATCTCTCGCTCCCTCTCCCTCTCTCCCCCTCTCTCCCCCCTCTCTCACCCCCCCTCTCTCCATCTCTCGTCCTTCTTCTTTCTCCAGAGGGATTCTATGAATAAATCATCTATTCTCTCAGCCTCCTCAACGATGGCCTTAGAGAATAATATGGTCTCTGATCCCTCTCCCTCCCTCTCTCTCTCTCTCTCTCTCTCTCTCTCTCTCTCTCTCTTCCCCTTTTTCTCTCTCTGACTCATCGTCCAATGGTCTTCCTCATCATCACCATCATGGCTCATCCTACACTTTATACTCCTCCTCTTTATTCTACTCTTCATGACTCCATCCCTCTCATTCTCCAGGGTCATCCTGTATACTGCATCCATCTGAAATTGATTCTGTATGCCTCTGTAATAAATACTGTATTCCTCTACACAGGCCTGATCCTGGCCTTTCTGCCACCCTAGGCAAGACCAAAGAATTGCTGGCCCCCAAAAAACTAGAATTCTCCCAGTAAGCAAAATTAAGTTGAAAAGATGTTTAAAATACGCAATTTCCAGACATTGAAATCAGGTTCATTTTCGGTTCTGAATGAAAGTAGAAAATACGTAATTTACGATGAGACATCCTACAGGAAGGAGTTAAAAGCCCTCCAGGAGTGGGGCCAGGAAAATAACCTCTCCCTCATCGTCAACAAAAACGAAGGAGCTGATCGTGGACTACAGGAGACTAGCAGAGAGAGCACGCCCCCATCCAATCGACGGGCAACAGTGGAGAGGGCTAAAAACATCAGGTTCCTCGGTGTGGTGAAATGGTCCCTCCACATCGACAGGGTGGCGAAGAAGGTGCAACCTCAGGAGGCTGAAGAAATTTGCCTTGGACCCTAAGACCCTCACAAACTTCTACTGATGCACCATCAAGAGAATTTCGTCGGGCTATATCACAGCCTGGTACGGTAACTGCACTGGCCGCAACTGCAGGGCTCTCCAGAGGAGGGTGCGTTCAGCCTAATGCATCACTGGGACATTTACAACACCCGGTGTCACAGGAAGGCCAAGAAGATCAAGGAACTCAGCCACCTGAGCCACGACCTGTTCACCCTGCTATCATCTAGAAGGAGGAGACAGTAAAGGTGCATCAAAGCTCATGGAACAGTGGGGACTGTGAGGGACACACAAACAAAAACACGTGCACACACTGACACTCTAACACACACCCAATGTTTCAGTTATTGTTTGTATAGCATTGTGTTTTACATTTGTGTGACTGTCCTTGTCTGTCAGTGTCTCAGTGTATTGTTACTTGTCATGTTGTGTGTTTTTTTTGTGGACCCCAGGAAGCGTAGCTGCTGCTTCTGCAAAAGCTAATGGGGATTCAAATAAACAAATAAAGCTGGGAGCGACAGACTGATAAACAGCTTCTATCGGCAGGCCATCAGACTGTTAAAGAGTCATCATTAGCCGGCCTCCACCCGGTACCCTACCCTGCACTTTAGAGACTGCTGCCCTAAGTACATCTACGAATTGGGATTTTAAGGGTTTTTAAATGGAGTGTTAAAAGAAAAGAACAAATTAAAGAGCAGCTCAGAAGAATTCATTGAACACTGATCACCTTAACAATGTTTACATCCTGTTTTTCCCACTTTATATGTATAAACTGTATTTTAGTCATGGCTCATCCTATATAACGACGGGGCATGGTCTCTACAAGGTGTTGAAAGCGTTCCACAGGGATGCTGGTCCATGTTGACTACAATGCTTCCCACAGTTGTGTCAAGTTAGCTGGATGTCCTTTGGGTGGTGGACCATTCTTGATACACGCGGGAAACTGTTGAGCGTGAAAAACCCAGCAGCGTTGCAGTTCTTGACACAAACCTCCTACCATACCCCGTTCAAAGGCTCTTAAATCTTTTGTCTTGCCTATTCACCCTGAATGGCACACACAATCCATGTCTCAATTGTCTCAAGACTTAAACATCCTTCTTTAACCTGTATCCTCCCCTTCATCTACACTGATTGGAGTGGATTTAACAAGTGA
>CM042392.1:16188749-16458749 GCA_023634145.1 Thymallus thymallus | reverse complement strand
GTCCTTCAAGTGCAGGACATTAGGAACTTTACAACGTGCACAAGCACACATGTGTGTGCACGAGCGCTCACACACACATCAGACGCTGGAATACACGTACAGATGGCAAGCCTGCAGTACAGTAACTTGGGAGAAGCTGACAGTATGGAATTAAATCCTGAGAAAACATTCCCACATTTTACCCTCGGCAGTGGAAAATGGAAAACCAAAGTTAACAGAGCTGTTCAGAGATTGATTTAGGAGTGGAGGCTTCTCCTTCAGGAAACCTACTGTGCCTTCGGAAAGATTTCAGACCTCTTGACTTTTTCCACATTTTGTTATGTTACAGCCTTATTCTAAAATGTATTATATTGTTTTTTTGCTCATCAAGCTACACAATATACCCCATGATGACAAAGCAAAAATAGGTTAATTTATATATATATATTTTTTTAATGAAAATATTACATTTACATAAGTATTCAGACCCTTTACTCAGCACTTTGTTGAAGCACCTTTGGCAGCGACTACAGCCTTGAGTATTTTTGGGTACGACACTACAAGCTTGGCACATCTGTATTTGGGGAGTTTCTCCCATTCTTCTCTGCAGATCCTCTCAAGCTCTGTCAGGTTGGAAGGGGAGCGTCGCTGCACAACTTTTTTTATATTTTTTTATTTTTTTACCTTTATTTATGTTTTTCTCATTGTGATGAAATCTATTTTTCAAGAGAGACCTTGTCCAAAAGCAGCAGGGGGAACAAAGTTTCAGACAAAACAACTTACATACACTAGCACAGCATTGAACAAAACTATACATACATACAATACAACAATTACATATTCCGTAAAGAGATACGAATGTCATAACTAAGAAATAGGTCTCTCCAGAGATGTTCGATCGAGTTCAAGTCCAAGCTCTGGCAAGGCTACTCAAGGACATTCAGATACCTGCCCTGAAGTCACTCCTGCATTGTCTTGGCTGTGTGCTTAGGGTCATTGTCCTGTTGGAAGGTGTACCTTCGCCCTGTCTGAGGTCCTAAGTGCTCTGGAGAAGGTTTTCATCAAGGATCTCTCTGTACTTTGCTCAGTTCATCTTTGCCTCGATCCTGACTAGTCTCCCAGTCCCTGCCACTGAAAAACATCCCCAAAGCATGATGCTGCCACCATCATGCTTCACCGTAGGGATGGTGCCAGGTTTCCTCCAGACGTGGGGCTTAAAATTCAGGCCAAAGCGTTCAATCTTGGTTTTATCAGATCTTGTTTCTCATGATTTGAGAGTCTTTAGGTGCCTTTTTGCAAACTCCAAGCAGGCTGTCATGTGCCTTTTACTGAGGAGTGACTTCCATCTGGCCACTCTACCATAAAGGCCTGATTGGTGGAGTGCTGCAGAAATTATTGTCCTTCTGGAAGGTTCTCCCATCTCCACAGAGGAACTCTAGAGCTCTGTCAGAGTGACAATTGGGTTCTTGGTCACCTCCCTGACCAAGGCCCTTCTCCCCAGATTGCTCAGTTGCCAGCTCTAGGAAGAGTCTTGGTGGTTCCAAACTTATTCCATTTGAGAATGATGGAGGCCTTAAGGACCTTCAATGCTGTAGAAATGTTTTGGTACCCTTCCGCAGGTCTGTGCTTCAACACAATCCTGTCTCTACGGACAATGCCTTCGACCTCTGACATGCGTTGTCAACTGTGGGACCTTATATAGGTGTGTGCCTTTCCAAATCATGTCAGATCAATTGAATTTACCACAGGTGGACTCCAAACAAGGATGTTCAATGGAAACAGGATGCACCTGAGCTCAATTTTGAGTCTCATAGCAAAAGGTCTGAATACTTATGCAAATAAGGTGTTTGTTTTTTATTTTTAATAAATCTACAATAAATCTAATACATCTTTGTCATTATGGGGTGTTGTGTGTAGATTGATGTGAATAAGGCTGTAACGTAACAAAATGTGGAAAAAGTACTGAATACTTTCCGAAGGCACTGTATAGTGGTGTGTATAGACAGTTTGGACAGTATATGAATAGACAAGGTGTGTACATCAGTAGTTATATAGGATGAGCCATGACTAGAATACAGCATACAGTCGGTAAAACAGTATCTAAACATTATTAAAGTGACCAGTGTTCAATGACTATGTGCATAGGGCAAAGCAGTCTCTAAGCAGAGTTTTTATTTTTACATTTGGAAAAATTTCTAAAAACTTGTTTTCGCTTTGTCATTATGGGGATTCCTGAGGAATTTGGCCGACCAAGACGCAGCGCTGAAGTAGTGCGACATGATTATTTATTAAATAGGCACAAAATAACAAAGCGATAAACACGAACGTAACACACGGTATGCTTACCAGCACTAAACCAAACAATGATCCACCAAAGACAAGTGGAAACACATGAACTAAATATGGCCCCCAATTAGAGACAATGCAAAGCAGCTGCCTCTAATTGGGGACCAACACAAAACCAACATAGAATTATAAAACCTAGATCTGTCAGGCTCTGACCATAGTTCACTAGAGGAGCAAAGGCTTCCCTATGGTCAGAACTTGACAGGATATATGCAAATTAAATACTGTAGTATTTACTATAGTTAAACAAGTGTGGTGTTTTTGCGAACTGTAGTGTTTTTGCAGACATTACTGTAGTATTTACTATAGTTATTTTTTTGCGGATAATACTGTGTATTCTACCGTATACTACAACATTCTATAGTAAGTACTACACATGATCGAGGGATACTGCAGTGTATAGTATAGTATTCTACAGTATACTACAACTTACTGTATAATTCTATAGTAAGTACTGTAGTATGCCATAGTAAACTGTAGTATTTTTTTCATGTGGGAAGATTCCATTCAGGTATGTAAATCTCAGAGACCACCCGACCAGCAATTACTTTATAATCCTGGTGCTATTTGAATAACTATGAATAGAAAACACACACGTCATTTGTTCAGGTCTGTCCAAGGCTACTTGTTATGTCTATCTGTCTCCCTGTCTGTCTGTCCCGGGTGTACCTGTCTGTCTCCCTGTCTCCCTGTCTGTCTGTCCGTCATTCTGTCTGTGGGTGTACCTGTCTGTCTGCTTGTCTCCCTGTCTGTTTGTCCGTCATTCTGTCTGTGGGTGTACCTGTCTGTCTCCCTGTCTCCCTGTCTGTCTGTCCGTCATACTGTCTGTGGGTGTACCTGTCTGTCTGCTTGTCTTCATCCATTGATGGTACTTTATATCCAGATATGATCCAAGTAACAAGTTCACACAAGGTGTGTGACCAGTACATCCCAGGTGGTTTGAAGATAGAAGAATGCGTTTTCTATGCGAGCGGAAGCTCACGGTACAATATGGTCTTTCCCTCAGAGACGACACGCTAGTCATTGTCTCGTGTGTGCCTTGTTAAGGGCTTTGAATACCCTTCATTAAAATCCCCTCCCTTCTGGGGATCAGAGAAACAGTGCTGCTTTAGCCACTTAGGCATGTCTCCACTGCTGCTAAGAGCATTAAAGGGTGTCTGGAGGAGTTAAGGCCACAATCTCTCCAGTCTGAGGCCAGAGCAGGGAACCTAGACAACAGTCCCCAAGTCACCGAGGGACAGGGTGGTCCTGAAGCTGGGGACCCTAGAGAGAGGAACCAATGAGCGAAGACAAACAAATGTTGCATAATATCCTTCTGAACTAACTACTCTTTTTCTTTGTCTACCCTCCTACACCAACAAAACCTACTCCTGTAGCCCCCCCCCCCCCCCCCCCCCCCGTGTGTGTCAGTGTGTGATTTGTGTTGCGAGGGATCATGGCTCAGCTTAGTGCTGGCTCATTAGAGCTAGCTGCCTGCCTAGTTCTCCACAGCCACAGACAGACACAGAGAGACGCTTCAATAATCACATAATCTCCGTTAACCCTGTGATCTGGATAGAGCTAAGAAACAACAACACCTTCTCACTAAAACATCCTCACTCCCTCTCCCCCTTCCTCCTCCTCCCACCTCCCCCCTCCCTCTCTGGCACAATAATAATTACCCAGCATTCCGTGGGAGGGGCGGCAGAGGAGAGTGGGGAGGAAGCACTCTGGCTGGCTGTGACACAAACATGTCTTCTTCATGTGATGTGAAATAAACACCAGCTCACAACTCATCAAAGCCTTTGAGATTTTCTAATCCTCTTTAGGGGTGAGTGGATTATCCTCCCTAACCCAAATATGCTACACTCTCCCTCTCTCGACTGACTGCAGCAGACAATAATATTATCAGCACAGAATACACAGCCAGCACAAATAACCACAGACCACTTGTCAAATATGAGCTAGATCAGTCAGTCTGGTACAGACACAGGGTTCCCTGTGTTTGTGTGTGTGTGTGTGTGTGTGTGTGTGTGTATATGTTTGTATATAGTGTGTGTATATGTGTGTGTGAATGTCCTTGACTGCCCAGAGTGTCTGTCAGGGACGGCCCAGTATTGTGACCTGATCCCTGATGGGTGTATCCACACTGAAGTTGGTGTATAGTATCCTCTCTATGGTGTGTGATGGCTATTGAGTTACTGACCAACCTAGTCCCCGGCCAGGCCCTTCCCCTGCAGTGTTATTTATTATTATAGGAGTACTGCAATCCTCTCCACGACAGCTGAGTTCTTAAGACGCATTGGGAAATATAACTTCTGACATAACAGGCTGAGAGAAAAGACAAATACGATTCTGTTCTGCCTCCAGGCCTGGAGGAAGAAGCTTTTCTTTGGCACTGTGAAAGAGGGGATATTTGTATGTGAAATAGAATGTGTGTGTGTTTGTTTAAAATGTGTGTGTGTGAAAGAGAGTTTGGGACAGACAATACCTCCCAACAGTTGGCCTATATTGGGAATACTAATGACAGTAAAGCATTCTGGGAAGTATGATATCCCATCATTCCTGTGTGTTGTTAATCACCCTATCGTCTAAACTGAGGAGTATCATCCTGCTTATCTCTATCTGTGCTTTATCACAAGATCAAACTGAAGCTCCTTGCTTGGCGAAAAAGCCTCTAGATTAAGAAACTCTAAATCTCATTAATCTTACGAAAAGAAGAGGAGAAAAAAACGTATTCTTCTCCTTCTCTCTCTCTCTGTCTGATAAAACACATTCCCCTGAGCTCTTGATGTCTGCTCCAAAAGTAAAACTCTTGACAGAAAACTGTCTGCCTGTCAGACAGAGCTTTTGTCTAAGACACGTCACAGAGGAACTCTCACTTCCCACTGGGCACAGACGTCCTTTCAATGACTAGTTTTGATTTAGTTTCGGTTGAGTGTCAATGAACATGAATTCAAAGTGAAATCAACAAAACATTTCACCATGTCATTCGATTTAGGTTAAAAGTTGGGTGAAAAAAATACAAAATTCCCTTCAGTTGCTGACTTTTTCAAATCCAATCAGCTTTCCACATTCATATTGAAACGGTGTGGAAACGACGTAGATTGAACCAATTTTTGCCTAATGGGTTTAAACTGTTTGATGAAATAACACAGCTCTTCCTTTCTTTCCCCAAGCCTCTCCTCTCAACATGCACACGTACGCCACAAGCACATGTACTCCACAGGAGGTTGGTGGCACCTTAATTGGGGAGGACGGGCTCATGGTAATGGCTTGAGTGGAATTAGTGGAATGGTATCAAATACATTAAACACATGGTTTCCAGGTGTTTGATGCCATTCCAAAGGCTCCGTTCCAGCCATTATAATGAGCTGTCCTCCCCTCAGCAGCCTCCACTGGCGTACGTACGCACACACACACACACACACACACACACACACACACACACACGCACACACACTCATGGCCCACAGTCCGCTGAGGCACGACAAGGGGAGGGAAATTGTTAATTAATTAAATTCATATTGACAAAGGCCTGGAGGAAAGATGAGAACATCTGTGTTCGCTAGCTCCTTAATTAGATCAATTTATCAATTAATAAAACCTTGCTTTATTTAGAGAAGACCATATACAATATATACAGAGAGAGGGAGGGAGAGAGGGAGGGAGGGAAAGAGAGAGGGGGAGGGAGGGAAGGAAGGGGGGAGAGAATTAATGATGAACTGAAAGAACATTAATTAGTAGGCGTGTTAGCCTGGTGTGTTGATTGGATTGTGCTGCTTTTGCTCGGAGGACATTTTCAGCTATAGGGTGTGACTCAACAACAAAGCACTTCAGACCCCGAGACGAACACGTGCGGGGCCCGTATCACAGACACCCCCACACACAAAATCAACTGACTCCGCGTCTGTGTGTGTTTGAATTTTCCATTGTGATAGCTACTGTAAGTCTGGTCTGGCAGGGTTGGTTCACCTGTATTTAGGATCTTAAAGAAAATGCCCCATCAACGATACAGCCCAGCCCTCCCAGCCCTGAGTCAATGAGGCCATCCTCCTCCGACTTCCTCAGCTCTGAATCAGGCCTTTTCTCCAATCAATATCAGAGTCCCATCATCAGCCAAAGCCATGACCTGACATGATCAGCCAGGAAGGACGTTGATGCAGCAGTCATTGCAAGAGGGTCGTGTTTCAACCAAACAAATGTCTTTCTCTCTGTCCTCTGTCCTCCTCTCTCCCTCGTCTCCTTTTCCTCCATCCTGTTCTCCATTTTGTACTCTCTCCCTCCATCTTTTCCGCTCTTTCATTCTCTCTCTCCCTCCACTTCTGTAACTCTGTCTCTCTCTCTTTCGCTCTGTGTCAGATGTATTCTCTCCTCCTCGGTTCGGGAGCGTAGCTGGCTCTGAGATCGCTACAATCACAGCAGCTCCACTACATAAAAAGGCTTTGCTGAAGAAGCCTACCAAACGTTGTAAATTCCAGCAATTGTCAGTGCTTCAGTCAGTGAGAGCATATAAGGTACAAACCACGGCAGCCAAGAATGACTGCAGGGGGAACTGTGCATGTGTCATTCTTTCCAGCAGCTATGTCTGTGTTTATTTAGAGTATGTTGATGTGTTGGAGAAGCACACAATTAGCTATAAGGGGTATTATGTATGTGGAGGTTGTATGTGTGTGTGCACTTCGCATGCGTGGTTGAACATGAGCGGAAGAACCTTCAATGTTAAAAGTCAAGGACAGCCTAAGGCTCCAGATGACTTGTAGGTGAATTATAGATCTGTTCTATTCACTGTGACTTCAGAGGCCTGTGTGTGTGGGTGTATAGTTAGATAGACGGGAGTTATGCAGTATGTATGTGCTAGTCCATTATATACAGTGCATTCAGAAAGTATTTAGATCCCTTGATGTTTTCCACATTCTGTTACGTTATAGCCTTATTCTAAAATTGATTAAATAAAATCCTCAGCGATCGACACAAAATACCCCACAAGTGAAAGTGAAACAGGTTTTTACATTTTTTGCAAATGTATAAAAAATTTAAAACAGAAATACCTTATTTACATCAGTATTCAGTCCCTTTGCTATGAGACTCGAAATTGAGCTCAGCTGTATCCTGTTTCCATTGATCATCCGTGAGATGTTTCTACAACTGGATTGGAGTCCACCTGTGATAAATTCAATTGATTGGACAAGATTTGGAAAGGCACACACCTATATAAGGTCCCACAGTTGACAGTACATGTCAGAGCAAAAACCATGCCATGAGGTCGAAGGAATTGTCCTTAGAACTCTGAGACAGGATTATGTCGAGGCACAGATCTGGGAAAGGTACCAAAACATTTCTGTAGCATTGAAGGTCCCCAAGAACACAGTGGCCTCCATCATTCTTAAATGGAAGAAGTTTGGAACCACGAAGACTCCAAAATCGGGGGAGAAAGGCCTTGGTCAGGGAGGTGAACAAGAACCCAATTGTCACTCTGACAGAGCTCTAGAGTTCCTCTGTGGAGATGGGAGAACCTTCCAGAAGGACAACCATCTCTGCAGCACTCCACCAATCAGGCTTTTATGGTAGAGTGGCAAGACGGAAGCCACTCCTCAGCACATGACAGCCCGCTTGGAGTTTGCCAAAAGGCACCTAAAGACTCTCAGAGAAAGAAACAAGATTATCTGGTCTGATGAAACCAAGATTGAACTCTTTGGTCTGAATGCCAAGCGTCACGTCTGGAGGAAACCTGGCACCATCCATACGGTGAAGCATGATGGTGGCAGCACCATGCTGTGGGGATGTTTTTCAGCTGCAGGGACTGGGAGACTAGTCAGGATCGAGTCAAATGTCTGCATGAATACAGTGAAATGAGTTAGAGGAGAAGACTCTCAAAGTCACAAGAGAGACCCTTGATGAAAACTTGCTCCAGAGCGCTCAGGACCTCAGACTGGGGTGAAGGTTTACCTTCCAACAGGACAACGACACTAAGCACACAGCCAAGTCAATGCAGGAGTGGCTTTGGGACAAGTCTCTGAATGTCCTTGAGTGGCCCAGCCAGAGCTCGGACTTGAACCCGATCACACATCTCTGGAGAGACCTGAAAATAGCTGTGCAGCAACGCTCCCCATCCAACCTGACAGAGCTTGAGAGGATCTGCAGAGAAGAATGGGAGAAGCTCCCCCAAATACAGGTGTGCCAAGCTTGTAGCGTCATACCCAAAAAGACTCAAGGCTGTAGTCGCTGCCAAAGGTGCTTCGACAAAGTACTGAGTAAAGAGTCTGAATACTTATGTAAATATTATATGCTTATGGAAATATTTTTTTTGTCATTATCGGGTATTGTTTGTAGATTGATGAGGATAAAAAACCAAAATGTGGAAAAGATGAAGGGGTCTGAATACTTTCAAAGGCAGTGAATGAATAATATATTGTAATCTCCTATTAACTTAGACTCCTATTAACTTAGACTATTTCATTAGTGGTTGGCCTACTTTTCCCTCACATGTTACCTATATAGTGCCATGCAAAACATTTCACATATCTGGCATTTTGTCATCTGTGTGTGTGTGTGTGTGTGTGTGTGTGTGTGTGTGTGTGTGTGTGTGTGTGTGTGTGTGTACATTATTCTCCTGGGTATACAACAACACTCCTATATCACCCCCTGTTAAGTGCATCCCATGGGTCCTGTGTGCCCTTTCTGCTGGTATCCCATAGTGCTCTATGTCCCTCTCCTCTCTATGGTCTATCCCAAGACAACTATGCCTGCATAGTCATACCGTAGTTACGCTGGGCACTGGCCCATGGTGCTTTCCCTGTTTGTTTCCCGGTCCCCACAACGTGCTGCAACAAGCTCTCACAGTCTCATGTCAGAATTAGACGTCCATCCATGTTTTTCATATGACAAATTTCGAAGTTGTTCCAAACGTCAATTTTCGAAGTGTTTGAGATTAAGGTTAGGCATTAACTCTGAATGGTTAAGGTAAGGGTAAAGGTTTGGGATAGACTTAAAACAAAAATCAAAAAAATGACTTTCTAACGCTGGATTGAACATGCAACCTTGAACACCAGATGCTTACACCAATCTGTCATCCCCTTCCACAACATCCCGGCAAAACAGAAACCTACTTGAAGGTAACAACTATGGTCTATTTATTGTCCTACCTCCTAACCTTACTGCATTTTGCACTACATTTTGCACTCTGTATATAGATTTTCTATTGTGTTTTTGACTGTTTGTTTACTGTGTAACTCTGTGTTGTTTTTGTCGCACTGCTTTGCTTTGTCTTGGCCAGGTCGCAGTTGCAAATGAGAACTTGTTCTCAACTGACCTACCTGGTTAAATAAAGGTGAAATAAAAAAAAATAATAATAAAAAAAAAACAACGGTCACTGGTGCCCCTAGTGGCCGGTTACCACATAATCTCCCGACGCCCTCAGACATGGATGGATGTCGAATACTGACTTGTATCACGGGTGACCTGGCTGTACGTATCACGGTGGTGCTGGGTGACGTGAAACCAGCTCAGCTAGGGGCATGGCAAGAGGCAGCCAGGGCGTCACACCACTGACATGACAGATTAGACTAGCTTCTGCTCTTCTCTCCTCTATCTCTCTCTCTCTCTCTCTCTCTCTCTCTCTCTCTCTCCCTTTCTCCCTGTCTCTGAGATAGCTGCGCTCCAGTGTCTCTGGTCTGGCCACTCATATGGAACGTCCCGTGGTGATAAGACATTCAGCAGAGGGGAGGTATCCACCTTGTAGAACAGCATGCAGCTCAACCGGCACACTGATACAGGCAGACCAAAGGCACACTGATACAGGCAGAACAAAGGCACACGGATACAGGCAGACCAAAGGCACACTGATACAGGCAGACCAAAGGCACACTCATACAGACAGACCAAAGGCACACTGATACAGGCAGACCAAAGGCACACTGATACAGGCAGACCAAAGGCACACTGATACAGGCAGACCAAAGACACACTGATACAGGCAGACCAAAGGCACACTGATACAAGCAGACCAAAGGCCTATTCAACAGGATGGTATGAATGCCCTGTCATTCTTCAGCATGTGTCATTATTTTACGATAGGCTAGGCAGTAGAATACTACAGTACTACAGTATAGTATACATGCACAAACAAACATATGTTCTGCAAAACGCATAACCCTGAGCACACCCCTTTCCACATCGACGGGCTGCAGTGGACCGGGTCGAGAGCTTCAAGTTCCTCGTGGTCCAAATCACTAAAGACTTAAAATGGTCCTCAAATACGCACAGTTGTGAAGAGGGCGCGACAGTCCCCTCTTCTCACACAGGAGGTTGAAAAGGTTTGTCATGGGCCCTCAAATCCTCAGAAAGTTATACAGCTGCACCACTGAGAGCATCTTGACCGTCTGCGTCACTGTTTGGTATGGCAACAGCACCGCCCTCGATCGCATGGTGCTACAGAGGATGGAGAAGACAGCCCAGTACATCACTGGGGCCGAGCTCCCTGCCATCTCTATCAGGCGGTGTGAAAGGAAGGCCCGGAAAATCACTACAGCCACCCAAGCCATAGACTGTACCGGTGCATCAAGTGTGACACCAACAGGCTGCTGAACAGCTTCTAACCCCAAGACATACAACTGATAAATAGCTAACAAAATGGATTCACGGACTATCTGAGTTGACCCCTTTTTATATCTATGCACACACAGGACTTTACACACTCACGCACACTGACACTCCGACACACATAACATGCACACACATTTATACTGACCCTGCACACACACACTGCTACTCTGTTGATCAAATATCCTGATGCCTAGTCACCTTACCCCTATACTCCCGAGTGGCGCAGCAGTCTAAGGCACTGCATCTCAGTGCAAGTGGTGTCACTAAATATATATATATATATATATATATATATATATATATATATATATATATATATATACTACTGTATATAGCTTCTTACTTTCTCGTGTTCTTCTTATTTCTTATTGTTATATCTTGTGTGTTTTTGTTCTACCTTGATATTTTTTTGTGCTACAATGATATTGATTACTGCATTGTTTGGTTTAGTTCAGAGCCAGAAAGGCATTTCACTGTACTTGTCCACGTGACATTAAAACGTGAAACTTGAAAACTCTGATTGCATACAAACTGCATCTCTCTAACCTCACAATCTCCATCGCCTCCCCCTTGTCCTCCAAGCTAGTCACCTGCGGGCCCTGCTCAACATGTCCGCATGAATACAGTGAAATTAGTTTGAGGAGAAGACTCTCAAAATCACAAAGGCGACCCTCTGCTCTCTTCCTCTCAGTAATAAATGATTATGTCAATAAATAAACACTGCTTTTGTGTGTGTTTTAGTGTGTATGGGCGGTGTGATAATGTGTGCATGTGTGCGTGCGTATATAGAGTAAACTGTATCTCTCTTGAAGTGTGTCTTTTACACTTGTTGGGGGGGGAAGTGTTTGGGGGGGAAGTGCCTCCACACCCCACAGTCGTCTGTTCATCCATGCATAGTGCATGTTCCTATGTTAAAGCATGAATAGCTAAAGGAAGTGTGCTTTATGCATGGTATGTGAGCATCACTCACTAACAGTCTACAGAGAGAAAGTTAAGAATGTAAGCACAAGAAGTCCAGTAGGATAAAAAGTTTCCTGTTAATCATAGCCTTTCACTCTGCCCCCCTCTCCTCTGCCCCCCTCTCCTCTGCCCCCCTCTCCACTGCCCCCCTCTCCTCTGCCCCCCTCTCCTCTGCCCCCCTCTCCTCTGCCCCCCTCTCCACTGCCCCCCTCTCCTCTGCCCCCCTCTCCTCTGCCCCCCTCTCCTCTGCCCCCCTCTCCTCTGCCCCCCTCTCCACTGCCCCCCTCTCCTCTGCCCCCCTCTCCTCTGCCCCCCTCTGCCTCCAGCCTGATAGATGCGCTGAGACAAAGAGCTGCCTGACTGCAGAAAAATGATTAATATTTAATCCAAACTAAAGTCTAATTAGTGAAGCCAGCCCTCCACCCTGCCACTGGGCTGAGATGGACCAGGACGGTAGTCGACTAGCATGGGTAGTCGAGGTACTATGTGTCGTTGAATAGGGATGGGATGACGCTGGAATAAACAAACGCCTCTGACCGTTCAGATTCCTTGCTCTGTGGCCGGGTGGCGGGCTAATCCCATTAGGATGTGTCCATGAGGAAAGCGTCCGGAGCGCCGCAGCTCTCTAGGTCGATCTTTGGAGATTCAGGCTGAAAGGACGGAAGCTAAGCTAATCATAGCGTTTAAGACAAGTCAGCCCAGGCCCCAGAAATGAACACAGATTAATCATTAACGTTCTATAGCACTGCACTGTGATTATCAGGGGAGTAGAGGGCGTGTGTGCTGGGGGAGATGTGAGACATCGGCGTGTGTGGCAGCGTGTGTGTGGGGCAGCGTGTGTGCGTGGCAGCATGTGTGTGTGTGTGTGTGTTATGGAAAAAGAGAGTGGATTATGTTTATGTATTTTGTGTGTGTGTGTGTACAGCATGTACAAGGACACATGAGGATAAACAACATAGGTGCTCTTGTGTGTGTGCCAGATACAGTGGTATCTCTCTCTCTCTCTCTCTCTCTCTCTCTCTCACTCTCTCTCTCTCTCTCTCTCTCTCTCTACTGCCTGTGCTGTGTGTAAAAGATAACATTCATGCACACTCACAGGAATCTACCAACACACTTACAATGACACTGACACTCTCACTCACACACACACACACTTACATACGCATACGCACACACACACATTTAAATGTTTGTATTTTTACCTCTGCATCGTTGGGAACGAGCACCTGTTGTATACGCCGCATGAGACAAATACAATATGATTTGACAATATATTATAATATGATTTCTCTCATTAAATGAAATCACTTTTGTGGGAAACAGGGACAACAACTGAGACACAGAGAAAAGCGTAGTGAGAGGAGAAGAGAGTGGAAGCAAGCTCGAGAGCTCAATAGATGATGAAAGAGATGGATGATGGTCAGACAGAGGGAGCAGAGCTGAAGGCTGCTCCTGGCTGTCAGGGCATTGGATAAAGATGAATGGTGTGCCACTGCTCTCCAGCCAGCCAGAAAAACACCATGTCCGCTTCTGTTCTCCCTCTCTAACATGCCACAATCAGCAAAAGCCCCGTCACAGACAGCACTGCGCACAGGCACACACACACACACACACACACTCACAGAAACACACTCACAGAAACACACACACGAGGAGAGGAGAGGAGAGGAGAGGAGAGGAGAGGAGAGGAGAGGAGAGGAGAGGAGAGGAGAGGAGAGGAGAGGAGAGGAGAGGAGAGGAGAGGAGAGGAGAGGAGAGGAGAGGAGAGGAGAGGAGAGGAGAGGAAGCTCTCTCTCTCTCTCTCTCTCTCTCTCTCTCGCTCTCTCTAGCCATCTCTCTCTCGCCTTCCCCCTCCTCTCTCGCCATCTCTCTCTCTCTTTTTCTCTCTCTCTCTCTTTTTCTCTCTCTCTCTCTCTCTTTCTCTCTCTCTCTCTCTCTCTCTCTTTCTCTCAATTCAATTACATTATAAGGGCTTTATTGGCATGGGAAACACATGTTAACATCTCTCTCTCTCTCTCGTCTTCTCTCTGTCTTTCTCTCTCTTACTCTCTCTCTTTCTCTCGCCATCTCGCCCTCCCCTCCCCTCCCCTCCCCTCCCCTCCCCTCCCCTCCCCCTATCTCTCTAGGTTTCATGGCTGTCCAATAGGGGATATGAATGTCTGCAGGAGCTAAAGCTCCACTCAATAAAGGATCCTCATAATAGAATGGGAGGATTTGTAAAGCTTTGCATTGTTCCCTGTATTCATACAGCATAATGGGACATTTCCATCAGACAGGAGGGGACTGGAGGATCCGAGCTTAGAGATCTGTGAGCCCCAGGCTTCAAATGAGTCTACTGAATATAGCCAATATCCCTGACAGAGACACAAAGATAAAGCACAAAGGACCAATATAGACTATTCCCAGAAAGACTCAGACTAAAAATGAATACATATATAATGAAATCCCACATAGTCAAACCGCATTCCCACTGAGAAAGACTATATTGATATAGACACACTTAGAAACACACAGTCCCAAACCTGTTTCACTAATACGATTCAGCTGCACAGCCCAAATCTCTACATACAACACGCTATTCTCCACACAAAACTATAATGAAAATCAACAGTAGATATGCAGTTCCAACACGTGTTTAGGCCCTACTTCATGGAGGATGGCGTCTATTTTAAAAGAAGAGAACCTGCGCTAAGGGAATGAAGGAGGTGAGATCATCATCCACTCCTCAGTATGATGAGTACAGCTGGCTGGATGAGAGTGTTGTTGCCATGGTGTCAAAATGCCTCAGTAAGAGTATGTTCCATATTAACTATGACTGAATGAACGGTCTCTGGAAATGTTTGTTGTTATCTGTGTATCTATCTTTCTGAATCATTGTTGCAGCGGTGAATGTCTGTGTTTTTGTGTTGCTGTGATGTTTGTAGCGAGTGGCTATAGCATGTGTTTACTCTTTGTTTTGGCTGGATCCTCATGGATACGGCCATTCACACACAGTGAACAGGTCAAATGAAGCAGGAGTCAAACAGGCACACAGAGGCATGGCAAGGTATGTACCTTGTGAATAACTCAATAACGCACACGTACAGAGGCAATCAAAGCATTTAGCAACAGGCACACACACACACGCATGCACACACGCACGCACGCACACACACACGCACGCACACACACACACACACACACACACTGCAGTCTTGATGAGAGTGCTGCTCTGGAACATCCAAACAGACCTTGTCTGCACAAAGCCCTATATCTGTCACGGCAACCGCATCCCGCTGCCACGGCAACCAATGGCCACTGCTACAAAACCATTGCTCTCTTTATGGTCAGATTACAACGTAAACACACACACATGCACGCAAACGCTTACACACACTGGCATACAACAACAATGTGTGTGTGAGACATTCACACACAGACACAGACTCAGACACACACACACTACAGGGCTGTATGGGCTGTTGGTGATGGGGAGTGATGGGGTAATGTTATGGGAAGTGAATGGATGCATCAGCTCTATGCTGAGTGGTCCAGTGGTACGGTGGTACGGTACTCACAGCTCAGAGTAGAGGATGTGCAGGTTGCCCACATTGTCAGTGTAGTTGGCTGGGCTGAGCCAGGGTAAAACCAGCAGCAGTAAAGCCTTCATGGTCAATACACAGTCAGCTCTCTCTCGCTCTCTTTCTCTCTTTTCTCTTCCCTCTCTCCTTCTGCACTGGAGCGCTCTTCTCTTCTCTCCCCCCCGACCTCCTCCTCCTCCACTTCCTCCTCGTCTTCTCCGAGCCTGGCCGTGCTGACCCTCTCCCTTCTTCCCTTCTTTCTTCAGAGCAGCTCTCAGGTCTAAATGACTCTCTCCCTTCTTCCTTTCCCTCCTTCCCTCGTTCTGTCCTTTCTGTCTCCTCCTGTCTCTCTCTCTCTCTCTCTCACTCCTTCAGGCAGGCTGTGTGGTCATCTCAGCTGCAGAGGCGAGTGGGCCAGCTGCCAGAGGTTGAAGACGGAGTGGAGGGTGAAGAAGAAGAAGAAGAAGAAGAAGAAGAAGAAGATGAAGCAGCAGAAGCAGAGGAGAAGTCCCGCGGAGATAGAGGATGAAGAGGAGGAGGAGGAGGAGGAAGAGGAGGGAGGAGACCCAGGGGAAGGTGGCACATTTGGAATATGAGTTGAGATGTGCAGGCTTTAATCTGCTCTAGGCACCAGCGAGGCGTAAGAGGATTTGCGTTCGTACGAGTGTGTATGTGTGTGTGTCTCCCTCCGTGTATGTGTCAGAGGGAACAGCGCAGCCTGTGACTTATACTGCAGCAGGAACCACTGAGAGGGAGAGATGGAGCAGACCAAACAAAGGGTGGAGGGGGGAGGGGGGGGCACCTGGGGCTTCTCTGATTGGTCAATATCCCCCTCCCTCCCGCACTGCTACTGCATTAACCTCCCCCTGCCTGCACATACGCTGGTCGGTTGACTCTTAACCCCTCCCCCTTAAAGATGGATGGCAGCAGATTGGTCTGATCGCTCCAAGACAAGAAAAAAACACACAGAAGGAGCAGCAGAGAGGAAAAACACACTGCCAAATCAATATTCATTACAGAGATACCTGTTATTTCTGAATGGAGGGAAACAGACTGACAGAGTGGGAGAGAACAGGAAAGGGGAGTTTACAGTTATAATAATTCTTAATTGAACCAAACCAGTGGCCAGATGCCCATCGATTTATTGTTGGGGTGTGTGAATTGGGACAGGGGGATGGGGGGGGGGGGGGGGGATGAGAGAGGCTGAACCATGTTTGATAACCTGAGATTGGGGTGTGGATGAGGAGGGTATGGGTAATAGAGGGGAGTGATGAGGGTGTTGCGTAATGGCAGTTCCTAGCAGACACAGGAAATGCAAATGAGGCAGACTCAAAGACTGTTTTTGTTCGGAGTGTTTACGGGGCTAGATGCATACACTGAGTGCACAAAACATTAGGGACACCTTCCTAATATTGAGTTGCTCCCCCTTCTGCCATCAGAACAGACTCAATTCGTCGGGGCATGGACTCTACAAGGTGTCAAAAGTGTTCCACAGGGATGCTGGCCCATGTTGACTCCAATGCATATGTGAAACTGTTGAGTGTGAAAAACCCAGCAGTGTTGCAGTTCTTGACACATTCTTGTCTTGCCCATTCACTCTCTGAATGGCACACGTACACAATCCATGTCTCAATTGTCTCAAGGCTTTTTTTTTACCTGTCTCCTCCCCTTCATCTACACTTATTGAAGTGGATTTAACAAGTGACGTCATAAGGGATCATAGCTCTGGATTCTCCTGGTCAGTCTATGTCCTAATGTTTTGTACACTTAGTGTAGATCCCTCTCTCTCTCACTACATCTCACCCCTCTCTTTCATCCCTCTCTCCTTTAGCTGTAATTAGAGAGCCAGAGGGAGCGACTGATGGTGGTGAGAGAACTTTGATCTCCACTCATGTTATCACGTAACACTTCAAGCCTGCAGCGTCCCACATTTATCTCCTTTCCATCGTACCATCTCTCTCTCCTCTCCCAATATATTTAATTACCACTTTTTCCAACATTGATCCTCTCCTCTCCTCTCCTCTCCTCTCCTCTCCTCTCCTCTCCTCTCCTCTCCTCTCCTCTCCTCTCCTCTCCTCTCCTCTCCTCTCCTCTCCTCTCCTCTCCTCTCCTCTCCTCTCCTAGTGGATAGTAGTGGTTTGGGAGTAGTCTCAGTGAAGTGCTTTCTTAAGGTGCACTGGAGTAAGGCACTTAACTGGTGTAAATAGCCAATCCCAATGAATATTTCATGGGTAAATGTGTGTGTGTGTGTGTGTGTGTGTGTGCGTGTTTAGTTGTGTGTGTGTGTTTGATTGTGTGTGCGTGTTTAGTTGTGTGTGTGTGTTTAGTTGTGTGTGCGTGTTTAGTTGTATGTGCTGGGCTGCGGTGTGAGCAGTGTGAAACACACAAGGCCACGGGCTGGCAGGAAATGTAATGTAATTGGATTGTCACAGGATGCAGTTTGTGAGCAGAAACCAGTCTGGCCCAAAGAAGACATCACACACACACACACACACACGCACACACACACGCACACACACACACACACACACACACACACACACACACACACACACAAACACACAGTCAGATACACACTTCACACATTAAGAATATTTGCCTATTTCCATTGCTCTTCAGTTCCCGATCTCAAACACAGTCTTCCAGAAGGAGAGTAGTTGAGGCTAGACGAACCAACAGAGCAGGGGTTAGCAAAGTGCAGGGTTTTTTCTGGATCAAAATGGGGCTTAGGTGGTGGGCGTGGCAGTGGGTGTGGCCAATGGCAGACGGTGACCAACATTTTTGGAGGCGCTTAGTTTTTTTCCCCACTGTTTTAAAGCTAATTTCCTGCAATTCATCACAGCCAAAATCCTGAAGTATTCCTTAAAATGTACATTGAAAATGTTTACCCCCCCCCCCCCCCCCCCCACACACACACACACACACACACACACACAAAAACACACATCAGGAAGTGACAGGGTCAGTAAGGTCAGGGACAGAACGGCCACCTGTCACGGCAGAGATCAGAGATCATCCCTCTGACACATAGCCAGGTGGACTTACATCACACTAACACATGCACAACACAAGCATCTATAGACACACACAGGCCTGCACGTAAGCATACACACACATACTGTGGATGTCCACTGGGTCATGGCTGTATCCAAAAATACACAACATTCCCTTTATAGTGCACTACGTTTGACCAGGGCACTAAATAGGGAACAGTGTGCCGTTTGGGACGTTCCCCACGTAAGAACACAAAACAAGGACTAAATCTCTCCAATACTCACAAACTCACTGGCATGCGAAGGGATTTGTTAATTTCCCGTTCGTCTCATGCTTTGACCAAGTTCTTTACTTGACTTTTGCACGGTAATCAGAATTTAGACAAATCCCTCTCCAATCCCACATTACATTGACAGCACTCCCCAAACGAACAGCATGTACGTATACTGAAAGACATGAAACACCATGCTACAGGCACGGAACTACCAAACATGGGAGAAATCAATGTACAAATGTCTGAACACGCAAGCAACCCAATGACCTGTCGGAAACATGAACAGACAAGTACAATAATCTAAACGCATGCACTGCAACCACACACACACACACTAAAGCGGCAGGTAGCCTAGTGGTTAGAGTGTTGGGCCCGTAACTGAAAGGTTGCTGGATCCAATCCCTGAGCTGACAAGGTAAAAATCTGTCGTTCTCCCCCTGAACAAGGCAGTTAACCCACTGTTCCTAGGCCATCATTGTAAATAAGAATTTGTTCTTAACTGACTTGCCTAGTAAAATAAAGGTTAAATAAAAAAAATAGTTAACATATTTTCACTGGGAAAGGCACTTTATAAATGTACATGGAAAACTCACTGTAAAATGGTTTGCAAGAAAAACAGGCTATAAACACCTGACCATAAACACACACCTAATGAAATAAGACCATAAACCCTACATCATAAACATAACGTGCAACCCATCATGACCACAAGCACAGTATCGCAAGCACACAATCACAATTCCTGGACCGCAAACACAACCACAAACAAACACTGAACCAAAAAAGTGCCCAACCACAAAACCAAAGTTCAACTACCAGTAGAGACCTTATTCATGCCAGAGTGTCTCTTCTCTTCCCCCAGGACGCAGTCTCTCCCCTCCACAGATAGAGAACACCTCGGGACTCCTCCCAGAGAGGAACTGGTCCCCAGAGACCCCTGGCCCACCCACATCACACTCACACATCATGAACGAGACGGAGACGTAACCTGAGAGCCTAGGAGAGATAGACAGAGAGGGTGGAGGTGTGAGTGGCAGACCCAGGGCTACAGGAAACACATTGTTGTACAGTACCAGTGCATAGTTTCGGAGCTATTTAGTAATTATCCTGTGGGCCTCTAGGCTAGCAGTGTGTTAACGAGCGCTAATGAAGAGAGGATCCCAGACACTGAACAATGAGCAGCCAAACCTCTGGCTCTCTAATGATATGTAAACAGAGGAGCTGGGCTGGTTCAGAGGAAAGAACCAGGGTGAGGAAGTGCACTCTCCCCCTCTGGGACTGGAGGGGGTGGGGCCAGGGACAATGGGGATGTGGGGGTGGGGATGTTAAGTGTCTATGTTAAATGGAGGTCAACACAGTTTTATCACAACAACATTATGAGCCCTGAGAGAGAGAGAGAGAGAGAGAGAGGGAGAGAGAGAGAGAGAGAGAGGAGCAGATAGAGAGTGAGAGAGGGAGAGAGAGAGAGAGAGGGAGAGAGAGAGAGAGAGAGAGAGAGAGATGGAGAGAGAGAGAGAGAGGGAGAGAGAGAGAGAGAGGGAGAGAGAGAGGAGCAGATGGGGAAAACAGAATAATAATAAACACGCATCAGTTATTATGGGTCCTGCAATATCTAACGGTATTTAGGAAGACTTACGTTACAGACATCCTGTCTATATTGTAGGTGTGGAACACTCTCTGCTGTTACAGTAGATTGAGGGTAAAAGGCTGTAGGGGTACAGTAGTCTACTCTTCCAGTGTGTAATACACGTTTGGGTTCTTAGTGTTTCTCCTACCTGTTCTTGATGTGAGCCTCCATCTCCCCCGGGGGAGATAAAGGTTGAGTAAAAAAATGTATATATCAGTGCAGTGGGTTAAGGTGTTGGGGTAATGTGTTATTATAGTACATAGTGGGTTAAGGTGTTGGGGTAATGTGTTATTATAGTACATAGTGGGTTAAGGTGTGTTGGGGTAAAGTGTTATTATAGTACATAGTGGGTTAAGGTGTGTTGGGGTAATGTGTTATTATAGTACATAGTGTGTTAAGGTGTGTTGGGGTAATGTGTTATTATAGTACATAGTGGGTTAAGGTTTTGGTGTAAAGTGTTATTATAGTATGTAGTGGGTTAAGGTGTGTTGGGGTAATGTGTTATTATAGTACATAGTGGGTTAAGGTTTTGGTGTAAAGTGTTATTATAGTACATAGTGGGTTAAGGTGTGTTGGTGTAAAGTGTTATTATAGTACATAGTGGGTTAAGGTGTGTTGGAGTAAAGTGTTATTATAGTACATAGTGGGTTAAGGTGTGTTGGAGTAAAGTGTTATTATAGTACATAGTGGGTTAAGGTGTGTTGGGGTAATGTGTTATTATAGTACATAGTGGGTTAAGGTGTGTTGGAGTAAAGTGTTATTATAGTACATAGTGGGTTAAGGTGTGTTGGTGTAAAGTGTTATTATAGTACATAGTGGGTTAAGGTGTGTTGGAGTAAAGTGTTATTATAGTACATAGTGGGTTAAGGTGTGTTGGAGTAAAGTGTTATTATAGTACATAGTGGGTTAAGGTGTTGGGGTAATATGTTATTATAGTACATAGTGGGTTAAGGTGTTGGGGTAATATGTTATTATAGTACATAGTGGGTTAAGGTTTTGGTGTAAAGTGTTATTATAGTACATAGTGGGTTAAGGTGTTGGGGTAAAGTGTTATTATAGTACATAGTGGGTTAAGGTGTTGGGGTAATATGTTATTATAGTACATAGTGTGTTAAGGTGTGTTGGGGTAAGTGTTATTATTGTACATAGTAGGTTAAGGTGTGTTGGGTTGCAGGACCTACTGTACCTGTTCTTGATGTGTCCTTCCATCTCCCCCCGGGGCAGGGTATCAGTGCAGTGGTCAGTGAAGGGGCAGGTCACAGCCAGCTTGTCCAGTAACTTGTGTACCAGCAGGCTGGACTTGCGGCAGTTCTGCAGCATGAGAGCGGTGCGGTCCACAGGGCAGAAGTCACTCTCCAGCAGGAAGCTGGTCAGACACTCATGGCAGTAGGTGTGTCCACAAGGCGTGTCCAGCGGCCTGATAAATGGCTGCAGACAGATGTGACAGATGAGGTCATCGTCCACCTCGTCTCGGTACAGGTACTCATGGTTCTCCTCAAGGAGATGTCTATGGCCACACGCCTGGCACATCTCAGCGGGAGGGGACTCCAAACTGCCGTAGCCAATCATGGCAGGTGGTGGGGGTCGTGGTGGGGGTGCTGATGCTGATGCCATCGCCATCACCATGGCAACATCAGGCACCTCAGCCAATTCAAACTCCTCCTGGCTACTCATGAAGAGGGCTCTTGGACAAGGGGGGGCTCGGTATGATGCTGTGGGGGATCAGGTGAATTTCATTAAATGTAGAGGTCCATGGGGCCGTACAGAGAGACAGAGAGAGGCATGGATATTGGATCAAGCTGGAAGGGTGTGACAGTGTTCATAATGTCAATATTCTCTGAGCTGAGCTACAGAACATGGTGTTGTATACATACACAAGCAGGCAGACAAACAGGCACATAGACACACATAGACATACTCCAAGCAGGCAGGTAGACAGACAGGAACACACACATAGACATACCCTAAGCAGGCAGACGGACAGGCACATAGACACACATAGACATATGAATCACAGCCAGTGTGAGAAGAGCAGCAGCCTTAATTTCACTCATTTTCTATTGTGTGTTCTCTTCTGGCAGAGACGACTAATACGGAACCACTGAGAACGAATTTTTTCTCTGGCTACACGTTGCATTCACATTCAGTACATGTGTTCTGTGTGGGACATAATATGTACAGTATTAGATAGCGCTCAGAAGCACTACGTCATCTCAGAGTCAGGCGGTCTCCCCTGGCACACCGTCCTGAACAGATGGGCAGAGACGACTGGCATCCAAGAACCACGTCACCCTGGCAACGGCCATCTTGTTGGCAACGCTATGGCCCCTTTTTTCTGGAGCAACTCTTGGGTCGTCCCGCCTGATTGGCTATCACTTTGGCTGATTATGTTATACACAGTCTGACATGACATTGACTAAAAATCGCTAACCTTATTGGGTTTCAACCATAGAATTAGAACACATATCTCAACACACTGAGCATCAATGCTACAGTACTGTAATGGACATTGACTAAGGGAGCATAATCAAGTGTGCCATACGGTATAAGAGATAACCTAGCCTATAGTGTGTGAGGGTCCTCATTAACCTACAGCACACCTCTCCATCTGTTTGTGTTTGGGGGTCAGGTGAGAACCCAGACGGGACTGAGACATTTTCCATGACACGTTCAATAGCCTTCCAACGGTGATACACCTGACTGTAACAGATGTCATTCAATAACTGAGCACACACACACACACACACACACACACACACACACACACACACACACACACACACACACGTGCACACCAATGACTGTATGGTGCAAAACATACACACATACAGTACACTAACAAGCATGCCCACAAATACCCAGAAACACTCATACATACAAAAGGATGCAATACACATCACCTAGTTGTGAACACACACACACAGACCTTGGCTTACATAAGTGGCCTAAGAGGAAAAGCTGTGAGTTATGACAGTCATCAAAGCGCTATCTGTTTGCTGTGTGGGTCTGGGAGGAGGACGGTGGTAATAACAGCAGTCTGAACAGTACTGTAATTAAGTTGAAGCTCCCCGCTGTGATGAAGTGACTGTATTATCCTGCCTCTCTCTCTCTCTCTCTCTCTCGCTCTCTCTCTCTCTCTCTCTCTCTCTCGCTCTCTCTCTCTCTCGCTCTCTCTCTCTCTCTCTCTCTCTCTCTGTCTCTGTCGCTGTCTCAGGAGGGTAAGTTTTCATCTCAATACAGACTGACAGAGAGAGAGAAAGAGAAGGAGGGAGGGAGGTTCACTGGAGCAGTGTACAGACAGAAACCACTAAAGCTGAACATCTCTCTCTCTCTGTCTCTCTCTGTCGTGGGAGGAAGAGGTTATTAAGAAGAACATGATGATAGAGAGATGTGAAGTGTGATGATTACAGGTCAGGATAGGGAGAACAGAATGTACACATGTGTAATACATGTGTAGTCTGGACAGACAACAGCAGAGCAACCATCAGTCACAGAGTCCTTGGTGTCTGAAACTTATTAACCGAAGCAATCCCTTATAACAATAAAATCTCTGAGGGTTCCCTTCACAAACATATGCACACACACATGCACAACAAATCATTTAAAGGGGACACACCTGTGTCCAGGGAGCACCTACCAGAGCTCATTATCTCAGTGTTAATCTTCAGAGTGACAACATGGCATCACAAAATCACCACCGAAGAGCTCCAACCCTCCCTGCTCTAACCTGCTCTGGAGGGAAAGAGAAAGTGAAACCAGGGGAGAATGGTTGCCCCCTCTAAGTGAAGCCACGGAAGTTCAAGGCTTACTGCGGTCCTGCAGGCATTGTTAGCAGAAAACAGGATCCCCCATTATAGTGAATGGAAAGATGGTGATCTTTGTGTGAATAAACAAATGTTGAGAAGACAGTCATAGTACCAGTAATTGCTTACTCCAGATGTATGTACAACCGATAATCGTACACAGAAGAAGTTATAAGGATAATTGAGTTGCTAATGGCAGCCTGCAGTACCCCGGTCAACTTGACTTACACAATGAGAGGGGGCAGCACTGAGCTAGCCTGCAACGTTACTTCCTGGAGTTGCTCAAACTAACTCATGTTATGTATCCAAAAGGCGCCATCTTAAACGACTTAATATGGCTTCAATGCATTACTGAGTCTTCACATAGGAATTAATGGTGCCACGTGATCAATGGCTTTGTCCATTCAGATATCAAATCAAATCAAAATGTATTTGTCACATGCACCGAATACAACAGACCTTACAGTGAAATGCTTACTTACAAGCCCTTAACCAACAATGCAGTTTTAAGAAAAATAAGTGTTGAGTAATTTTTTTTTTAAACAAATAATTAAAGAGCAGCAGTAAAATAACTGTAGCGAGGTTATATACAGGAAGTACCGGTACAGAGTCAATGTGTGGGGGCACCGGTTAGTCGAGGTAATTGAGGTGTACATATCGGTAGAGATAAAATGACTTAGCGTAAAAGAGGGGGTGGGGGGAACAATGCAAATAGTCCGGGGAGCCATTTGATTAGCTGTTCAGTAGTCTTATGGCTTGGGGGTAGAAGCTGTTAAGAAGCCTTTTGGACGTAGCAGAGAGAACAGTCCATGACTGGGATGGCTGGAGTCTTTGACAATTTTTAGGGCTTCCTCTGACCCCGCCTGGTATAGAGGACCTGGATAGCAGGAAGCTTGGCCCCAGTGATGTACTGGGCCGTACGCACTACCCTCTGTAGTGCCTTATGTTCGGAGGCCGAGCAGTTGCCGTACCAGGCGGTGAAGCAACCAGCCAGGATGCTCTAGATGGTGCAGCTGTAGAACTCTGAGGACCTATACCAAATCTTTTCAGTCTCCTGAAGGGGAATAGGCTTTGTTGTGCCCTCTTCAAGACTGTCTTGGTGTGTTTGGACCATACTAGTTTGTTGGTGATGTGGACACCAAGGAACTTGAAGCTCTCAATCTGCTCCACTACAGCCCCGTCAATGAGAATGGGGGCGTATATATATACAGTCATTGAGTGATACACAGCTGGCAGCCATGACAGGCTAAAACGTGACCAAGGTAAAGCTATTTACAACCTCACCATCCAATTAACAGGCCTACAGGATTAATAAGAAAGAAAAATGAAGAAGAGCCCTTCTAAAGTAATCAGTCTGTCAGTCTTTCTCCATGTTTAATGAAAGAGAAAGTGGTGTTTATGTTAAAAAAACAGACGGTATCATCATACATTTTCAAATGACAATTCTTTGTGTTGTCAAGGTATCCTTTGCCCAACATTCAGGGTGAAAAGGCTATGAATGATTGCAATAAAGGGATCACATCTATGTACACACACTATATACTATATATACCCCTTAAAATGAGTGGATTTGGCTATTTCAGCCACACCCGTTGCTGACAGCTGTATAAAATCGAGCACACAGGCATGCAATCTCCATAGACAAACATTGGCAGTAGAATAGCCTTACTGAAGAGCTCAGTGACTTTCAACATGGCACCGTCATAGGATGCCACCTTTCCAACAAGTAAGTTTGTCAAATTTCTGCTCTGCTAGAGCTGCCCCGGTCAACTGTAAGTGCTGTTATTATGAAGTGGAAACATCTAGGAATAACAATGGCTCAGCCACGAAGTGGTAGGCCACACAAGCTCACAGAGCGGGACCGCCGAGTGCTGAAGCATGCAGCTCGTACAATTTGTCTGTCCTCTGTTGCAACACTCACTACCGATTTCCAAACTGCCTATGAAAGCAACGTCAGCACGAGAACTGTTGGTCGGAAGCTTCATGAAATGGGTTTCAATGTCCGAGAAGCGCACACAAGCCTAAGATCACCATACGTGATGCCAAACGCTGGTTGGAGTGGTGTAAAGCTCGCTGCCATTGGACTCTGGAGCATTGGAAACACGTTCTCTGGAGTGATGAATCACACTTCTCCATCTGGTAGTCAAATGGACAAATCTGGGTTTGACGGATGCCAGGAAAACGCTATCTGCCCCAATGCATAGTTTGGTGGAAGAGGAATAATGTTCTGGGGCTGTTTTTCATGGTTTGGGCTAGGCCCCTTAGTTCCAGTGAAGGGAAATCTTAACGCTACAGCATACAATGACATTCTAGACTATTCTGTGCTTCCAACTTTGTGGCATCAGTTTGGGGAAGCCCCTTTCCTTTATGCTGAAACCCGAAAGTACTTGTTACATTTTGAATGTTCAGGACTGGAAAATTGTCAAATTCACGCACTTATCAAGAGAACATCCCTGGTCATCCCTACTGCCTCTGATCTGGCGGACTCACTAAACACAAATGCTTCATTTGTAAAATGTGCAATGATGTCTGAATGTTGGAGTGTGCTCCTGGCTATCCATAAAAAACAAACAAGAACATTTTGTTTGGTTTGCTTAATTTAAGCAATTTGAAATGATTTATATTTTTACTTTTGATACTCAAGTATATTTTTGCAATTACATTTACTTTTGATACTAAAGTATATTTAAAACCAAAATACTTTTAGACTTTTACCCAAGTAGTATTTTACCCGGTGACTTTCACTTTTACTTGAGTCATTTTCTATTAAGGTATCTTTACTTTTACTCAAGTATGAAAATGGTGTACTTTTATGACCACTGCATATTTGACTATCGTTTCCAGTGTAAGAAAACCACTAAATGTAGACAGAGGCCAGAACCACTCATAGGAGACAAAATCCACATTTAACGGCTCATGAATAAGAACGGCTCATATACCATACATATTACGCAGACATTCATACAGTGCACAGATACTCTCTCATACACATGTTGGTTAGTGTGTCCAATGATCCTGTGATACAGTGTGGGTTGATTAGTTAATAATGATACAACCCAATGCCGACTCAGCTCCTTCCCTTATGGCCCTGGTTAAAAAACAACTCTTTGACAAGGTAAGTGTGTTTGTGTCAGCATTTTAATGTCTGTAAATGTGTCCCATGCTTCTACAATAATGTAAGCTATGCAGCAAATGCACATCCTACTAGCCCAACAGAAGGCAGTACACTAATCTGACAAAGACCCTGAATTGACCTGACAAATCCAAACCTTTCGATAGCACACAAATTAAAGTTCCATAACAAACACATCCTGTCCCACACCCACCCAGAAACAAACAGGGCGGGGGGGGGGGGGTCAGAGTATCATTTGACATTGCGCATGTCATGTGGAATAGAACAGCATGAACACAATGTTGACGCTACATAATGTCCCATTTACTCGTTGCCTTTTCAACTAAAGTATGCCTGGTTCTCCAAGGAGTTACCAGCGCACATAGGTGGGGTATGGTATGTTATCCCTGGCTCTGCAGGTCCACACAACAGGCCTGCAGGCTCAGTGTGTTGTCTGAGAGGGAGGGGCAGGCACGGGTGTTCAGACATGTTATTCATAGGTAAAACATTCCAAAGACCTGTGCTTCTCCTCCAAACACACACGTTCAGAGCAGGAACCCGGCACCTCATTTATTTTCACACAAAATATCTGCATGCGCAATTTAAAAAAAGACGTCTAAAAATATAGAGATTTTTAAACTTGGTGCAGGCCATACATACACATGATTCCTGTTATAAATCAGACCTGGAACTAATTTGGAACTATTGTAATTAGGCCACACCAGTTTCTAAAAGACAGATCAATGGAAAATTGTATCAATTCTTTTTTGGAGGTGTTGGCGGAATGTTTTAATCTTTTGCAGTAACTTATGCTGTTTTTGGCAAAGGACTGTGACAGTGGCAAATGGCAAAGTCAGCGCAGAACGCTTGAATTCAATTTTGCATCGACTTTTCCCCCAACATAAACATGCTGGACTGCCCGCAAATTCTGAATTACAGTACTTGGATTGGCCTCTCCGGTCCAGTTCTAAATAGGTTCAGGACCTATTTAACTCTTTTACCAAGAGTTTTTTGTCACTCTTGGAAAACAAAGCTCAGAGAAATACATACCACATGTGGCGTTACACAAGGTTTGATTTTGGGTCCAGTACTGCTCAGTTTATACACCCCCGGTCAAAGGTTTGGAATATTACTCATTCAAGACATCAAAACTATGACATAACACATATGGAATCATATAGTAACCAAAAAAGTGTTAAACAAATCAAAATATATTTTATGAGACTCTTCAAATAGCCACCCTTTGCCTTGGTGACAGCTTTGCACACTCTTGGCATTCTCTCAACCAGCTTCATGAGGACCGCCACAGGAATGGAAGACCCAGAAATACTGCTGTAGAGGATAAGTTCATTAGAGTTACCAGCCTCAGATTGCATCCCAAATAAATGCTTCACAGTGTTCAAGTAACAGACACATCTCAACATCAACTGTTCAGAGGAGACTGTGTGAATCAGGCCTTCATGGTCAAATTGCTGCAAAGAAACCACTACTAAAGGACATCAATAAGAAGAAGAGACTTGCTTAGGCCAAGAAACACGAGCAATGGACATTAGACCGGTGGACATTTGAGGAACATTGCCAAGGTGCAGGCATTTCTCTCCCAGGCTGATACAGAGAGGCTCATCCATGCTTTTATTACAAGCAGGCTTGACTACTGTAATGCTCTCCTGTCTGGTCTATGCAAGAATGCCATTGGTCAACTGCAAAACATACAGAATGCTGCAGCACGGGTACTGACCAAGACTAGACAGAGAGAACACCGGTTTTAAGGTCTCCTGCCTGTGAGTTTTAGAATAAATTTGAAGATTCTTCTATTGGTTTTTAAATCAATCCACGATTGTGCACACCAATACATGTCAGACATGATTTGAAGTTATGTACCTCAGGTCCTCTGGCACTGGCTTTTTAACTATCCCAAAGCCTAGGACCAAGAGGCATGGAGAGGCAGCCTTTAGTTATTATGCCCCCAGCCTCTGAAATAGCCTGCCAGGGCACCTGAGTGGGGCCGAAACTGTGGGCATTTTAAAAAGAGATCTTAAAACACACCTTTTTAGCTTTGCTTTTCCTTAGGGTGCTTTTTAGCCATTCAGTTTTTATTGTTATTATTTTCTTGGTTATCCTCTTATGTTTGTTTCTGGGGGTTAGTGGTTATTTTCATTGTTTTTATTTGTTCTTTCCTGTAAAGCACATTGTGTTGCATACCATGTCTGAAATGTGCTGTATAAATAAAGCTTGATTTGATTAGATTGTATACTTAGGTTACAGTAATAGCATAGCCTACATAGACCTACGTCAACGTAAAATATCAACTGTCTGTTCACCTGTTCAATTCGACTGTGTATTATAAACCGCGCTGCCTATGGGATCTTATTCAGCAACATTTTAAATACATAACCTATATATTTACTAGGCTAGTAATCTGAATTAAATGAGAGATGTGCATGGTAATGTTATATTGCTACTTCGGGAATACGAACCCATCACGGCAAGAAAAGGCGAGAAATTATTCTGCAATGGTCATGAAAACAAAAGAAATAGGAAATATATTTTCTATGTTTAACTATTTTAGATTCCAAAAATAACACACATAGATTGTTCGCTTTTCTCACTGAGGCCCCTGGTTATCATAAGGCTGATGAATTACAAGAACCAAATTAATAATTAATGTGTCACACTGCAGATAATCATGACATGTTGAGGTTAGGGGACTCACAAGGAGACTGAAGGCAACCCATAATGACCGCACAGAGAAAATGGGAATAAGATAAGATACAGGATGAGAGTCAATATATTCTCACTGAGCACAAGAAACAATGAACACATGCACACACACCTTGTAAACTCACTCTGTCAACACAACCCCATACTTTGATTGATGTGTGTACACATATGAAGTGTATGCACACAAATATTGAGTGTATGTACACAATGCATGCAAAGTACTTGACACTTGTAATGCATAGGATGAGATCTACATTCGATCCATGAAGGATGTAGGTTAGCCTATACATTTTCATAAATGTTGGTAAATTAGTTTTGTTTGTTAAATTCTAAAAGACTATCTAATCATGGCATTGGGTTATTCAATGACAGACATGTGTTTGTTTAAAACCTATAACTTGATGGTTTCATGTCAGAGAGACAAATAATCATGTTATTTGTCAAATGTAACAAATAACTACATTCTTTATAAAAAAAATGGTTTTATAAAAATAATTAAATACAGTAATATAACATTTACATTTGACGTTTTAGTCATTTAGCAGATTCTGTTTTCCAGAGCGACTTATAGTAAGTGTGTTCATCTTAAGATAGCTAGGTGAGACAGCCACATGTCACAGTCAAATATACAAGACACGAACATTCAATCCCAGCTAAACAATGGATATATAGTGTTTGGCAAAAACAAATCTATTAGTTAAAAATCGGAGAACAACAATATTTTAAACACCCATAAACAATCATTTCTGATGAAAAAAACACACCACAAATGTGAAAAACTGGTGGATATAACATTTTGGAAATAAAGTCTTCATAAGTAGTTAGTTCATCAGTATCACCCGTAAACAAAGAACTTAGATACGAGCCAAGAGGCTTCCCAGATATAGAAATAAATCAAATACAAATAGAAACTATCTACACCCTGTCCAGGTTCTGTCTATCCTCTATATCTCTATGATCTGGGTGTCTATTAGAAATCGCCACAGATCTGGTGCTGAGTGTCTCTCTCTCTCTGAGCCAGACCTCTAAATCTGACTGGCCAGTCCCGGACAACAGAGCTCAGGTCAGAGCAGAGGAGCAGGCAGCCATGGAGCTCTATGGAGCGTCTCTAATCGCTCAGATTCTGTCTGGATCAGCACAGATGTTCAAGCCACTGATCACAGAAGTAAATTACTTTACAGACACTTACAGACACAGGCAAAACATAGGGAGGAGAACATGTCTGACATCCACTCACACAAACACAAACTCACAAAGCAGCATTCAAATTAATCTCTTAAATGCAAGTACACAGACAGACGTATAAGACAATAGGCAAACTGTCAAGTAGATTACTCCTACTTACTGTAGCAAGTCAAACTTTAACCTTCAGAGCTGTGTAGGTTAAAGTGATACAACATCCAGTACAGTCTGTACAATTCTGACTACAGGGACAAGAGCTCGCAGGACTCACAGAGCGACGTTCACTTCAGGCAAAGTAGCTTCACCTGGACAGGTAATAGTTAGGAAATAGGGTGTAACTCTAGACCTGTCAGAGAGCTACAGAGGGAGAGGGGGAAGGAGGGAGAGAGAGAGTAGGTAGGTGAACTGACAAAGGACTTTGTCCCGGTCACAGCGCCTGTTGATTGGCTGGTGGAGTTTAGCCGGAAATGTTAGCCGGCTGCCAGTCATGTGGGAATTCTAGGACAGAGAACAGTACAGAACAGTGTCAAAGAGTTGTAGGTGTGCTGTGACGACCCAGAGCCTGCTGCTCACGTCAGGAAGCTGGTTCAGGTGACCAGGAAGTGGCAGAGATGGGCGGGGCAAGAGCAGAGGTAAACAGAGAAGAGGCCAAACCTGCTCTGGGAGGGAGGGAGGCTGTGAGAGGCTGGGGGAGAAAGGACGGTGGGGAGCAAGGTGGGGAATAAAACTAAACAACACACAACTCCTTTGTTTATTGTCAGATATTACAGATTAATTCCAGCCCTTAAATCTGCTCTGACAGGACTGCATACCAACTACACAAAACATGAAATACACACACACACACTAGATCAACCAAAAAACGATCCTGTTCTCGGCGTCACATGGCCACTACTGTACTACAGAGGCAGACTTTTCTAGTATGTTCCTGAACAAGGCAAATCATCACCTCATAATCTGAAGCAAATAATACAATGGCAGCTATGCTTAGGCTTAGACAACAATACCGCAGTGTGTGTTGAAGTGTGTGTACAATGCAGATGAACACAAATATTACACCAGGTGCTTGGACAGCTTCCTGTCTTTTTGCTGTGGTTTTCCTGCTTTCTGAAAATAGTTAATTTTTTCAACCCACAAAATGTCCTATCTATGTGTGTCAGTGTGTAAAAAACAGCTGCCTACATCACAGTTTTGTCTGCAAACCCAGAACATGAGCCACCTACAAGTGTTTCATTGAGACAGACAGACAGACAGACAGACAGACAGTTGAGACTTAATGCCATATTGAATCGTGAGTCAGAGTATGACACATCTGATAATTGACTGAGATTGCTGAAGGCTCTTCAGCTACTAGCCCTGGGATAATTAAAACCCCACACACTTCTATTGTATGTGCTAGATAGTCAATGTTTTATTTTATTACAGCGCTTGGAATAGGGCTGGCATTGGACAAGCAAAAGTTTACCCTTCAGTCAGACAATTTGCAGTCAGTATTTTTTGGCAGCTTCCCCGCTCTGGAGTCCCTTAAGTTAATGGAAGTGGTTAAATAAACGTAGGCATGTTTGTGCTTAAAAAACAACATGTGTACATCTATCTGTGTGTGTGTGTGTGTGTGTGTGTGTGTGTGTGTGTGTGTGTGTGTGTGCGTGTAATTTGACTCCCTCCTCATTTGGTGCCAAATAAGTTGGACAGAGACAAGTGGTACAGAAACCCAATTTAATTTACGGCAGCCTCTAAATCCATCAAAAATCCTCCCCCATAAAAACATACCAAAACAAAGGAAATATTCAGAGATGAGCACACACACACACACGCTCATGCACACACACACACACCCCCACAAACAGACATGCACACATGCAGGCATGCACGCAACATCAAAACAGACACTGTGGCGCGCCGCCATAGGGACCCTTTGTCCAACCTCAAAGTAATCTTGTCGCCTGGCAAAATCACAGCAGAAATACCGCAAAGCATCTGTCTAAAGCATCAAACTCTTTCTAAGTGTTCATGCAGATTTCCAGGCCCTTAACATAACAGATCCAGCCATTGAGTGGAGTTGAATTACCTAAACCAATTCACCGGAATGTGAGAATGGCATCTATACATCACATTTGATTGCGTAAGTGTCTCTGTGTGTAAATGAGCTGCCATCTGTGCATGTGTTTCAATATGATACTTTCCATGCTGTATCTCCCTGCATCCTTCTGCTGGCTTTACCCTGAAGCAAAGCTGTTTTTTGGGCCTGGTCTGTAGTACATAGATTGGAGAGTGGATGTTGCGGTGGAATAGGTGTTGTAGGACCAATAGATCAGACTCCTTCCTCTTGTAGTCAACAGGAGCCAAATGCCCCCCTGGGAGGACTTAAAACAAAGACCTGACTTTCAGAGGTCATTAAAAACCTTTTACTGCAGTGGGCTAAACCAGGGTCACACAGAGTGTTTCTTTGTAGTCTTAAACAAATCCACTTTGAAACAAAAGTATACACCTCACACACATGGTTATGTGTTCAAAAAAAAAGAACACACCATGTACCATGTCAGATAAAGGGTTGAAATGTATTCAATTTTGAGTTTGCATCACAGTATTACACTTTATATACAACACAGAAGACTGAACTATAACAAAACCGTTTGACATTGAAACACCAGATCTTCTGAGTAAAATCAAAAGTGTATTAATTGTGAAAAATATGAATAACATTCCACCCATGAGGCCTCTAGAGAGTGATTTGGTCATTTGACTGCATGAAAATTCTGTGAGTACTGTGAGTACCTGTGATTTGTTGTGCTGGCTTTCGTGCTGCGTTTTTGTGCACTTGTGTTTACGGGTCTCGTCCCATGCATATTGTGCACTTGTTATTTTTGCACTTGTTATTTTGGGTCCCGTCCCGTGTATTTATTAGAGGTTTACCTCTCTCTTTTGTTTGGGTCACAGTCCTGTGGTTTTGTATACGTGTTTGTTTTGGGCTTCGTCCCTGTGCCTTTACATGGCACGCTGTAATTTGGGGTATAAATAAAAAACGTTATTACGCATTCCTGCGACTGTCTCCCGTTCATATATAAAATGTGACAGTAAACACAAAATTAAATCTCCTTTTGGATGTTTTTTTGGCGGGGGGGTTAGATTGCCTCTCTTCGTCAATGCTGTCCGTGCTTGGATTGTGCTTTTTCGCTTTCTACCACTTGTCTGTTTTTAGTTGGCAACCGCTCTGCTAAGTGACAGAGTCGTTAGATCATGTATTTTGGTACTGTCCATATGTAGCTTGTCTATCTATCTATCTATCTATCTATCTATCTATCTATCTATCTATCTATCTATCTATCTATCTATCTATCTATCTATCTATCTATCTATCTATCTATCTATCTATCTATCTATCTATCTATCTATCTATCTATCTATCTATCTATCTATCTATCTACAGTGCATTCAGAAAATATTCAGACCCCTTGACACATTTTGTTACGTTACAGCCTTATTCTAAAAATGATTAAATATAAATTTTTCCTCACCAATCTAGACACAATACCCCATAATGACAAAGCGAAAACAGGTTTTTAGACATTTTTGCAAATGTATTAAATAAAAAACTGAAATGTACATAAGTATTCAGACCCTTTGCTATGAGACTCGAAATTGAGCTCAGGTGCATCCTGTTTCCATTGATCATCCTTGAGATGTTTCTAAAACTTGATTGTAGTTTACCTGTGGTAAATTCAATTGATGGGACTTGATTTGGAAAGGCACACACCTGTCTATATAAGGTCCACAGTTGACAGTGATGATGTGTTTACAGGCTTGGTAACATACAACAGCTATTAAGGTCCCCACTAGGGTTGGTTTTACAATTGCATACCCTGAGAATGTGCAGTATATTCAATATTCTGTTCAGTACTTGTCGTAACAGGTGTAGCTGTTCCTACTGTAACTGCAGGTGCTACTCTGAGCCCTTGCTGTGTCTTCTATCTGTGGTTGTGAAATTAGACTTCATAGTGATAAAGTTACTACTGTCTGACAGGGTCCTGCCTCCCCCTTCTCACTGACCCACTGTCACCCCTATCAACACACCTGATGGGATACAGATAGGAACCACCCCTCTGCTCTCTCCCTGTCGTTCTCCAGCTCTAACAAACACTCTCTCGCCAACCCTCTACACCCCCCCCCCCCCCCCCCCCACCCCTCTCTGTGGCTCAGAAACAATTACCCTGTAGTAACAACAGAGCATCACTATCTGTGTCCATGCCGACTGTCCAGGGACGGTTCAGAATGGGCATGAAAATGTATCTTATTCAGGGAAGTATTGGGTTATGCGATAGGGAGCTATACCACTGTGAGACTAACTGGGCTCTTTCACACTGTCTGTAACTCTGGGAGAAGTGCAGCTAAACTCCCGACAGATCTGTTAAAGGGAGTGAAACTTCTCCTCTGCTTCATCTCGGCTGAGTTTCTTGTTGCCCTGTAGGATAGTATGTAAACACTAGGATGCAGGTGAAACCAATTTCCCTCTCTCTTGGACTCTTTCTCTTTCACTTTCTTCTCTCTCACTCTCTATAGGACACTCTCTTTCGCCCTTTCTTTCAATTCAACTTTGCCTGCTCCTGCCTCACGTTCCCCTGCCTTTCTCATGTTCTCTTGCCATCTGCATGTAATGACGTTCAGTTTACATGGCAGGAATGATTATAACATCATTATAAAACTAGACATGAAAGGTAAACACTAAATCAAACAAATTGCCATTTTCAATATCTTCTAATCCCCCTCTCTCATCTAAGCTCTCTCTCTCTATCCTTGTTGCCTCTCTCTCTAGTGGCTAGGAAAGGTCAAGCGGCTCTCTCTTTCCTCCATACGTCATCCATTGTTCACGGTAACAATGCTAATGCTCCCCTTAGCATGAATATTGAAGAGGAAGACTGCGGGAGGAAGGTCACCAAGAAGAACGAGGTCCCTTTCTGTCACTGCAGTGACGCCAAAACCCTGCCTCTCAGCCTTGCAGAACTAATGTGATCATTTAAAGAAGAGAGAGAGAGGGGTGGGGGGATTGGGGTGAGGAGGGAGTCTCAATTAGAGAAGCATGAAGACCCCTGTATGACCTAATGTATGACAGGGAGGAGGGAGATTTGGTGTCCAGAGACCTCTCTGGAAATCTCTATGTTTCAGTTTTGGAATTGGTCCCCAATTAGAGGCAGATGCGCCGCATTGCCTGTAATTGGGGAGCCTATTTATATTCCGCATTCCCACCTGCGTTTGTGGGTTTTTTTGTTTGTTCCTTTTTGTTTCACACCGGTTCTTAATCACTGTCTCGCCTTTGTTCGGTTTGTGGATTTACTTAATGGGAATAATGGAATATTTTTTCAACACAGCTCTGCGCTTCGGGTCCTGTCTGGCAGGCAGTGCACAACATATCATTTCACTCGTATGTTTACATTGCCAAAGCAAGTGAAATAGATAATAAACAAAAGTGAAATAAACAATAAAAAATGTACAGTAAACATTACACTCACAAAAGCTCCAAAGGAATAGAGACATTTTAAATGTCATATTATGTATATATACAGGGTTGTAACAATGTGCAAATAGTTAAAGTACAAAAGGGAAAATAAATAAACATAAAAATGGGTTGTATTTACAATGGTCACAGATCTGGCTGCTGTGAAGGCACACTGTGGTATTTCACCCAGTAGTTATGGGAGTTTATAAAACTTGTTTTTCTAATTCTTTGTGGATCTGTGTAATCTGAGGGAAAAAGTGTCTCTAATATGGTCATACATTTGGCAGGAGGTTAGGAAGTGCAGCTCAGTTTCCACCTCATTTTGTGGGCAGTGTGCACATAGCCTGTCTTCTCATGAGAGCCAGGTCTGCCTCAAGAGCAAGGCTATACTCTCTGTTTAGGGCCAAATAGCATTCTAGTTTTCTCTGTTTTTTTGTTAATTCTTTCCAATGTGTCAAGTAATTATCTTTTTGTTTTCTCATGATTTGGTTGGGTCTAATTGTGTTGCTGTCCTGAGGCTCTGTGGGGTCTGTTTGTATTTGTGAAAAAAGCCCCAGGACCAGCTTGCTTAGTGGACTCTTCTCCAGGTTCATCTCTCTGTAGGTGATGGTCCTCCTCGGTTGGGGACAGAAGCACCAGATCATCAGTAAACAGTAGACATTTGACTTCATTTTCTAGTAGGGTGAGGCCGAGATCTGCAGACTATTCTAGAGCCCTCGTTAATTCGTTGATATACTGTGTGGATAGAAATGTGTGTGTGTTTTGCACATTTTAACCGCACACTTGTTGTTTGTGTACATGGATTTTATAATGTTGTATGTTTTTCCCCAACACCGCTTTGCATCAATTTGTATAGCAGACCCTCATGCCAAATTGAATCAAAAGTTTTTTTGAAATCAACAAAGCATGAGAAGCATTGCCTTTGTTTTGGTTTGTTTGTTTGTCAGTTAGGGTGTGCAAGGTGAATACGTGGTCTGTCGTACAGTAATTTGGTAAAAAGCCAATTTGACATTTGCTCAGTACATTGTTTTCACTGAGGAAATGTACGTGTCTGCTGTTAATGCAGAGGATTTTCCCCAAGGTTGCTGTTGACGCATATCCCACGGTAGTTATTGGGGCCAAACTTGTCTCCATTTTTGTGGATTAGGGTGATCAGTCATTGTTCCAAATATTGGGGAAGATGCCAGAGCTGAGGATGATGTTAAATAGCCAATTGGAATTTGGCCTTTTTCGGTTGGAGGGTTTGTATTTTGTCCTGTAGTTCATTCAATGTAATGGGACAATCCAGTGGGTTCTGGTAGTCTTTAATAGTTGATTCTAAGATTTGTATTTGATCATGTTTATGTTTTTGCTGTTTGTTCTTTGTTATAGAGCCAAAAAGATTGGAGACGTGGTTTATCCATACATCTCAGTTTCGGATAGAGAACTCTTTGTGTTATTGTTTGTTTAGTGTGTTCCAATTTCTCTCTCTCCCTCTCTCTTTCCCTCTGCTGTGCAGCCAACTGATGCATGGACGCAGAAAATAGAAACAACTCATCTCAGTATTCCCTTGTTCCTGTCCATTTGGTTTTACACCCTCCTCTCTTTTCCCATGTCCTGGATTTAAATGCACTTTCTCTCTCTTTACTTATTTCCTTCTATGTTCTATCTCACACAAACTTGAAAGAACCAGACTGAGTATTTTGGGGTTGGGTTGTGTTTTTTGCTTTGTTAGAATCTTATTCATTTTTCAGTGAGCATTGCAAACATTCACTCACCATTTCACATGTACGTTCTACATCACTAATGCAAGATGGCATTTGAAATGCACAGGCACTCCCATTTAATCTTGTTTTCTTTGCTCTCCTCTAACAAGAGTAATGGAGTGTGCTTTTTCCCATCACTCCGGCCCAGACAGGCACTAAAAAACAAACAGTTTCATATATTTACACACAAATACCCTGAGTCAGAGAGAGGAGCACGTCCATTACTTCTGTCTGTCTGTCTCTCCTCGCTCTGAGCTCCTTCCCCTGGCCTGGTCCCTTGCCAACATACCCTGGCTAGCTCTTATCAGCACCAGTCAGTTCAATAAGCCATTGGTCTGATGTTAAAGGGTTGTTCCATAATCCTGATCACAGTGTCTGTTCTGCTCCTCAGTCTGGCCCATGCAGCTACAAACAGACCTGACAACAGACGTTGCATAACCAGTAAACAATATCTTAAACACATGGGATTGATGGCATTATCGGTCAGATAATTAGTCAAATGTCACAGTGACAAATTGAGCAAGAGAAAAATACAGAAGAGAAGACGTATGTGCATGTCGAAAGAGAGGGAGATATTTAGAGAGACAAAGAGAGAGGGAGACACAGAGACAGAATGATGGAGAGAAAGATAGAGAGAGATGGAGTGTGCCTCCACAGTGAGTTGTCCCAGCCCCAGTCTCAGTAAGTGTTGTCCTGGTGGTCTGGGTCTCACATTAACCAGAGTGTTTCTGTTCCACCAGGTAACACTGCTCCTGCTCACGCCAGCCACAAAATTAAGATGAATGCACTTAATCTCCCCTGCCAAAACTCTACGCCTGCGTATTGATATCGCTGGCTCTCATGAGGACCGCCACAGGAAAGGAAGACCCAGAGTTACCTCTGTTCCTTAGAGTTACCAGCCTCAGAAATTGCAGCCCAAATAAATGCTTCACAGAGTTCAAGTAACAGACACATCTCAACATCAACTGTTCAGAGGAGACTGTGTGAATCAGGCCTTCTTGGTCGAATTGCTGCAAAGAAACCACTGCTAAAGGACACCAATAAGAAGAAGAGACTTGCTTGGGCCAAGAAACACGAGCAATGGACATTAGACCGGTGGAAATTTGTCCTTTGGTCTAATGAGTCCAAATTAGAGATTTTCGGGTTCCTACTGCCGTGTCTTTGTGAGACGCAGAGTAGGTGAACGGATGATTTCCGCATTGTGGGGTTCCCACCGTGGAGCATGGAGGAGAAGGTGTGATGGTGTGGGGGTGCTTTGCTGGTGACACTGTCAGTGATTTATTTAGAATTCAAGGCATACTTGACCAGCATGGCTAGCACAGCATTCTGCAGTGATACACCATCCCATCTGATTTGGCTTAGTGGGACTATCATTTGTTTTTCAACAGGACATTGACCCAACACACTTCCAGGCTGTGTAAGGGCTATTTGACCAAGAAGGAGAATGATGGAGTGCTGCATCAGACCATCCGACCAACCCAATTGAGATGGTTTGGGATGTTGGACCACAGAGTGAAGGTAAAGCAGCCAACAAGTGCTCAGCATATGTGGTAACTCCTTCAAGACTGTTGGAAAAGCATTCCAAGTGAAGCTGGTTGAGAGAATGCCAAGAGTGTACAAAGCTGTCATTAAGGCAAAGGGTGGCTACTTTGAAAAATGCAAAATATATTTTGATTAGTTTAACGCTTTTTTGGTTACTACTTGATTCCATATGTTTTATATCATAGTTTTGATGTCTTAATTATTATTATTAGTACAAATTAATGGAATTATTATTAATAGTACAGACAAAACATGGAATGAGTAGGTCTGTCCAAACTTTTGACTGGTACTGTACATACTCACATAGATTCTATTAAACTCAGTTATCCAAGTTATTCCTTGCCTACAAAAATCGAGAGTGTGTGGTGAATTAATGGTAAATAATAAAGTGACATTTTGGAGTCACTTTTATTGTAAATAAGAATAGAATATGTTTCTAAACACTTCTACACTACACTTCTACACTACCATGATTACGGATAATCCTGAATGAATTGTGAATAATGATGGGTAAATTACATATGCAGAAATATCATACCCCCAAGACATGCTATCCTCTCACAATTACAATAACTGGGAACTTAGCCTTTGTGGGGTATGATTTTTATGCCTCTGTAACTTTCTCACTCATCTTTATTTACAATTCATTCAGGATTATCTGTAAAAGTGACTCCAAAATGACATAATACATTATTTACCATTAGTTTCTGTTGGGAACCAAATAATCTGAAACACAACCAAAACAAACAGAAAATGCATCCAACTGTATAATGTACTGTGTGGGCTCCCAAGTGGCACAGTGGTCTAAGACACTGCATCTCAGTGCTAGAGGCGTCACTACAGACAACCTGGTTTGAATCCAGACTGTATCACCACCGGCCGTGATTGGGAGTCCCATAGGGCAGTGCACAAATGGCCCAGCGTTGTCTGAGTTTGTCTGGTGTAGGCCGTCATTGTAAATCAGAATTCTTTCTTAACTGACTTGCCTAGTTAAATAAAGGTTAAATTAACATTAAAAACATGTGTGTGAGACTCCCATAGACAGCAGTCAGCACACTAAAGAATGCTAATTCTATGCAGTACAATCTGGTATACTTATGCCTGCTTATACCATTCCACTGCAGCCCTGTATGAGCAGACAGACATCCCAGGATCCAGTGTGTCTCAGGGGGAGGTGTCTACTTACACTGCTGACAGCTCTCTCCCCAAATCCCAGCCTTAAACAAGCACATTCCCTCATAGCAGGACCTAACGCCACTCAAGAGAACTGAGCAGAAAGACAGAGAACATACAGACAGGGCGGAAAGGAAAGAGCATCCTCCTCATTTACATTAAACCCATGCAGTAGAGATGGGAGTAAAGGGCTCTCCAATCATCCCCTCCTCTGAAGAAATGAACCCCCCTTCCCACCTATCAACCCTCTCCTCACAGCACAGCATCATGATGAAACTTCACACCGGTCTGTTTTTGATTTTAATTTGATTTATTTAACCTTTATTTAACTAGGCAAGTCAGTTAAGAACAAATTCTTATTTACAATGACGGCCTCCCCCGGCCAAACCTGGACAACACTAAGCCAATTGTGCGCCGCCCTCTGGGACTCCCAATCACGGCCGGATGTGATACAGCCTGGATTCGAACCAGGGACTGCAGTGACACCTGCGCCACTGCGGATGTAACATTGGGTGTAGCACTATGTAAGACTATCAGAGCTTTTATGTTATGTAAAAGGTGTAGGCAGGTTGGTAGATGTGTGAATGGAGCCCCTGTCAGTGAGCATGGTGGTGGGTCGTGGTTGCTCTCCTCAGATCCTAATTTACCAGGTATGTGATCATAGACTTAATCCTCTCATACTTTTGTTAGACATAATCACACACACTGCCAAATAACCTCTCACACTCATACACATAGAGTGCATTCACAGTGATGTGCGAATACAAATTGTACTCTTACACAGGGAGACATCTTGCTTACATCATCACATAATCACACGCACACACACGCACACACGCACGCACGCACGCACGCACACACACACACACACAAACAGAGAAACACACACACGCGCACACGCTACAGAGAGTTGAGATTCTCCCAAGGTAAGGGGAGAGAGAGCTGGGAGCTGTGTTCCTGTTTAGTGGTTCTGAGAGCATCATTTTGGGGAGGTCTGTCGAGCTTTGGATGAATTAAGAGTCATAAATATTCATGGGTCTCTACCCTCCTGTGATTGCTTAGTAGACTGTTCAAAAAGCCTTAGATCTCTCCATGTTCCTCATCGACGCAGGGTCATTTTTACTGGGAGGGAAATATGACATGTTTATTTGTGTTTTCTTCAAGTATGATATTCACACACAGGAGGCTAGAATACAGTCAAACTTTGCATTAGCTCCAGTTGAACGGTTTATTATCTTAACCTGTATTGAGATATTGTAGTTTATTCGAACCCAAGAAACGGGCGTTGCAAGCGCCACACTCTATCGACTAGGGCCCCACAAGGCCGTATTGTGACACTCTCTGATACTGTATGTTACCTTCAATTATGACATCAATCTGCTTGTTCCATAGAGATCCTATTAAATTACTATTATTAATTAAAAGGTTGTTATCAATAAAACGGATTGTTAAATAAATGTTCATTATGTGGTTGTAGTACTATCACATCTTGTAGAGCATAGTCAGAAGTACAAGTTTCCGATTATTTCATGCAAAACAATTGCGCACATTTATCTCTATCATCAGACTCAAACAGCAAGAATCTGCATGCTTTTAAACATCAATTGATCGTGTAATTTTAGATAGGTGAGGGATAGAGTCACGATATATCTCAATATTGGCCGTCATTAACTGGATATTTAAGTGATATAAAATTAAAGTGAACTATACCTGTTAAGTATGAGTGGTTTTGGTTAATTTCCCATCCAGGCTCTGCCTGTCAAGCAGCAGAAGGGCGCATTTGCAGATGTACTGTTAGCTGAATAATGTTTACTTTGCAAACTACCGGTAAGTACACCTAATGTACTTTTTCCCCCAACAAATGTAGTCGTACCTAGCGAAGTTAGCTAACATTTGCCCCTTTTCAGCATTGATTTTAAGAGTGTTTAATCATGATTGCTGCTGACAGACATGATAGGCTACATTTATTAATGGAAAATGTCAAATTGGCTAGCTAGCTAATAATGTCAATATGGTTAGTTAACAAGCTTTCAGGGGATAAACTAGATGGCTATATGCAAATATTATTTGATTTGCTTGCAATCTATAGTTGTGATGAGAGAAGTCCGACTGACAACTTTACCAGGACGAGGACAAGCTCTTTCCAAAAGCCTAATCTCTGATGAAGCAAACTAAATTACACATGCTGTTTGCTTAGATACCTAGCTAAACGGATAGGCTACCCTCACGTATCTGAAATGACATGATAAATTGCTTACTGATCATGAAAAGCATGCAGTTACTTGCTGTATAAGTGTGATCATAGAGCTAAATGTGGACGAATCTGAAATGAGTAGTTCTGACTATGCTCTTCAAGAGGCGATGATAATACAACCAAATAGTTATAGCATCTATTTAACAAAACATAGATCTCCTTGTCCCCCAGCAGCCAAATCGAACACTCTGCACCGTATTGCGACCTTTAATTGATAATGACCTGTAGTATTGTAATTCCTAATTCTATGGCTTGTTCTATATTACCTTCCATTGTGACATCCCTCAGCTTGTTCTATGTTAACTTCCATTGTGACATCCCTCAGCTTGTTCTGTTAACTTCCATTGTGACATCCCTCAGCTTGTTCTGTTAACTTCCATTGTGACATCACTCTGCTTGTTCTATGTTACCTTCCATTGTGACATCTCGCTGATAGCTCCATCAGTGCTACCCTATAAAATGACATCATACTACTCTGTCTTCCTTATGTTGTTAGGGGTTTACAGCAAATATCATTTTTGTCCCTTGACATAGTCAAATAAATCAAGTATAGATTCGTAACGTTCTAATTTGGCACACAAAAACTAGAGGCCATGAGTAACTTGGTTTTTAGTGGCTCTGTTATAAGCAGTCTAACTTAATTGTTGTCTAATCCTCTGCACGGTTTGACCTAGAGACTTGAAACTTTGTATGTAGGTGTATTTCCTCATGTTGAACCAATTTACCTCAAGGACCCAAATAGATTTTCCTCCATCTTGGACATTTTGGAAAACCTTTGAAAAACGTATTCTCATGAACTATAAGTCCGAATAACACCAAATATGGTATGTAGGCACATGGAAAAGCTAAGGGATTTGGTTAAGAGATGGCTGTCCATTTAAATCCTTTGTAAATCCACTTCACATGGCCTAAAACTTGAAACTTGAAACTTGAAACTTTTTAGAGTAAAACATTTGGCATTGATTCCTTAAAAAATAAGGAAACTATTGACAATTAACTTTTTTGACTTTGTAATGCTAATTCTTAAAATAAATCATAACAAATATACTTCTCGTCGAATTAAAGTCAGATTCCCTACAAATTTGGTCTTTGGATTCATTACAATTGATGCATTCAAAGATGGCCACACTATACCAGCAGATGCATACCAGCACATACACTAATATGCTAAAATATGTAAAAAATACTTCCAAAATCTTCATCTCATTAACCATGGGACCACATGTCATGTAGGCCCATGGTACATGTCTTAACTTTGTTTGATAGAACCTAAGGGATTGGTCAAAAGATGGCTAGTTAGAGTTATAGAAAAATCTAAAATTTGATTTTACGTGTCCATTTAAACCACTGTAAATCCACTCCACAGTGCCCTATCAACTTAAAACTTGTCATCGCCATCATGGACGTCCCTAAGATGAACCACACTGAATAAGGTATTGATATACACTACCAGCGTAATATTTTCTCTGTCGTTGTTTGTGTTTATTTGTGATTCAATGTCAGCATTCGGTTTGTTCAATCAACAAACTACCACGATGTAAAACTGAATAAAAAGGTGTATTACATTACCTTACTTTACTGTTTTCATGCTGCTTAGTGCAAGAGTGTGCAAAGCTGTCATCAAGGAAAAGTGTGGCGATTTTTAAGAATCGTTTGGTTAATAAATGATTCCATGATATTTCATAGTTTTGATGTCTTCACTATTATTCCACAATGTAGAAAATATTACAAATAATGAAAAACCCTTGAAGGAGTACGTGTGTCCAAACTTTTGGCTGGAAAATTGAAACTATTAAGAGCTCATTCTTTGCATATGTAACGCTAATGCTCAAAATCATCAGCAATCTTCTTCTACTCATGATCCAAATCAAATCAAATCTATACATCAGATTCACTCCAGATGTTGTATTTAGACTCATGATTGCACATAAAGGAAGATAGTTCCTATATGATAGAATGCTTCTTTGTTATCCAACTGATCTTGTGTCCTTTCTGGCATCCTGTGAACCCCGCTCATTGCTGCTCACAGTTATATTTACTATTTGTGCTTCTATCCACTGTGACATCTTTATGCACCAGTTTGGTTCTAGAACAGCTGTTCCACTCTAATGCCACCCCATGTAACTCTGTTTGATGTCACATATCCTCCTGATCCATTTGACCTTACTGTTCTGTTTGGCTTTAAAGCATCATATAATTAACAGCATATCAGATCTTCATGTACCAGAGATTAGTCTGAAAATGATGATGGAAAAAGAAGCCACATGCTGTACACATGGATGTACTAAAATGGCTATTGACAAGTAAAAAATAAAAGCGCTAGTTTACATATAATCACACTGAGGATCAGTGAAATGGATGACTAGCATAAATGCTTGACATTTTTCTGTCAAATAGCACAATAACATCCAATACACAGACTTCATCTGAAAGCCTTGCCCTGCCAGTCTTCTATGCATGAGGTCTTGGTTATTCCCAGGACTATTTCACAATGTACCTTTGTCATGCTGTGTGGTCCATATTGTTAGCAGTACTGTTAACATCTGCAGCACAAGCTCCGAATGTACAGTTACTGCACAAGATGATAACATCAAATAAAACATTGAAGCAGCACTGTCCAATCATGTGAGGAACGTTTGGAGGAACCAGAGTCAAAGACAGATCAATAGTATCAGTATTAATAAAGGCTAAAGGATGACAAGATAAGGGAAGCCAACAGGATACTGTACTGTGGTAAAGCGATGTAAAACTAGCTGTGTGCATCAATGAAGAGAAGGATTGAAAAAATTAGAAAGACAGGGAGAGCGCAGATAGTAGAGCCTTTAAGGCTTCCTTGGTCACGGAATGGAAGGGAAGAAGGGGAGGAGGGGTGGGAGGATGAGTGGGTGTGAGAAGCAGGTAGAGAGATTGTGGGATGACGGGCAGAATTGAGCCAGGGATTAATGGATGTGTGTAAAATGAGACTGTTCTTCCTGAGGGAAAAGGCCAAGAGTGACACTTGGAGCTCTGCCTTCCCTCCCTCCCTCCCTCCCTCCCTCCCTCCCTCCCTCCCTCCCTCGCTCTCACCGTCTCTCCTTCCCTCCCCCTCCCTCTCTCCACCTCTCTCTGACGTTGAACAGACGTGGAGGTTAACATCACTGAGAGCAGGGGGGAATGGGGGAGAGGGACAGTCTTACATAAATACACAAAGCACACACATTCACACACTGACAGCCCAATGAACAAATGCATGTATGCATGTACACAAAGGTCAAAGGACTATACATTTAGAAACGTAATCGCCCGCTTTATGGTGAATCATGCTCATGGAAATTCTGAATATATCATATAAAAGTGTTTTTTTATCAGATTTGATATAATCCTGTGTAAAACAATAGCTGAGATGTTTGGCTGGCTGGTGACTCAGAGAGATGATGTCATGTTCTGATTCTTTGCGTCTCCTGAGCCTGAGCTTGGCTCTACTTTAGAGGTAAATAAGCCAGACTGTTCAGGTGGAACCAGCAAGGCACTGTTGTTACACCCTGTCTACCAGCAGCCTGGAACATCACATTTTGTTCAATTCATCAGTCTGCAACCAATGTTTACACCAGTCTGGGGAGAGCGATAAGACCTCTGGCACTTAGCGATAACAAATTGGAACCATACTCAACATTTCACATCACAATATTATGACTCCAAAACAATTGGGGAAAGTTTAACGGAAGTTGACATGTGTAGCTAGTAGCTACCCATCTAAAATGGCTGTTTGTTTGTTATGCTGCCTAATTTGGGACAAGCCCTTGGAGAGATCATATAGCCGTTGGGAGATGAGGGGGGGTGGGTAAGGGAGAGAGTGAGTCAATGATACTGGGTCCTTGGCCTGGTCCTAATCCCATCTCTATTAGCTAATCCTGGGGGACAGTTGGGCTGAATGGATGGACTGCATACGATGTTAATGACAAAAGTCCATTGATTGTGCTGGGGGCTTATTTTTTACTGAAAATGTTACATAATTAAGAGGTGATCAATAAGTCGACTGCAGGTTAGAGACGACCGGAGGCATACACATCCTATAAACATGTCAACATTCACCCAGGGAGCTTGTGTGTGTGTGTGTGTGTGTGTGTGTGTGTGTGTGTGTGTGTGTGTGTGTGTGTGTGTGTGTGTGTGTGTGTGTGTGTGTGTGTGTGTGTGTGTGTGTGTGTGTGTGTGTGTGTGTGCAAGTGCATGTTTCCTTGTGTCATGCGGGTGACACAGAGCCATCTCTATGTGAAGGGAGGGACGCACTGCGCATTTGTATTAAAAGGTGGAAAACAAGGAGCAATCTAACAGCCACAATACAATATAAAATGAGCGGGAACTTATTTACAGAGAAAAATTCAATTCATTTTCCCACCACAAGGATTAAACGCTGTGTTCGTTAGGCATATGCTAAATCGCTTTAACTCAGGAGACGTTGACCTCCACAGAACACGTAACATATTTTCCTTCTCACAAGAACAACTAGACACAGTGGTGAGACATTTTTATTTTGATGAAGAATACAGTGTTTATATCTAAGAGAGAGAGAGAGAGAGAGAGAGAGGTTTTTAGGTTTAAAAATAAGTTAGACTGGACACGTAAATAATGCAATGAATGAACTGAGAGACAAAGCATGCAGGGCATTCTACGCCATTAAAAAACAAATCCAAATTGAAATACCTATTACAATTTGGCAAAACGAATTAAATGCGTGATTGAACCAATCGCACTCTATGGCAGTGAGGTGTGGGGTCCACTTACAAAACAAGATTTTACCCACTGGGACAAACATCCCATTGAGACCTTGCACGTGGAACTTTGTAAGATTCTGCTACATGTCCAGAGGAAAACTACAAACAATGCATGCAGGGTAGAATTAGGCCGATATCCACTAATATTAAAAACTCAAAAATGAGCAATTAAGTTTTGGAAACACCTAAAATACAGTGACCCCCTCTCATATCATTACCAAGCCCTGCAATACCAAGAGTTGAGCAAAAATAAGAGGTCCGGGGGATGAGTTCACAAACTTGTTCCACTAACACACTGAAGCCTCAGGACCAGAACATCCAATCAATCAGAATTAACCAAATTACAAAACATTAAAACAAAACTACATTACCTATTGGAAAACACAAGCACAAAGCAAAATGCAGTGCTATTTGGCCCTAAATCGACAGTACACCATGGCAAACTATCTGACCTATGGTGACGGATCAAAACCTCAGGAAAACCTTGACAAAGTACAGGCTCAGCGAGCACAGCCTTGCTATTGAGAAAGGGAGACACAGGAAAAACTGGCTCCCTGTAGAAGAAAGGCTGTGCAATCACTGCACCACAGCAGAGCCAGAGACAGAGCTGCGCTTCCTCACAAAATGTGAAAAATGTAAAACTATCAGAGAGAGTCACTTCCCCAAATTTGAACAAGTAGTTCGGGGCTTTGAGGACCTCTCTGAAATAGAAAGGCTGCCAATCCTTTTGGGGGAAGACATGGACAGCTGTGCGCTGGCAGCATGCTATGTTGCTGCCTGCCACAAGTTGAGGGACAGTGCCTGACATATTTAATGCCTTAAAAAATTTTTATATGTTGTTATTTTGTTCTTTGATGTAATTATATATGTAAAAAAAAAAGGATGTATGATACTTTGGCAATATGTGCATTGTTGCGTTGAGAGAGAGAGAATTAACAAAAAAAACGTAGCAAATTAGAGTGCTTAAACAGAGAGTACACAGTTGCAGAATACCTGACCACTGTGACTGACCCAAACTTAAGGAAAGCTTTGACTATGTACAGACTCAGTGACCATAGCCTTGCTATTGAGAAAGGCCGCCGTAGTCAGACCTGGCTCTCAAGAGAAGACAGGCTATGTTAACACTTCCCACAAAATGAGGTGGAAACTGAGCTGCACTTCCTAACCTCCTGCCAAATGTATGACCATATTAGAGCCACATATTTCCCTCAGATTACACAGATCCACAACGAATTCGAAAACAAACCCCAAATTTGAAAAACTCCCATATCTACCTGGTGAAATACCACAGTGTCAGGTCCTGACCATAGGGAGGCCTCCGGCTTCTCTTTGTTATCACGGTCAGGGCCTGACAGTAGAGTTCCATCGAACCCTACGGTGCTAATTTTGTGTTTGGTCCCCAATTAGAGGCAGCTGTTATGCTTTACCTCTAATTGGGACCCTATTTAAGTTGTATAGTTTCCCTGTGATGTGGGAAATTGTAGTGTTTTGTTCACGTTGAGCACGCACTCACGTTACGGTAGTGTTACCTTCATTGTTTCTTGTTTTCATTAAGTTCGAATTAAATAAAAAAATGTCGAACTACTATAGCGCTGTGTCTTGGTCGATCCACACACACCATCGTGACAACAGTGTGCCATCACTGCAGCAAGATTTGTGACCTGTTGCCACAAGAAAAGGGCAACCAGTGAAGAACAAACGCCATTGTAAATAGAACCCATATTTATGTTTATTTATTTTCCCTTTTGTACTTTAACTATTTGCACATCGTTACAACACTGTGTATAGACATATTATGACATTTGAAATGTCTTTATTCTTTTTGAACTTTTGTGAGTGTATTGTTTACTGTTCGTTTTTTATTGTTTATTTCGCTTTTGTTTATAATCTATTTCACTTGCTTTGGCAATGTTAACATATGAGCGAGAGAGAGAGAGAGAGAGAGAGATAGAGAGAGAGCGAGATAGAGAGAGAGAGAAAAGAGGAAAAGGTCATGTGTTTGCCAGGGGAATAATGTGTCTCTGACCACACGTTGGAGAGGGTCAAAAGCTTCATGTTCGTCGGTGTCCACATCATTGAGAACTTAACATGGTCCTCTCACACCAGAACTATCGTGAAGAATGCACGGCAATGGCTCTTCTCCTTCAGGAGGTTGAAATTATTTATCATCGTCCCTTAGATCCTGAGGAACTTTTACAGCTGCACCATTGAGAGCATCCTGACTGGTTGTATCACCGTCTGGTACGGCAACTGCACCGCCCCGACCGGAAGCCCCTGCAGAGGGTAGTTCAGACTGCCCAGCTCATCACTGGGGGCGAATTCCCAGCCATCCAGGACATAGAAAGGCCCGACAAATTGCCAAAGACTCCAGCCACCCGAGACTATTCTCCATGCTCCCGTCTGGCAGGAGGTATCGGTACATAAAGGCTCAGACAGAGACTCCTAAACAGCTTCTATCCTTTGGCCATAAGACTGTTAAATGGTTAACCACTACTGCTCTCCAACTCCCACAGACTATCCACACTGACTCTATGCCCATACACAGGTCTCTACCCACTCAGACACAACCTACACTGTTGCTAAAATGATTATTGATTAGACATATTACGCCATTATGCTGCTGTCAATTGCTTATTTATTACCATTAGTATGTATCTATTTATCCTGCCACTGGTCACTATTACTACTGTTTACATGTACTGTATATACGGTATTACCATTAGTATATTACCATAAGTATTTATATATTCCTCTAACCAATCACTTTTTCAGCCCTGTTGTCACGATTGCAATGAGATAGGACCCGAGGCCCAGAGCTGTGGTACAACGACATGACTTTTATTAGGCAAAACCCCCAAAACAACAAGAGGTGAGACCGCGACCATGAACAGGTGTGCACAAAAGGAACACGCACAAAAACCCACAACACAGGTGGCATTGCTGTCTCTAATTGGCGACCAAACCCAAACTAAACATAGAGTTATCCAGAGAGGTCTCTGGACACTAAACCGGAAAAACCATAAAGGTTTCCAGAGACCTCTCTGAACATATATCCTTACACCTGTTTACGTGTATATCCTACTACCAGCCACTCTTCATGTATAAACCCACCTCAACCACTCCAGTAACCCTGCACATTGAATAAGGTATTGGCACTGACCTGTTTCTTTAATGCTCATGGTAGTTCTTTTGTGGTTTTTAGTCATACTTAAAAAATGCAATTATCATCTATATTATTATTACTATTATCACTGCATTGTTGGAAAGAGCTCACAAGGTAAGAACGTCACTGTACTGTTTTACACCTGAATGAGCATTGAAACTTGATACACAGCCAAACAGACTCTTGTTTGTTTACTAATGATGTCATTCCTCTGTTGTAAACACGTCTTTGTTCAACTCGCCAGTGAGTTCCTTTACTGTTGGTATAATGATGGAGCCTGGCTGATTCAGGGAAGGTGTCATTTAATGTATCCCCCAGTGGTCCACTTTGAAGCTAAACTGAGAGAAAGAGACAAAAACAAACTGTGAGCATGCACGAGCTCACTCGTAAACACACACGCCAGCACGCACACACACTGTAAAAAAAAAAAAAGATTTTAACTCATTATTTTTAAGTAACTGGTTCCACAGTCTTTTTTTTGTTTACTTAACATTTCGGTCCACGTATTACCAAGAAAACAAAAAAAAACTAGTTGGCCCAAACTGTCAACATAAAATTATGTCTGCTCAAATTGTCTCATATGTTCATTCAACTACAAATTATTATTTAGGTATCTTACCTCTTATCTGAAAATCAAATAACAAATCATTTGTCAGATGAAAGTGTTTTTTTTGGTTGAATGAAAGCTTCTGAATTGCTTTCAACACCTCATATGCATGCTCATTGAATAGCGATGAGGGCATTGTAGCAGTACAGCCTATTGGAAGCTGGTTTATTTAGGGTGTGGCTTTCGGATAGCGTTTTTGCCCACCAGTCAGAGTGAATGTTATTCCAGTTAATGTGGTTTATTGTATTCATAATTTCAACCGAAAGTTACAGTCATTGTGCACGTCACATGAAAACAAACAGTGTTGGACGGTCTACATAACAAAGAAATCAGTGCAATGTATTGTATTGCATGGAAGGCTCTGCCAACGGATGACAATGTTCCATAACTGAAGGGGTTAATAAGTGTATATTGGACAAGGAGGCGTTTCTTGATGGGATGTGATTTTTTGAAGCAAATGTTTATCTGGGAGATACGTTTGGGGTTTTGAAGAGGGTGAATCGTATGTTGAGAACATTTAAGTCAGAGTGGCCAGGAGTGGGCTGTCTGTGAACAAAATTATTACACTGCTCTGAAAACTCACCAAACTATTCCTGAGATATTTACCTATTATAAAAAATGTAATATCAAACTCACACAAATTATAATTACACAATTGCGCACACACTTACCATACATTCGTTAATTGTGATGGTAATTGTGATGGTAGCCATTTTGAAGAACCAGAAAGAAAAACATCTCAAGGTGACATCCCCACAGTGTGGTATTATTGAAAAGCCCAGAATGTCCTCTCAAAGGTACAACAAGACCTAACACAGTGGCATGTATGGCCTAAGAGATATGGACCAAAAACGAAAGTCCATTAGAGGGAACAAAAATGAATTGCTTGGTCTCAGGAGGCTAGAGGAGCCACTGCAGGAGCTGAGATTTAGTGTTTCTCTCTTAATGAGCCTCTGAGACACATCAATGAGGAGCCTCATTCTTAATGAAGACCCACAATCCTGCAGGGTGAGAGCTAAATGAACTGCAACGAAGTGCAGCCAAACAGTTTACTGTACTGTGCGCTCTCTCTCTCTCTCTCTCTCTCTCTCTCACACACACACTCTCCCTCCCTCTTATAGGAAGCTGAGATAATTAGTGAAGCAGCTAAAGACTACAGAGGCCTGCCACAGTTGCTAATGCTAATGTTTGGCTGACGGGGCAGATATCACTAGAGGGCCACTATATGCACACAATATGCTAAACAGGACAACTAATTATACACTCTAGCCTAATTCAATTTTTACGTAATGGCCATGAAATAAGTCAAATCAGGATACATTCACCCTATAGGCAGATACGCACCATATACACGATACAGAGAGCTAAGGCTCAAAAAAACAAATCAAGGAAACTACCATTAATGAATTCCTAGTAATAACTCTTGAAATGGGACAGAGACATGTTGGGATATGGGGGTCAGGGTGAGGTTAATCATAGAGCAAGGTAAACAAATAATCAAACAATTGTTTTATTTTTTTAAATAAACTGAGACCTGTGTCATGCTCACTCTTCATAAATCCCTCGACAAGTGATCAATGGATAAGCACTCAGATTCTAATAACCGCCACAAAGCGCACAGGGATTAGCAATGTTCACCATCGTTAGCCAAATTAAATTAATTCTGGGAGCTCATTCGTGCCTAAAACTCTTAAGTGTGAGAGAGTGCGAGCGGCAGCAGCACTGACGAACCCCATCATGCACCTCAGCAGAAGGCAGCGACGACGGATAGCAGCCACGCAGGTCAGCCCTGACTGTGATTGATCAGCTTGCAAGGCTAGTGAGTCGAGTGACACAGCCCAATGTAACGGTAGGGGAGGGGGCAAAGAGGGGCATGACAGAGCATTCATCACACGTCTGTTTGTCACATGTTAGACTGGAGGATTCCACCTTACCTCACATAGTGTATCATACCATTAGCGGCACTAACATCCTGCACTGTACAAATGGACATACTGTGTACCGTAGGCTTTTTTTCAACTCTATGTGGCACAACTACGCAAGCATACACATGCAGACACAACTAGGCTGCCTAAAATCAAGGTACTGTATGTAAATATACTCAAACAAATTAGCCCACCTTCTTACCACTGAAATTAGCATGTCATCTTAAAATTTAGACTCTTTGCTTACAGTGCTTCACTTGTCTTCATCTCAGTCTGAATATCACAGATTCTGACATTTAGACACTCAAAGTCACAAAGTTACATGAAAAAAGCCTAACCTCACACATAAACGGGTCCTTCTGAATAATATCCAAAGGTGTACAATGATGCAGTGATAGGAGTCTGAACACTGTGATCATGCCAGTGCCCTTGACCCTTTAGCCAACACCAATCTAGAAACATGGACTGTTTCATTGTTCAAGTTATAAAGGATAGAATGTACCAACGTGTGCAGCAGAACGAGGTACAATCAAAACATTCCAAACACACACGTATATTTGAGTTTGAGGAGTTCTTACTCAAACATTTATAGTAAAACCATAAATGTAACGATGCTCTGTCTTGACAGTGTTTCATCCCACTGTGCACTAACAGCATACAGCATACCACAGTGTACTGCAGGTCTGACGTATTTTCTTCCAGTAGCTATATGTTCTGCCTCCATTCTGTTTGCCATGGCGACTAAGAGCCTGCACCTCTCTCTCTCTTAACTCTGCCTGCCCCTCTAAATTAATTACTTGTGGTTTTTTAGACGGAAGCGAGGCGAAATTGCTCCACTAAAGCTTTAAGAATGGCATCCCTGGAGTGGACACCGGGCCTTTCCAGTCCTGAATCGACTGCAATCTTGTGGAATTATGGGTATTAAAAAGGTATTTCATAAAGAGGAGGAGAGTGAGCAGCATTCAAGCGTGAGACATGGGCACATTTAATTAAGATAAGAATCATAAGTTTCCAAACCCTTTCACAGGAATGAGATCCCGATCTGCGTTTTGTTTTTTTGCCCCTAATTTGTGGAACAATATACAGAGTTCACTGCAGCTAGATGTGCTGGTGCCACTCAGGCAGTTTAAAGGATTGATTGAGGACCTCTGTGTAGTTGAATGCGATTGCTTTTATTAAATGTTTATTGTTGTTTATTGTGCTAAATTCTTTTGTTTTATACACGTGTACATTTTATTCAGTTTTTATTGTAATGTGTACATGGCTCTCTTGTAATAGAGATTTTTAATCTCAATGTGACTCCCTGTTTAAATAAAGGTAAAACATTTTTAAATAAAATACAGTGTGACTAATGCTAAATTGTACGTGCAACAGAAAGACAGACATGCTAATGACTTCTTCTCTGAAAACAATAGAAGCAGGAAGCAATGGAGGTCCCTTACACATCCTTTACATGTGTGCACTCAGACAAACACACACACTGACACACTGAAACAGAACACATACAGTTTTCATGTATCAAGACATGTATCAACAAGCAATACAATACCAACATCTACACACATGCTGCACACAAATACTACAAGCATGGTAAACGTACATTATGACATTTCCTTTCAAAAGCAAATGAGCGAACTTACCCGGTTGGTGGGACTCCCTCTGTTTGACAAGTCTTGTCTTAGCTCAGACCCCCATACTGAAACACACACGAACGCACACACCGACACACACACACACACGCACAAACACACCAACACACACACACACACGCGCGCACACACACACGCACAAACACACACACACACACTTCACAGAACTCTACTGTTCCGAGGTTGTAAACTTCCTTCCCAACCAGGATGAGATGGGAACATTTGGGACACAACTGTTTTTAACATTATGTCTAGACGCAGAGGCCCACAAAAAACAAGAGTGCCGGCCAGGCGAAGCCGAGCCAGGGCTGTGTCACTTGGCTCTAATTAGATGGGCTTTCTAGGAACTTAGGTGTGGATAGGAACACTGAGGATTGGCAGAACCTTGACCTCAGTTGCTCGTACTGTGTGCTGTTAAATATTCAACTACAATATAACAAATCTCTTGGAACATCTTTTCCAGGTAACCTATTAAGATACAATCTATTTTGTCCAAATAACAACACTTTGAACACGCATGTGGTAAAATTGGAGCACACCTCATACAGTACATCACCATACACTTACTGTATACGACATAGACATATCATTAACCCTCCCCCTCACTGCTCTGCTCTTGGCTGCACTCCATCAGTGATCCATCATAGTGCAATCGTGGTGACATTTAGTTTGGCTTGTAAGCTAAAGGGTTAGCAGTGCTACTGCAGTAGGGACTGTCATTAATAGAGAAACACTCAATGTGTTTGTGATTTCACTATCCCTTCCTCTCCCTCTATCCAATCCATCTCTCTTCTCTCTTTCTGCATATTTCTCTGTCTATCTCGCATAGTCCTTCCTTCCATTCTATCATGGGGACTGGTTTCTGTACACGTTTCAACTTGATTAACCCTGAGGGGAGGACACTGTGTCTTCACTAGGGGGTACCATCTACATTTATACAAATATAGACTGAACACAATTACTGTCAAGCCTCTGCGACCACTTAGGCCTGAAATAGCCTGCGAGAGCCAGAGAGAGCCTGGCGAGAGATGTATGAAGCCCAGAGTCAATCACCTTCCTCCAGGATGGGGGGCACAGAGGCATCATGAGTACAGAGACTGCAGTTTTCTCTCAGATGATGCCCGCTTGGCTGAGGCCCAGGGGGGCATGACGCATCAACTGTTTACACTCGGTGGGGATATTGCCATAGCAGGCTAGGGATTATGTGATAATGGATAATCTATAATATCACATGTAGGCCCAGTTCCTGTGGGGATGTCATCATGGCTGTCACCAGCGGCAACCTTGTGAGAGGGGCTTGGTGGGCGCTACCAAGCTACTGATGGGCTTTTTAATAATGACTTTACAAAGACAGAGTAGGTGTTATTTTCCCTTGTCGTTTCTTCCTCCATAAAATGTTCCATTTCTATTTCTTCGTTTTGCTTTTATCTCCGTGAGACACGACTCACACGGAGCAATCCCTCCTCTGCTCTTTTCCTGTCTCTCCCTCTCCCGTTGTCATTTTCCACCACACTAACATTCCGACATCTATGTCTCGGTCTCTGTCTCTCTGTCTCTTTGTCTCTTTGTCTCTTTGTCTCTCTGTCTCTCTGTCTCTCTCTCTCTCTCTCTCTCTCTCTCTCTCTCTCTCTCTCTCTCTCTCACTCTCTCTCTCTCTCTCTCTCTCTCTCATCCTCATTCTCATTCTCCAGGCCCTCCAGGCTGTGGCTGGTAGCAGAACTGTAGCAGGCATTTGGAAGGCTGGTGCAGTCTCCGCCTCCTTCTCCAAATGTCATCCTCTCATGGTGTCACGTGGCATTTAGGACGAGTCCTCTGGGGCCCCTGCGTTTGAAGTATTGATTGAAGTGCCCTTGTCCCCTGTGTGACGTTATGTAACAGATGTAAAAGATTCACAAATTCAGAGAGATAGAGAGAGAGGGAGGGACTGAGCAAATGAGGGAAAGAGAGAGAGAAGGGACAGTGACTGAAAGAGAGAGCGAGAGAGAGAGAGAGAGAGAGAGAGAGAGAGAGAGAGAGAGAGAGAGAGAGAGAGAGAGAGAGAGAGAGAGAGAGAGCTACGTCTATTAACCATCACTGTAATGAATCTGCATCCCATCAATCAGAGCATGGTTCCATCCTGAGGAAGTAAAGCTGTGTCATAGATCACCTCGTGTTACCGGCTTAAAATAGAGCTATGAATAATGTTATCATTACTCCATCCTCTGTAATGACCCTATTAAACGGACACTCCGATCTAGAATAAGATAGGGATCAGATAAGGGTACCAGATTGTGAAAAATCTGAGAAGCATGAAAACTTTGACATGAGGCTCAAAGTTAAGGTCTGAAAATTATACAGAGGAATACACAGGGATTTAATAAACAAAACAAAAAGTGAACATTTTGACAGGTGTCGAGATTGCGCGCTCAATAAAAGGGAAATAAGGGATTTGTTTACAAAACAAAACAATGAGAGACAGTTTGAGAGAAAGTTTGCAGCTTCAAACAACGTTCCTTGACAGCTGTGCAGTTCAAGCTCCATTTGAGATTGGCAGGTACAACGGTTTCTCAAAAACAAAACCCCCAAACACACAGTTGTTATCATTGAACAAATTAAGCACATAGACATGCTCGTGTTCAAGCACACACACAAACACATGCAAGCCCGCACGCATACTCGCACACACACACATGCACACACACACACACAGGAAAGATCCCAATGGGCAAAAACGAGTTGACTCAACGTTGTTTCCACGTCGTTTCAACAAAAATAAATGTGACAACGTTGAATCAATGTGGAAAACTGATTGGATTTGCAAAAAGTAATCAAAGTAAAGGATTTTCGTCTTTTTTCACCCAACTTTTAACCTAAATCCAATGACATGGTGAAATGTTTTGTTGATTTCACTTTGAATTCATGTTAGTTGACACTCAACCAAATTTAAATCAAAACAAGACGTTGAAATTACCTCTTTGACCAATGGGATGGCCCTGGACCTGGGTAAGGTAACACAAGGTCTTTGTTTGACACGGAGTGAGGACTCCCCATGATGTACGATCTCTCTTCAAAGGTGTCAGGAAAGGCTTAATACAGCATGTGACCTCTGATCTGACTCCTGGACCACTATACAGCCCTGGTGCTCTACCAGCCAATGTGTCTTTGTAGGGGGCTGTGTATGTGTGTGTGCAGTGGTCCCCACAGACAAACGACCCGCTGTCGTGGGCTGCTCAGCTCATCGCTCTCATTCTGTCTTGCTTCAGTAGGTTGGTTCAGCAGCAGCAAAATCTGCGGGAAGCTTCAAAGTTGCAAAGGAAATGGCGAGGGAGCGTTGTTTTGCCTGGCCACAGTATTCAGGTTAATGGTGACTTTTTTCTGGAAACTAGGCATATGTCGCGCATCACTACTTCACAGGAGAGCCATTTGAACGTAAACTTTTTTTTTTGCAGAAATGTCTTCTGGAACATGTGAACTTTCATGTGCCTTAATAACAAACTTGTATGCCGTCTGTAAATATGAATACAATTGTTAAATTATGAGCCTAGTTGGTTTAGCCACGGAAAAAGACAGCAACCTTTCCGCTAGCCATGATTGGCTGAGAGAATGAGCGGGCTGGACATGCTGAGAGATGAATTCGGATTGGTCTGCCATGTAGCACGCTTTTGTCTATAACATGAGCTGGGCAGTATGTGTAGGTAATCCTTTCTAACGTGGCTTTTTTTAAAGATACCACGTAGTAGAACTGCGTTGCTCTCCACTTTCTGGAGGACCGAGTTTTGAAATCAGTGGAATTAGAGTATGATAGCTAAGGAGATGGAGAAAATTCTGGCGTTTGATTGCAAATATGCAGACGGAGTCGAAAAGAACACACAGAAGCCTGATGTATAAAACACCTGTCTCCGGATTACATCTTCAAACTAAGTGCAACCATGGCATCCGTGACAGAGAGGGAGAAGCGTCCATCCATGTATACAGGTAAAATAGTCTAGCTAGCTACATTTTCAGATAATACACGTTTCTAATTTTGTCAGAAAGTCATTTTCATTTCAAGTTAAAGTATGCTGTTAGCTAGCTAACGTTAGCTGGCTGACTAGCTAACTAACGTTACATGTATGATCTGTGTAGTAATACTATTACTCAGAGCCATTTGCATTGCTAGTTATAGCCTAATGTTAGCTAGCTAAAATGTAACCTGGTTGGTTAGCTACCTGGAGATTCATGCAGGGTAGTAATGTTATGAGTTGGGAATATGGTTAATTGTCTAGCTAGCTAAACAAAAGACTCCACTATGTGAACGATGCTGAATGGGTGTAGACAAAGAAGAGCTCTCCAGTATGTGTATTAAAACATTCAAGGGCCATTTTGTTAAAAGTCAAGGCAAAGGGAGGCTACTTTGAAGAATTTAAAACACTTTTTTGGTTACTAAATGATTCCATATGTGTTATTTCATAGTTTTGATGTCTTCACTATTATTCTTCAATGTAGAAAATAGTTCAAATAAAGAAAACCCCTTTAATGAGTAGGTGTGTCCAAACATTTGACTGGTACTGAATGTACATATATACATATACACTACATGACCAAAAGTATGTGGACACCTGCTCGTCGAACATCTCTTTCCAAAATCATGGGCATTAATATGGAGTTGCTCCCCTCTTTGCTGCTAAAACAGCCTCCACTGTTCTGGGAAGGCTTTCCACTAGATGTTGGAACATTGCTGCTTCCATTCAGCCACAAGAGCATTAGTGAGTTTGGGCACTGATGTTGGGCGATTAGGCGTGGCTCGCAGTCAGCGTTCCAATTCATCTGAAAGGTGCTTGATGGAGTGATGTCAGGGCTCTGTACAGGCCAGTCAAGTTCTTCCACACAAACCAATTCTGTATGGACCTCGCTTTGTGCACGGTGGCATTGTCATGCTGAAAGGGTCTTCCCCAAACAGTTGCCAAAAAGGTGGAAGCACAGAATCGTCTAGAATGTCATTGTATGCTGTAGCATTAAGATTTCCCTTTACTGAAAAACAGCCCCAGACCATTATTCCTCCTCCAGCAAACAGTTGGAACTATGATAGCGTTCCCCTGGGATCTGCCAAACCCAGATTCATACACTACCGCTCAAAAGTTTGGAGTCACTTAGAAATGTCCTTGTTTTTGAAAGAAAAGCATTTTTTGTCAATTTAAATAACATCAAATTGAACCGAAATACAGTGTAGACATTGTTAATGTTGTAAATGACTATTGTAGCTGGAAATGGCAGATTTTTTATGGAATATCTACATAGGCGTACAGAGGCCCATTATCAGCAACCATCACTCGTATGTTCCAATGGCATGTTGTGTTAGCTAATCCAAGTTTATCATTTTAAAAGGCTAATTGATCATTAGAAAACCATTTTGCAATTATGTTAGCACAGCTGAAAACTGTTGTGCTGATTAAAGAATCAATAAAACTGGCCTTCTTTAGACTAGTTTAGTATCTGGAGCATCAGCATTTGTGGGTTCGATTACAAGCTCAAAATGGCCAGAAACAAAGAACTTTCTTCTGAAACTCATCAGTCTGTTATTGTTCTGAGAAATGATGATTATTCCATGCGAGAAATTGCCAAGAAACTGAAGATCTCGTACAACGCTGTGTACTACTCCCTACACAGAACAGTGCAAACTGGCTCTAACGAGAATAGAAAGAGGAGTGGGAGGCCCCGGTGCACAACTGAGCAAGAGGATAAGTACATTAGAGTGTCTAGTTTGAGAAACAGACGCCTCACAAGTCCTCAACTGGCAGTTTCATTAAATAGTACCCGCAAAACATCAGTCTCAACGTCAACAGTGAAGAGGCGACTCTGGGATGCTGGCCTTCTAGGCAGAGTTGCAAAGAAAAAGCCACATCACAGACTGGCCAATAAAAATAAAAGATTAAGATGGGAAAAAGAACACAGACACTGAACAGAGGAAGATTGGAAAACGAATCTAAGTTTGAGGTGCTCGGATCATAAAGAAGAACATTCGTGAGACGCAGACCAAATGAAAGATGCTGGAGGAGTGCTTGACGCCATCTGTCAAGCATGGTGGAGGCAATGTGATGTTCTGGGGGTGCTTTGGTGGTGGTAAAGGGTGAAAGGGATGAAAGGGATCTTGAAGAAGGAAGGCTATCACTCCATTTTGCAAAGCCATGCCATACCCTGTGGACGGCACTTAATTGGAGCCATTTCCTCATACAACAGGACATTGCCTCAAAGCACTACTCCGAACTATGCAATAACTATTTAGGGAAGAAGCAGTCAGCTGGTATTCTGTCTATAACGAAGTGGCCAGCACAGTCATCGGATCTCAACCCTACTGAGCTGTTGTGGGAGCAGCTTGACCATATAGTACGTAAGAAGTGCCCATCAAGCAAACTAATTTCATGTATGTTTTCATGGAAAACAAGAACATTTCTAAGTGACCCCAAACTTTAGTTAGTGTATATAGTATGGACAGTATATAAATAGAAAAAGTGTGTGCAGCAGTAGTTATATAGGATGAGCAATGGTTGGTTATTTTCCTGGCATCACTCCACCAAGCTTTCACCTCTTTCCTGTAGGCTGTCTCGTCATTGTTGGTAATCAGGCCTACCACTGTTGTGTTGTCAGCAAACTTAGTCGGTGATTGAGTTGGAGACATGCGTGACCTTGCACTCATGGGTGGTGAACAGGGAGTAGAGGAGGGGACTAAGCACGCACCCCTGTGGGGCCCCCGTGTTGAGGTGTTGTTGCCTATTTTCACCACTTGGGGTCGGCCCGTCAGGAAGTCCAGGACCCAGTTGCACAGGGAGGGGTTCAGACGCAGGGCCTTGAGCTTAGTAATGAGCTTGGAGGGACTATGGTGTTGAAAGCTGAGCTGTAGTCGATGAACAACATTCTTACATAAGTATTTATCTTGTCCAGGTGGGATAGGGCAGTGTGCAGTGCAATCGTCCGTGGATCTGTTGGGGCGGTATGCAAATTGTAATGGGTCTAGTTTGTCGGGTACCGCTGAAAGTATAAGTGTGATTTTGAATTTTAGGAGCCCTTTAGGTAAAAAATATTTTGGGGGGATAAAATATCGAATTTGGCATTTACTACTATAGCCCATAGAAATGCATTGAATAACACATTCAGAAATGACAAAAAAGACAGTAAAAAAATGACAAGGAGTAAGCTTTTGAAGTGTCTGTCCTATATCTAGGAGATATAAGAAAGCTTTTGGACACACACTTCGTGTCCGTGAGAGTCTCATCTTTCCATAGAGTAGTCATAGTTGGACGCTACAGACGTTTTCGTTAGAAGACCAATTTTCAGGATGTCTCTGACTAACATCGGTGTAGCTCGGCCACCTTCCACCGCAGATGCGGAAGGCCTACTGTGGCGGATGCGGTGTATTGAGACGGAGCTCATGCAAAAAAATGAAAATGAATATTTCTAGCTAAATCTGGATTTTTATGGGGAACTTTTTTATTATATTATTTAGATTGACGCAAGTGTGTGTCAATAGACTCTAAAGGAGCTTAATTAACTATCCTCTAAAAGCACTTCATGGTGACAGAAGTGATCGCTATGGGGCGATAGACATTTACTTCGGTTACCTTCACTTTCTTGGGTACAGGAACAATGGTGGACATCTTGAAACAAGTGGGGACAACAGACTGGTATATGGAGATATTGAATATGTCCTTAAACACTCCAGCCAGCTGGTCTGCACATGCTCTGAGGATGCGACTTGGGGTCCCTGCCACATACAGTGGGGAGAACAAGTATTTGATACACTGCCGATTTTGCAGGTTTTCCTACTTACAAAGCATGTAGAGGTCACACTTCAAAAATCCAGAAAATCACATTGTATGATTTTTAAATAATTAATTTGCATTTTATTGCATGACATAAGTATTTGATCACCTACCAACCAGTAAAAATTCCGGCTCTCACAGACCTGTTAGTTTTTCTTTAAGAAGCCCTCCTGTTCTCCACTCATTACCTGTATTAACGGCACCTGTTTGAACTCGTTACCTGTATAAAAGACACCTGTCCACACACTCAATCAAACAGACTCCTTACACTCAATCAAACAGCTGTGTAAGGACATCAGGGATAACATTATAGACCTGCACAAGGCTGGGATGGGCTACAGGACAATAGGCAAGCAGCTTGGTGAGAAGGCAACAACTGTTGGCGCAATTATTAGAAAATGGAAGAAGTTCAAGATGATGGTCAATCTCCCTCGGTCTGGGGCACCATGCAAGATCTCACCTCATGGGGCATCAACGATCATGGGGAAGGTGAGGGATCAGCCCAGAACTACACGGCAGGACCTGGTCAATGACCTGAAGAGAGCTGGGACCACAGTCTCAAAGAAAACCATTAGTAACACACTGTGCCGTCATGGATTAAAATCCTGCAGCGCAAGCAAGGTCCCCCTGCTCAAGCAGCGCATGTCCAGTCCCGTCTGAAGTTTGCCAATGACCATCTGAATGATCCAGAGGAGGAATGGGAGAAGGTCATGTGGTCTGATGACACAAAAATAGAGCTTTTTGGTCTAAACTCCACTCGCCGTGTTTGGAGGAAGAAGAAGGATGAGTACAACCCCAAGAACACCATCCCAACCGTAAAGCATGGAGGTGGAAACATCATTCTTTGGGGATGCTTTTCTTCAAAGGGGACAGGACAACTGCACCCTATTGAGGGGAGGATGGATGGGGCCATGTATCACGAGATCTTGGCCAACAACCTCCTTCCCTCAGTAAGAGCATTGAAGATGGGTCGTGGCTGGGTCTTCCAGCACGACAACGACCCGAAACACACAGCCAGGGCAACTAAGGAGTGGCTCCATAAGAAGCATCTCAAGGTCCTGGAGTGGCCTAGCCAGTCTCCAGACCTGAACCCAATAGAAAATCTTTGGAGGGAGCTGAAAGTCCGTATTGCCCAGCGACAGCCCCAAAACCTGAAGGATCTGGAGAAGGTCTGTATGGAGGAGTGGGCCAAAATCCCTGCTGCAGTGTGTGCAAACCTGGTCAAGAACTACAGGAAACGTAATTGCAAACAAAGGTTTCTGTACCAAATATTAAGTTCTGCTTTTCTGATGTATCAAATACTTATGTCATGCAATAAAATGCAAATTAATTACTTAAAATACATACAATGTGATTTTCTGGATTTTTGTTTTAGATTCCGTCACTCACAGTTGAAGAGTACATATGATAAAAATTACAGACTTCTACATGCTTTGTAAGTGGGAAAACCTGCAATATCGGCAGTGTATCAAATACTTGTTCTCCCCACTGTACGTCTCGTGTCTGAGTCGTTGAATTGCTACTCCACTTTGTCCCTGTACTGTCGTTTTGCCTCTTTGAGTGCCTTACGGAGGTCATAGCTGTTCTGTTTGTACACGTCAACGTTCCCCGACACTTTTAAATGCGGTAGTTAGTGCTTTCAGTTTTGCGTGAATGCTGCCATCTAGCCACGGTTTTTGGTTTAGATAAGTTCTAATCATCACAGTGGGAACAACATCCTCTATACACTTCCTGATGAACCCAGTCACCGAGTCAGTGTATACATGGATACTATTCTCAGAGCCGACCCGGAACATTTCTCAGTCCGCGTGATGAAAACAATCTTGAGGCATAGATTCCGATTGGTCAGACCAATGTTGAACAGTCTTTACCACAGGTGCTTCCTGTTTAAGTTTCTGCCTATAGGAGGGGAGTAGCAGAATATAAGGGTGATCTGATTTACCGAAGGGAGTCTGGGAGGGCCTTGTAGCCGTCCCGGAAGGGAGAGTAGCAATGATCAAGAGTTTATGATGTGCGTGTAGCACAGAAGCTGTGTTAGTCCCGTGTAGCTCTAATGGTAGAACATGGTGCTTGCAATGACAGGGTTGTGGGTTTGATTCCCATGTGGGACCAGTATGAAAAAACGATGAACAGATGGTCTGCTAAATGACTGAAACGTTGATAGATGTGCGGTTTGCACAGTCCAGTGTAGGTAGTATAGGTCCAGTGTAGTGGGTATGATCTTTGACCCTCTGTAACTTTCTCACTCTTCATTATCAGTAACCATGGTAGCATTCCACATTAATGTAGAAGTTATCAGAAACATATTCCATTCTTATTTACCAAAACAAATGACTCCAAAAGGACACAATACATTATTTACCATTCGTTTCTACCAAAACGAACTGCAAATGCATCCAACAAGTTTGTAGAGTCACAAGCTTGATGTAGCCATTGCATGCTAGGAATAAGGGACCAAATACTAAACTGTTGACTACTTTATTTCTAAGAATCTTTAAGGGTGTCAATTATTTCGAACCCTACCTTTTTTAGAATAAAACCATGACTTGTTAAAAAACATTTATTTCTCTGATCAATTGTATTAGTATAAAATAAAATAATGTAATATATATATATATATATATATATATATATATATATATATATATATATATATAGTGTACAATATAGCTCAGTATTTGAATGGTTTATTTTATAAAGTCATTATTGCTCATCTTTATCAATGTACATTTATTTTATATAAATATTAATATAATCCAAGTTTTTCTCATAATAGTAAAAACAAGTGTAATTAATTACCCATGGTCTGGTTCATAATAACGGACTATTCCACCCTGCAAGAGTTCCTTTGCATTGTTTCACACGATATGATTGTTAACATGACTTTCTTCGAAATTAAGCTGCAGCAATGAGGAGTTTTCAGAGCGGGGCAGAGAAAAGAAAAATAAATAAAGAAGATTTAATTTGAACAAAAAAACAACTGAAGTTAACACATTTATTTAGTTAAAAGACAGGTGCTGCTGATAACACTGCCATCGTTGTCGTACTGTACATGTAGCCCATGTATCTGATGCCGTCTGGCCACAAAAGAGTACGACAGAGGGGCGCTCATTCACATGTTCGGATGCTTTCTCCGGTGAGATAGTTTCAGCCAAAAGTTGGCGGGTGGACAGTACACTGTTCTGATGGTGGAATTATTCTGGATGCGAAGGTATCCTACTTTTTTAGGAGTGGTTTGTTTGATAATCATGACTGGTTGTTTTCATGGCACATTAAAATATATTTGTTGTAAAACTCTATGGCTATCATGACCAGCTTCTGCTGATTCAGAGTATTTGAGACTTATCTGCAATGCTTCAGCACTGAGTGTGTGTGTGTGCGTGCGTGTGTTCCCAGACAGATTCCCTCCAGTGTCTGGGAGTCTTATCTGAAACGCTTCACAGAGCTTGTTCCCTCCACAGGACTCTCCTGAGTCCCCCAGTTTACTTTCAGGAAAGTTTCCTCCTCTACTGACTGTTTGTCAGTCTGCATTGACTAACTGTGTCTGCGTTCCTGTGGGTGTCCAGCCACTCAGTCTCCTGGTTCTTCCTTTAGTGTCTTAAAAGATACTGCTGCTGAAAGTAAATTCCAAAAAGTACTAGGATTCAAAACTAAATTGGGTTCTGTCTGCTTGCTGATCAGTCGTTACACAACCGGCTGTGTGTAATCAAACTACATGACTTAATGAGAGTAGATATTCTGTTACCTATTGCTTCTACTGGTGAGACTTCATGTGCACTATCAGCATACAGTATGCATGACATGATTTAACTCATTCACACTCATACGCAGACATCGCCAACAGGCCAAGCAAACACAGTACCTTTACTAATGACCTGCCGATGGCACTGAGGAAAGCCTGTGTGTCTATGTATGCTGATGACTCAACCCTATACACGTCAGCTACCAAAGCAAGTGAAAAGACTGCAACACTTAACAAAGAGCTGGAGTCAGTTTCAGAATGGGTGGCAAGAAATAAGCTGGTCCTAAATATTTCCAAAAGTAAAGGCATTGTATTTGCGACAAGTCATTCACTAAACCCTAAACCTAAATCTTGTAATGAGTAATGTGTAAATTGAGCAAGGAGACAAAACTGCTTGGTGTAACCATGGATTGTAAACGTTCATGGTCAAAACATATTGATGCAATGGTAGCTAAGATGGGGAGAGGTCTGTCCGTAATAAAGCGCTTCTCTGCTTTCTTGACATCGCTATCAACAAAACGAGTACTACAGGCCCTAGTTTTGTCACACCTGGACTACTGTCCAGTCATATGGTCAAATGCCACAAAGAGGGACACATTTCAACTGGCCCAGAACAGAGTAGCACGGCTGGCAGTTAGATGTACATGGAGAGCCAGCATTGGTAATATGCATATCAATCTCTCCTGGCTCAGGGTGGAGGAGAGACTGACTGCATCACTGCTTGTCTTTGTGAGAAGTATTGACATGTTGAAATCACCAAGCTGTCTGTTTAAGCGACTAGCGCACAGCTCAGACACCCATGCATACCCCACAAGACATGCCACCAGAGGTCTCTTCACAGTCCCCAAATCCAGAGCAGACTACAGGAAATGCACAGTACTACATAGAGCCATGACTACATGGATCTCTATTCCACATCATGCAACTCAGTCAAGCAGTAAAATCTGATGAAAAAAACGGATAAAACTACACCATATGGAACAGCGTGGACTGTAAAGAGACCCACACACACATGCTAACACACATACATTTTATTATTGTTATTTTGCTGTATCATTGGTTGTGTATTGTAGATATGTCATGGTAGAGTAGTGTGTAATAATGTGTTGTGTCATGTATTGTTTTTATTTTTTATGTTGTGTCATGTATTGTTTTCTCCAGGGAGAGTAACTGTTGCCTTGGCAGCAGCTAATGGGGATCCAGAATAAAATACAATGCAAAAAATATGTTTAACTGCACCCACATAGAATTCATCTGAATGCAAAGCCATGGCTGTGACACACAGACACACACACCATCATTTGTAGATCTGTAGCTGTTTCTATAATGTGATGCTATGTTCAGAATTCATGTTTCATTTCTCTTCTGGTGTACTCTCTGAACTATTTTCTCTAACCAGTAGTATTCTCCTTCCTGCTGTTACCTCCCTCTTCACCTCCCTCTCTGTTTCTCTCCTCAGATCTGTCTTAGTACTGCGTCTCCATCTCCACATGTAGTTAAAGCCCTGTCACCACAGTCTTTCTGATGCCATTGGTATCCTGTAGCTTAAAGAAACCCCCCCCCCTCCCTCTCTCTCTCTCTTTCTCTCTCTCTCTGTCTCGCCTTCTCTCTCTATCTTTCCCTCTCTATCTTTCCTTCTCTATCTCCCCCCCCCTCTCTCTCTCTCTCTCTCTTTTTGTGTCTCTCTCTCTCTCTTTTTGTGTCTCTCTCTCTCTCTCTCTCTCTCTCTCTCTCTCCTGTCATCTCTCTTTGGCAAATATAAGTTGAATTCTGACCCCTCCTCCAGTCTTTCATCTCTTTCCATGTCATCTCCACACCCAAACGGGAAACAAATCCCCCTCCTAATTAACTCCAGTGACTTTCGCCTTCCCTGCCCAGAATCAAATATCTCAGCCGTTGTATCCTACACACAGCGATGCGGACCAGCTACACACAATGAGCTCAGCGGTTACTTTGACTGTCTGTTTTCTTTTTACGAGCCAGTATAGCACACTGGAATGTATTTGTAAAATAAAATAAAAACAGAATGGTGATCCTGAGCAGAGCTCAGATGATTGCGAGTAAATATTGTATGAATGGAATTCTATTTAAGGGCGGACAGGTCTCTCTTGAAAAATAGATTTTATCTCAATGAGAAAAACTTGCATAAATAAAGTAAGAAAAAAAAACAGGAAGGCATCAGTGTGAGTTTGTTGAAGAGCCTGTAAAAGCCTTTCCACACTGGCAGTAAAAAACTCTCTCTCTCTCTCTCTCTCTCTCTCTCTTGCTCTCTTTCTCGACTGAGAGGGTGGGATGGCTCTTGTTCAGCTGGCCACTGCTTCACTCATTCCCTCTCCTGTCTTCATTGCTCCCATCCTCCCATTTCCCATCTCCATTACCCAGCATTCCTAGCAGCAGCCATCAGTTTAAATTGACAACAGCCAACAAGCAGTTTACAACTCTTGAAGAGCAGCCATCTTGAAAAGGTCACCCAGCACAGAGCCTGGAGGGTCATCGGAGACCATTTTGACAAGGTCACATCACAGGAGTGCCAAATACACGTCTCTCCACGCTCCACCGTCCAGATGTCCACTGTCCCCCTCACTGTGACCTGGTGATTAGAGGCCCATATGTAAGAGTCTCACACCTCTGTCACGTGTAGCATCCTGTAATCTACAGCAGTGCTCAGTGCAGTAGGAGCTGCTGGCTTATCCCTGTCCCTCAGACTAACTTTGAAATCACATGCTAGATCATTGGGAGGGAGACAAGGCAGATGATGTAATCCTCAGTGATAATCATCCACGGTTGTCTCTGTCTCTCGGAACTCCTCCTCATCATTATCGGGTCTGCATCACGGCAGCATCTTTAACCATCTCTACCCCTCGCTGATCAAATAGATAAGATGGACTAGCTCGCGTAGCGCTCCCCTCCATCACACAGCTCGCGTAGCGCTCCCCTCCATCACACAGCTCGCGTAGCGCTCCCCTCCATCACACAGCTCGCGTAGCGCTCCCCTCCATCACACAGCTCGCGTAGCGCTCCCCTCCATCACACAGCTCGCGTAGCGCTCCCCTCCATCACACAGCTCGCGTAGCGCTCCCCTTCATCACACAGCTCGCGTAGCGCTCCCCTCCATCACACAGCGCTCATGTAACATCTTGCACTACACACGCCGCCGCACAGGAGCTACACTGTGATTGGCAAGTGACAGAGAGAGGGGGAACTCAAAGAGGGGGATATTTCCTGAGTGTCAGAACTCACTTTGAAGAGTAAGAGGAGTGAGATGATCCAGGGATGCAGATAGGATAGAGGAGCTACCGGAGTGAGACTTTGAAGGCAGGAGAAATACAATCCCACTAAACACTAAACACTCACAGTATACTACCGCAGTGAGTGTATACTACCGCAGTGAGTGTACACTATCCCAGTGAGTATATACTACCGCAGTGAGTATATACTACCGCAGTGAGTGTATACTACCGCAGTGAGTGTACACTACCCCAGTGAGTATATACTACCGCAGTGAGTGTATACTACAGCAGTGAGTGTATACTACCACAGTGAGTGTACACTACCCCAGTGAGTATATACTACCTCAGTGAGTGTATACTACCTCAGTGAGTGTATACTACCACAGAGAGTGTACACTACCCCAGTGAGTATATACTACCGCAGTGAGTGTATACTACAGCAGTGAGTGTATACTACCACAGTGAGTATACACTACCCCAGTGAGTATATACTACCGCAGTGAGTGTATACTACCGCAGTGAGTGTATGCTACCACAGTGAGTGTATACTACCACAGTGAGTGTATACTACCACAGTGAGTGTATACTACCACAGTGAGTGTATGCTACCACAGTGAGTGTAAACTACCACAGTGAGTGTATACTACCACAGTGAGTGTATACTACCGCAGTGAGTGTATGCTACCACAGTGAGTGTATACTACCACAGTGAGTGTATACTACCCCAGTGAGTGTATACTACCGCAGTGAGTGTATACTACCACAGTGAGTGTATGCTACCACAGTGAGTGTATACTACCACAGTGAGTGTATACTACCACAGTGAGTGTATACTACCACAGTGAGTGTATGCTACCACAGTGAGTGTATACTACCACAGTGAGTGTATACTACCACAGTGAGTGTATACTACCCCAGTGAGACTCTGAAGGCAGGAGAAATACAATCCCACTAAACACTCACTCAACACAAGCATGCAAGTGCATGCATTCATTCAAAACACACACACGCATGCATGCACAGACACACTTTGATAATGGAACACTAGTCATTTTAATAATGTTTACATTATTATATACTGTATTCTACTGTATTTTTGTCAATGCCACTCCGACATTGGTCGTCCTAATATTTATATATTTCTTCATTCCATTATTTTACTTTTAGATTTGTGTGTATTGTTGTGAATTGTTAGATATTACTGCACTGTTGGAGCTTGGAATACAAGCATTTCGCTACAACCGCAATAACATCTGCTAAATATGATTTGATTTGATTTGACACAGACATGTGAGTTACTGTACACATCAAGATGATGATGGTCAGTACTGTAGAGGAAAAGAATGTGTGTCATTAATACGTGTGAATTTACAACAAAGACTCTCTATGATCCTCCCATTCCGGTCTAGGTGGAATGAAAGCAGCATCCTGTTTGTTGCTAAGTAATACCTTTCCTTAAACCAGGAAGTTCAATCTGAAAGATATGTCATTTAATTGGGCCAAATTAAAAAGTCTCAACAGGCATGCGTGACACCCAAGCCCACACATAGAAAAACGCAAAACACACAGAAATTAGGCTCGATACACATTACACACAGATAAAGGTTAGTAGGCAGCCTAGTGGTTAGAGTGTCAGGCCAGTAACTGAAAGGTTGGTGGTTTGAATACCTAAATTGACAAGGTGAAGAATCTGTCAATGTCCATCACAGCCTATCAGGCCCAAGGTGAGTGTTTGTGATCAGGTCACACACAGCGTCACAGAGACAGCCAACCACAGAGGGCCTTACTGCCAGGGTCAGAGGTCAGGTCTGTTCCCACAGTAACTGAAGGGGGAGTTGTCTCTGCTCACTCTCACCTCATCATCATTCTCATGACCTCTAACCCCAGGTTTTAGCAAACTCCACTAGATTAACTAGACTAAATCAGGAAGTTGATCTTCCATTAGTCAAAATTAGGCAACAAAAGAGAAACAGATACGCATTTATTTGGACAGTGAAGGTACAACTTTTAATTTGGAAAAGCACTTTATGTATCTAGTCCTCCTATATGAAGGTGTCATAAGTATTTGGACGAATTCACTTATAGTGTATTAAATTATGTCAAAAGTTAGTATTTTGTCCCGTATTCCTAGCACGCAACGTCTTGCATTTGCAGTTTGTTTTGGTTGTGTTTCGCATTATGTTGTCCCCAATATAAACGAATGGTAACTAATATATTGTGTCATTTTGGAGTCACTTTTATTGTAAACAAGAATAGAATATGTTTCTGAACACTTCTACATTATAGTGGATGCTACCATGATTACGGATCATCATGACTGAATCGTGGATAACGATGAGTGAGAAAGTTACAGAGGGTCAAAGATCATACCCCCAATAAAATCCTCACCTCCCCTGTTATTGGTAACGGTGAGAGGTTAGCATGTTTTGGGGGCATGATCTTTGTGCATCTGTGTAACTTTCCAGCTCATTATTATTCATAATTCAGTCATGATGATCCGTAATCATGGTAGGATCTACTATAATGTAGAAGTGTTTAGAATCATATTCTATTCTTATTTACAATAAAAGTGACTCCAAAATCACACAATATATTATTTACCATTCATTTCTATTGGGGACAACATAATGCGAAACACAACCAAAACAGACATGCAGTCATTGTGTGCTAGGAATATGGAACCAAATACTAAATTGGGGGACTAGATACATAAAGTGCATTCAGATATGTATGAAAACACCCTCAAATAAAAGGTGACATTCTGTACTGTCGCCTCATATAAAACATCCCATCTCAAATTCAAAATGCTGGAGTATAGAGACACATTTTAAGTTTTAGCTTCACTGTCAAAATAAATATGTAGAGGACTGTACATACATTATACATTTTCTCAAAGCTGACAGTTATCTGCTGGAGGCAGACAGAAAGTATCTATGATGACTCAACTGCCTACTGTTCCATCACGTTTCTGACATTTGCAGCAGTGCGAGGACGTCAACTCTTATTCGCTAACATAACTAGCGGCTGGTTACACATTGCTTATTTTATATGTTGGAGTGTTTATATGTTGGAGTGTTTATAAGTTGGAGTGTTTATATGTTGGAGTGTTTATAAGTTGGAGTGTTTATATGTTGGAGTGTTTATATGTTGGAGTGTTTATATGTTGGAGTGTTTATATGTTGGAGTGTTTATATGTTGGAGTGTTTATATGTTGGAGTGTTTATAAGTTGGAGTGTTTATATGTTGGAGTGTTTATATGTTGGAGTGTTTATATGTTGGAGTGCTGCCGTTTCCCAATGTTCTTGAACTTGCGATTTCATTTGAAGTCATTGTCATATATGGCAGAGCAACCACCTAATAAAGTGAGATAGCGCACCTGTTACCCACTCCACAATACATGAATGTGCTTGGCACACTGACTGGATGGCTAATTAGCTAGTTAATGAGACTTACAGAAGGACACAGTGATTCCCACCGTGAGTAACAATCAATGACAAAGACAACTCCATCCTGATCCTGTTTTAACTCTCTATCTGCAGTCTTTTAGGATGGGAGGGAGCATCAGGTAGGGCTGTGTGTGAAGGTGATAGGGTTTGACACATGTTTGTAGTCAGCTTGAGCCCCAGTAAATGTTTTATACTTGGCAGTGCAGTGCAGTCTAGTGCAGGGGGAGCTGCTACAGAGCAGACTTCTACACAGCAGTTAAATCAGTTACAGTCTCATGGGGAAGTTAGGGGCACCGAGGGATTGGATGTGTCAGGTCTAATGCTGGAGGAACAACTCCACACCAATACACAGGCAAACTACCTGCCCTCCAGGACACCTACAGCACCTGATGTCACAGGACGGCCAAAAAGATCATCAAGGACACCAACCACCCGAGCCACTGCCTGTTCACCCCGCTATCATCCAGAAGGCGAGGTCAGTACAGGTGCATCAAAGCTGGGACCGAGAGACTGAAAAACAGCTTCTATCTCAAGGCTATCAGACTGTTAAACAGCCATCACTAGCACATTAGAAGCTGCTGCCTATAGACATAGACTAGAAATCACTGGCCACTAAGAAATGGAACACTAGTCACTTGAATAATGTTTACATTCTGTATCTTGCATTACTCATCTCATATGTATATACTGTATTCTATACTATTATACTGTATCTTAGTCCATGCCGCTCTGACATCGCTCGTCCATATATGTATAGTTTCTTAATTCCATTCTTACTTAGATTTGTGTGTATTGGGTAAATGTTATGAACTTGTTAATAATAAGACACTACTTTTTTAGATATTGCTGCACTGTCGGAGCTAGAAGCACAAGCATTTCACTACATAACATCTGCTAAACACGTGTATGTGACCAATAAAAAAATGATTTGATTTGATTTGTGCTCTGGACTCAGACCACTGAGCATCTACTACTCTACTGTAATGACTAGCCTACATCATCATCATCATCATCATCATCATCATTACTAGAATACTACACACAACATTTATATTTCAACCTATTTGTCTCTATCTCTCTTTTGGTCCCTCAGTCTCTCTGGGCTCTGAATGGGTGCCATCGGAGGCAGAGCATCTATCATCCCCATCAGTTGCGAGAACTCCAGAAGTGTTATTACTTTGAGGAAAGCCATTAAGCTTTTTCCATGAGGTGATCGATGTCAGATGCAGTAGGGGTTGTTTTTGACTTCTGTCTTCTTATCAGAGAGGCAGAGGGAGGGAGAGAGAGAGAGGGGGGGAGGGAGAGATGGACAGGCGGAGAGGTAGAGAAGGGAGAGAGTGTAAGAGAACACACTGTTCCATAGACAGTGACAACACTGAACTCCACTCTCAGCCCTGTCGATGAGCTATCATTCACTGAGCATGCAGCCATGTTATTGGACAGAATCCCTGAGCAGGTTTAGAACTCTGATCAAAGAAGGAGATCAGTGATTGGACTGTGCCTGCACTTCTCTGTCACTGGCCCACACCTGCTGATTGGTTTGTTGGGTTGTATACTGATCTATTCTCTGTATCAGCCAAGGCTAGGAATTTCTATCATTTGAACTCGGACAAGCCTCTCATTAAAGCAATTCTAGTCTGTTATGACACTGGACGTCATATGAGCTGACATGGGACCAGTGTGGCTGGTTGTTGGAAGGTGATGGGCACAGGGATCTTTAATGAGAGGCGGGAGGGAGGCGTGCGCAGCGGTAGAAATTGCTTTTCCAAACTTTGAGGCGTGTGACAAATCTTAATGAAAAAGCTGCATGAGTCTGGCTAATAGGACGTGTCAGACGCACGGGGGCGTGGAGCAGAATGATGAGAAACAGCTGTCTATCGAAGACGCAGCGACATGCTCTCTCTCTCTCTCTCTCTCTCTCTCTCTCTCTCTCTCTCTCTCTCTCTCTTCCTCCATCCCTCACTCTCTCCCCATCTCTCTGTTTCCCTCTCTCTCTCTCTCAATAAGTTCATAGCCCTCTTGTCAGAATGTGTCATAGATAAAGTAAACAGACAGTGTGCTCCACAGCTACACTAAATTAATCTTTACATTAGAACCTGCTCTTCCCGTCTCTCCCTGTGCCTACAGTCACTCTTCACTTACGGTCTGGATTCAATCAGATCATGCGTTAACAAGCGATAGCTGACACCCGCATAGCTGATGTTTTGGCCGTGACGGAGGTGGAACCGCGTTGGAGCTGTGAAATCGGTGAGCAGCTGCTTTTCAAATCTACTGTATTTGTCACATGCGCCGAATACAACCTTACCGTGAAATGCTTACTTACAAGCCCTTAAACAACAACGCAGTTTTAAGAAAATAGAGTTAAGAAAATATTTACTAAATCAACTAATGTAAAAGATGTAAACAATAAAATAACAATAATGAGGCTATATAAAGTACCATCTTTCTGGGAGAGTCAGAGGTCAAAGTTATAAAGTACCATCTTTCTGGGATAGTCAGAGGTCAAAGTTACAAAGTACCATCTTTCTGGGATAGTCAGAGGTCAAAGTTATAAAGTACCATCTTTCTGGGATAGTCAGAGGTCAAAGTTATAAAGTACCATCTTTCTGGGAGAGTCAGAGGTCAAAGTTACAAAGTACCATCTTTCTGGGATAGTCAGAGGTCAAAGTTATAAAGTACCATCTTTCTGGGATAGTCAGAGGTCAAAGTTAAAATAACGATAATGAGGCTATATACAGGGTCAATGTGAGGGGGTACAGGGGTTAGTCGAGTTAATTTGTACATGAAGGTAGGGGTAAAGTGACAGTGGATAATAAAAGAGGTGGTGGTTTAAGTAGTCACTACATTATAATAAGCCAGGGGATTCTAGCCACAGGTGTAAGCGGGATGGCTTTTAAAATAACTCATTACGAGGTGCTGTGATAGCCCACATACCAGTACAGTACAGCCACCACATACCAGCCTTCTCCAGAGACACTGACCAAACCTGATTAGACCAAATAAAACCCTGAAATATGTGGTCTCTCACAGAAAAATTATAGTCATAAATTGATTCTCACATTAAACTGTCAAATACAGCAGTGGCATAGCAACATGCCCGAGTGTGTGTATGTGTGTGACTGCATATCAGTGTGCCTCTAAATGTGTATTTGATTGTGTGTATGTGTCGTGTGTGTGCAGCAGTGGTGTGAGTGTGTGTGTTTGTGCATGCACTGTAGGCGTGAATCACTTTCTGTTTACCTCGTCCAAAACAAGCACAGTGTATTCTTTCTGAAAGGGCCCATTGATAGGTCTGAAGCCTGGGCATTTCCTGCTGGGCTGCTGCTGACAGCTCTGACGGGGCCCAGGGGAGCTTGCTGTCATCAGTCCCTAGGCCATCACACACACCACCAGCAGCTCTCCCTGACTACTGTCTGCAGGCCAAGGGAGGCTAGAGGGCACAGTGACTCAGAGACCAGGACATCCTCATGACCTCTATCATTAACATACAGTATAAACTGGAACTGACACTTTCCAACAGTCAGAGGTTAACGAAAACAAGGTGCACCTAATGTGTTTCAGACCAGCTTGAACGGAAAATGAGCGGAAAATACCATCTTTCTGGGATAGTCATAGGTCAAAGTTATGAAGTACCATCTTTCTGGGATAGTCAGAGGTCAAAGTTATAAAGTATCATCTTTCTGGGATAGTCAGAGGTCAAAGTTATAAAGTACCATCTTTCTGGGATAGTCAGAGGTCAAAGTTATAAAGTACCATCTTTCTGGGATAGTCAGAGGTCAAAGTTATAAAGTACCATCTTTCTGGGATAGTCAGAGGTCAAAGTTATAAAGTACCATCTTTCTGGGATAGCCAGAGGTCAAAGTTAGAAGTTCACATCCTGAAAGAGAGGGCAAAGGAAGACAAATCATGATTAACAACACATGTCTATTGGGAATCACATGGGTTCATACTGTATCTGACCCCCACAAAGTTACTCCTGCCTCACCCTAGAAATGGAGTGCACACACACACACACGCAGACACGCACACACGCACACACACACACACACACACACACACACACACACACACACACACACACACACACACACACACACACACACACACACACACACACACACACACACACACACACACACACACACGCACACACGCACACACGCACACACGCACACACACACACACACGTAGACACATTACACAGGTGTCAGCAGCAGAAAGGGGTTCGGCCGGGTGTGTAGCTGGCCAATATGTGGATTAGGACAGAGATGATTGTGTCTGGGAGAGATACAGCAGGAGCCTGTCACTGGAGACTGGATAAATGTGAGAGCAAAAAGACCAAACATCTACCCAGGGTCCCCCTCACACCACGCACACGCATACAGACAGGAAATAGGAAAGAGAGAGAAAGAGCAAGAATCCAGGGCTTTGAGTTTGTACCTCAGCTAGCTATCTGAGTCTGTCACACTGCACTGCATTAGAACCCACACAGGGGAGAAGAGCAGTCTGCAGAGAATAGTCCTAGGGCAGGGGACTGAGGAGAGGATGGAAGGAGGCAGGAGAGAGAGCAGGGGTGAGGACAGGGGGGAGGTGCTGGGGACAGAACTGTCCACAGGAGTGAGCTCTCATGGCAGGGGAGAGGGGTCAGGGAGGAGAAGAAGAGATCAGTCCAATAGAAAGTTCCAGCTGACGCAGCCTGTTTGATTGCTGTCCTGGATCCTCGGTGGAGATTATCAAGACTGTCTTAAAACTCAGACTGACCTCTTGCCAACTCAGCTAGCAATAATACACACATACCGTACACACGTGGGCACACATAGTCTGGAACAGGCCACCTGCCTGATGACATACCATGCCAGGTAGGGACCAGGTATCAGTGCCAGTGGGCCACCCCCCAGTGGCATCATAACAGCTAAACCTTGAGCAAGGCAAAGTTACATCATTTTAATCAGGAATTGGAATGATCTTAGTAGCCTTTTTTAAATTGTTGTTGTTTGTTTTGAGCTAGGGTGTGTCAACTGCTATAGCCTGCCATATCCAATGTCGCCTCTGCCACCACACCCTCCCACCCCCCTGCTCACTGCCCATCCCTGCCCAGGCTGGCATGGAAACAGGACTGATAGCACCTAGGTCAAGGAGGCACCAGATTAAAGAGGCAGAACTGATTTCTCAGTGGGTCTGCCAGTCTGCCACCGTGCCCTCACCTGGCTACCCGCACCCACTTCCTCTGAGCGATTACTTTTCCCTCTATGGCACTTTAATTTCCTGTCAGATTAGCCAATGTTTACCCTGTATGGACCTGGTCTGGGCGCTTACAGACTACACTGACATTGACACACTTTCACTAGCTCCCCGTCCGTCACTCACACTGGCCCTTTATCTCTGATGGGGATGGCTTTAATCTGTCCCTAGACATCACAAACCTGAAGAACTCCTAAAATAACTGTGCAGTGTATTTCCAACATCTAATCTGTCGTATTGTTCTGCACAAGCGTTCCTAAAATCACCCCACACTGTGGCCTAAGAATAGCTATAATAATGTGTATAACATTTAAACTTGTCACTGTTAGATGGAACGATACAGCAAAGCCATTATAGATCTTGATCAAAGCAAGGTGTCATATGAATCGTTTTAGATGCTAATGAGGTGAGTTTGTGATGCATATCCCTAAAAGCATTGCTGATGTCTGACTGTACAGCTGAACACATTGCAGCGATCAACTTTAATAAGGAATCAGTACTCTGCATGACTCGGAGTTCTGCTACAGTGCCTTCAGAAAGTATTCACACCCTTTGACCTGTTCCACATTTTGGTTTGTTACAAAGTGGGATTGAAATTGATTTTATTTAAAAATGTTGTCAATTATCTAATAAAAATACTATGTAATGTCAAAGTGGAAGATTTTTAAAATGTGTTTAATGAATGGAAATTAAAACACTCAAATGCAATACATGTTAGAATCTCATTTGGCAGCGATTACAGCTGTGAGTCTTGGTGGTTAAAGCTTTGCACACCTGGATTGTACAATATTTGCCCATTATTCATTAAAAAATACTTCAAGTTGGTTATTGATAATTGCAAGACAGCCATTTTTCAGTCTTGTCATAGATTTTGAAGTCAAAACTGTAACTAGGCCACTCAGGAACATTTCTTTGTCGTCTTAGAAAGCAATTCCAGTGTATATTTTAACTCCTGGAAAGTGAATGTGTCTCCCAGTGTCTGTTGGAAAGCAGACTCAACCAAGTTTTGCTCTAGGATTTTGCCTGTGCTTAGCTCTATTCTATTTATTTTTATCCTAAAAATCTCCCTAGTCTTTGCCAATGACAAGCATCCCCATAACATGGTGCAGCCACCACCATTCTTTAAAATATGAGTGGTACTCAGTGATGTGTTGTGTTGGATTTGACCAGAAGATAATGCTTTTTATTCAGGACAAAAAGTACATTTCTTTGTTTTGCAGTATTAATTTAGTGCCTTATTGCAAACATGTTTTGGAATATTTTTTATTCTGTACAGGCTTCCTTCTTTTCACTCTGTTATTTATGTTAGTATTGTGGAGTAACTACAATGTTGTTGATCAATCTCCTATCACAGCCATTATATTAAAATCACCATTGGTGAAATCCCTGAGCGGTTTCCTTCCTCTCCAGCAACTGATTTAGGAAGGGCGCCTGCATCTTTGTAGTGACGGGGTGTACTGATACACCTTCCAATGTGTAAAATTAATAACGACACCATGTTGAAAGAGATTTTCAATGTCTACTTTAGATTTTTTTTTTACCCATCTACAAATAGGTGCCCTTCTTTGCGAACCAAAGGAAAACCTCCCTGGTCTTTGCGGTCGAATCTGTGCTTGAAATGTACTGATCGACTTAGGGACCTTACAGATAATTGTGAGTGGGGTAGTCAGTTCATTTTGTATTAAGTTGTAGACATTTCCAAAAACATAACTCCACTTTGACATTATGAGGTATTGTGTGTAGATCACCTCCTCGCACACATACCGACGAGGAGTGTGTGTTTGTGTGTGTGCGTGTGTTTTCAGTGTGTGTGTGTGTGTGTGTGTGTGTGTTGGAGTATTCCACACACAGCGTTTGGAGCGTTTGTTGACTTATTAGGGGGATAATGAGAGCTTTAATTAAACAGTGTACTCCAGTAGCCAGCCGCCAGAGAGAGAGAGAGAGAGACTCCGCTGAGAGGCATCTAATTACCACAGCTCACAGACCTCTGTCACCCCCATTGTGTGTGTATATGACAGACAGAAGCCACCGCTGTGCGGGGGGGTTGTTGGTTTGGGGGGTGAATCACATCCGATGCATTTTAACAAAGTTGAAGCTCAAAACTTATAAATTATATACGGAGAATGCAAAAATTATATGAAGTTACCCCAGCAACTATCACATTGGTTACTGTAGCTTCATTCACCACAGTCAATCTACAAACACATAGCCCATTAGCTAAACAATTAACTCACATTAATTCAGCACTGGCATTAAAACCAATAATTGAATACGTACAGAAGGTTTTATTAGCTGAAAAAAATAAAAGAACAAACGGTAAACAAAAATGTGTGCTTTACAGACATTTTTTGTTGTTGCAGTTTTACAGCTAATTTCCTGCAACTCTACACATTTTGCCATGTCTTATTCCATGTTAATATGATATCTGAGTGACTAAAGGCCTCAGCATGCTTCAGTTCGGCTGGCGCTTAGCCAAACTCGGCTAGCCAAACTGAACGAGTGTGCTTGCGTACTCCCTTAAAAGATGCCATAGCCAGTATACGTTAACATTTTTACGTTTTTGCCGGGGAGATCTTAGTCTCGCAATTTTACGTTAAATTAAGATGTTTTTCACAATGAAAAAATGTGCATGAAAAAGAGTCTTCTCTCATTGAATGACAACAGAGACTTATTTGAAGAATTCCTACTGTTGACCAATCAACGACGAAGGGCCGTAGACTTCGGTTCCGAACTTCGGCTTGCCTCTAGAAAAAAACGTTGTGTGCCCGAACAGCAGAAATTATAATATATGCACAAACTCTTCTGGATTATTTCAGCTGGGAAGCATGAGGATGCCTTAACAAAATCAATTGGGGCCCACAGGCTTACAAAGTTCCTTAAGAGACCTGATAAATCTCACACGCACACACACACACTGTGGGAGCCATTTATCATGTTTGTGCTCTATTTATTTCATCCCTATACTTACCTGTTTAAAACCTGACTGCCCCCTCCCCCCGCACCTTTTTTATTTATTTTTTTGTTCCCAGTGATTATATTTTGCTTCCAGGTGATTGTGTGGGTGGGAACTAGTATGCCTGGGAGCACTGACAGTTTTCAACTGCATCGTATCGTTTAGTTTTTTTGTTTGATTTTGGATGATTCAAAAGAAGGGAAATACACTGAACAAAAATATAAACGCAACAAGAAAAAATGTAAAAGATTTTACTGAGTTACAGTTCATGTAAGGAAATTGGTCGATTTAAATAAATTCATTAGGCCCTAATATATGGATTGCACATTACTGGGAATACAGATATAAAAAAAGAAGTTGGGCCGTGGATCAGAAAACCAGTAGGTATCTGGTGTAACCACCTTTTGTCTCATGCAGAGCGACACATATCCTTCGAATAGAGTTGATTAGGGTGTTGATTTGATTAGGCTGTTGATTGTGGAATGTTGTCCCACTCCTAATCAATGGCTGTGCAAAGTTGCTGGATATTCGTGGGAAATAGAACACGCTGTCGTACACGTCGATACAGAGCATCCCAAACATGCTCAATGGATGACATGTCTGGTGAGTATGCAGGCCATGGAAGAACTAGGACATTTTCAGCTTCCATGAAATGGGGCCTTGTTGGCAGTGGATAATTGGCACGACAACGGGCCTCAGGATCTTGTCACGGTATCTCTGTGCATTCAAATTGCCATCGATAAAATACAATTGTGTTTATTTTCCATAGTTTATGCCTGCCCATACCATAAACCCACCGCCACCTTGGGGCACTCTGTTCACAACGTAGATATCAGCAAACCGCTCTTCCACAAAATGCCATACACGCTGTTTGCCATCTGCCCGGAACAGTTGAAACCATGATTCATCCACAAACAGGACACTTCTCCAGCGTACCAGTGGTAATCAAAGGTGAGCATTTGCCCACTGAAGTCGGTTACGACACCGATCTGTAGTCAGGTCAAGACCCTGGTGAAGAGGACGAGCACTCAGGTGAGCTTCCCTGAGAGGATTTCTGACAATTTGTGCAGAAAGTCTTCAGTTGTGCAAACCCACAGTTTCGTCAGCTGTCCGGGTGGCTCATGTCAGACCATCCCGCAGGTGAAGAAGCCAAATATGGAGATCCTGGGAAGGTGTGGTTACACGTGGCCTTTGGTTGTGAGGCCGGTTGGACGTACTGCAAAATTCTCTAAAATGACAATGGAGGTTTATGGTAGATAAACATTACATTCTCTTGCAACAGGTTTGGTGGACATTCCTGTAGTCAGCATGCCAATTGCACACTACCTCAAAACTTTAGACATTTGTGGCATTGTGATGTGTGACAAAATTGCACATTTTAGAGCGGCCTTTTATTGTCCCCAGCACAAGGTGCACCTGTGTAATGATGATGCTGTTTAATCAGCTTCTTGATATGCCACAGCTGTCAGGTGGATGGATTATATTGGCATATGAGAAATGCTTACTAACAGGGACGTAAACAAATTTGTGCACAACATTTTAGAGAAATACGCTTATTGTGCGCATGGGACATTTCTGGGATCTTTTATTTCAGCTCATGAAACATGGGAACAACACTTTACGTGTTGCGTTTATATTTTTGTTGAGTATAAATGGACTAAATGTATGTATTATTGGATTCCTCTCTTTTATTGGATTGTGTGCCTTGGTATTTATCCTCAGGTCACTAGTAAGTGGCATCAAGAAATGTTTCGGTATTTGCCATCACACACACACACACACACACACACACACACACACACACACACACACACACACACACACACACACACACACACACACACACACACACACACACACACACACACACACACACACACACACACACACACGTGCGTGTTAGTGGAGGCTGCTGATGAGAGGACGGCTCATAATAATGTCTGGAACGGAGCAAATGGAATGGCATCAAACCATGCGTTCCAATCATTCCGCTCCAGCCATTACCACAAGCCCGTCCTCCCCAATTAAGGTGCCACCAACATCCTGGGGTGCACACACACACACACACGCACGCACGCACGCACGCACGCACGCACACACACACACACACACACACACACACACACACACACACACACACACACACACACACACATATAGACATAGACACTCACACACACACACACACATACACAAACATATAGACATAGACACACACACACACACATATAGACATAGACACACACATAGACACACACACATACACAAACATATAGACAAGGACACACACACACATAGACACACACACACGCACACACACACACACACACGCACGCACGCACGCACGCACGCACACACACACACACACACACACACACACACACATATAGACATAGACACACACACACACACACACACATATAGACAAAGACACACACACACACACACACACACATATAGACAAAGACACACACATAGACACACACACATACACAAACATATAGACAAGGACACACACACACATAGACACACACACACACACGTACGCACACACACACACACACACACACACACACACACACACACACACATATACACACACACACACACACACGTGCATGAACGCACACAAACACACAAAGTGCACAATGTTGCGCAAAAACACATTGTGTCGAGCCCACTATTCCTGCCTTCGGTGGCAGAGGGCTTTAGATAAGAACAGATCATTAATGTTATATCTTCCTATCCCAGCAGGAGACTAGCATGGCCCTTATCCTACACTGTGTTCAATATATTCTTTAAAATGTATATTTATGTGGCCTACAGTGGTCTAGGCTCTATAGAGGTCTAAACTGCTGCCTCTGGATCACATATACTGCTGCAGCATGGGTTTGAATGCGGGCCACTGCTATTTCATCGAAAACTCAATCTTTACCATTGTCTCTCCTCTATCCAATTAAGCGTAAAATGCCAAAAATATACCTTAAAAATATATATATATATTTTTAAAACATCCTCTTTCTTCACAACAATTCTGTCCAACAATGCTGAGACTACTGTAGGAGAGAGACTATGATAGAATATACCGCATGCTACCTGTCTACTAATAAAACCACTGTGTGTGTGAGTGTGAGTGAGGGTGTATGTGTGTGTGTGCGTGTTTGACCCAGCAGTTCAGGGAGGCTGCCACCCCTGCTGTCGTCACACATTAGCAGGTTATTTTGGGTTGTGTGAAATATCGTTATATCGATATTTCACACATATAATATCGATATTATATCGAATAATGACATTCCACATTTTATCGGCACAAAACAGTGTGAGGCTATTACAGACATGCTCCAGTACTTTGGCGACTAGTAATACTTTTTTTTACCTCCCGCTTTGGCCTGGATGTGTCAATGTGTAGTTAATACATGTATAATCTATGAGCAGAATTACTGTCTTCAATTAGCCACGAAATCCCTAGTTTGAAAACTGTTTTCTGGAAGCTGTGAGGCACCATTTTCCCTACATTTACCCCCATGTGGGCCAGCCCCTTATCAATTTGAGTTTCAGCCAATGAGCTTTAGCACCTTGCCAAGTGAGTGACAGCTAGCAAGACACACACACAGTACAGAGAGAGAGAGCAATAACCTAGTGCACATATATGCATTTTTGGCCTAGTACGCAATTTTCGAGGACCTCTTTTGACTCGTGGGCACTACTTTCAGAACTAAAGGTATACATAGATACCAGAGAATCTCTTTAAGAGGGCTTAGCTCTTCAGATGTCCTCCTCACACGGTTTGGTTATATGTGTCTGTGCGTGTGCATGCGTGCGAGCACATAGCCCTGAGAGAAGTTAAGTGCTATGGGTTGATTTGGTCTCCAACATCTAAAAGCCTGCCTGTCTGGTCAATAATGCATTCCCCTTCGAGTGCTTCTTATGGTGGCAGTAGAGAAAAACAAGTCCCCCACAACCTTTTCTACCCTGCTCTCTCTATCTTTCTCTCCCTCCCTCCCTCCTTCCCTCTCTCTCTCTCTCTCTCTCTCTCTCTCTCCTTTCTCTCGCTCCTTTTCTCTCTCACATGTGTGTCTGTGTGTGTCACAGATCAGGATGTTTATTCCCAGCCTTCCTCCAGGCCTCTATCGTCCTTAGCATCACTTTAATTCTCCACAGCAGCTCTGACGGCCTGTCATGTCTCCCACACACACACACACCTTGACAGCCATGTACACACTGCGACACATGCACTAACACACACAGGAAAAAACATATACACACCAGCACATAAACCAGTAATGCAAAAAACACTTCAATAAACCCAGTTTATTTTGTACAAATTCCACCGAGACAACACAGCAGCTCGAAACACATCCGTTTCACATAAACACCAAACTCTGTGCTCCTGTGCAGAATGTTTCTCAGGATGTGATACTCTACTGGACAGTGTGATGGGCTAGTTATTGTGGTACTAACATCTGATAAGCCGCCACTACCATCTGTCGCGCTCACCATTTCTTCACACACATGCACACACACACAAACACCACGTGCACAATCCTGCTCACACGCAAGGACACACATGTACGGACACACACAAACACACACACAGCTATGTCTTACTATACTTGTGAAGACTTTTTGGGGACCAACAATTGTTAACCTTTAAGTTGCACTTATAAAGTAAATTGACTATCGGTCAGCTTTGGTTATAATGTGTTATGCCAAGAGTTGTATAATACATTTTTCCTTTTTACATTTTAAACCTTTCACATTTCACATGACTCACCACTACACAGAAAGCCCTATATAATTAATATATCGAGTTTCACAAGATTTTCCATCTACTGTGCATTCGGAAATTATTCAGACCCCTAGACTTTTTCCACAGTTTGTTACATTACAGCCTTATTCTAAAATGGATAAAATATGTTTTTTCCTCATCAATCTACACACAATACCCCATAATGACAAAGCTAAAACAGGTTTTTAGAAATGTTTGCAAATGTATTTAAAAAACAGAAATACCTTATTTACATAACTATTCAGACGTTTTGCTATGAGACTCGAAATTGAGCTCAGGTTCAACCTGTTTCCATTGATCATTCTTGATATGTTTCTACAACTTGAATGGTGTCCACCTGTTGTAAATTGAATTGATTGGACATGATTTGGAAAGGCACACACCTGTCTATATAAGGTCCCACAGTTGACAGTGCATGTCAGAGCAACAACCAAGCCATGAGGCCAAAGGAATTCTCTGTAGAGCTTTGAGACAGGATTGAGTCGAGGCACAGTTCTGGGGAAGGGTACCAAAACATTTCTGCAGCATTGAAGGTCCCCATTTTTAAATGGAAGAAGTCTGGAACCACCAAGGCTCTTCCTAGAGCTGGCCGCCCGGCCAAACTGAAAACTCTGAGGAGAAGGGCCTTGGTCAAGGAGGTGACCAAGAATCCGATGGTCACTCTGACAGAGCTCTAGAGTTCCTCTGTGGTGATGGGAGAACCTTCCAGAAGGACATCTCTGCAGCACTCCAACAATCAGGCTTTTATAGTAGTAGCCAGACAGAAGCCAGTCCTCAGTAAAAGGCACATGACACCTAAAGACTCTCAGACCATGAGAAACAAGATTCTCTGGTCTGATGAAACCAAGATTGAACTCTTTGGCCTGAATGCCAAGCTTCACGTCTGGAGGAAACCTGGCACCATCCCTACGGTGAAGCATGGTGGTGGCAGCATCATGCTGTGGGGACTGGGAGACTAGTCTAGGTCGACGGAAAGATGAACTGAGCAAAGTACAGAGAGATCCTTGATGAAAAACTGCTCCAGAGAACTGGGGTGAAGGTTCACCTTCCAACAGGACAACAACCCTAAGCACACAGCCAAGAGAATGCATGAGTGGCTTTCGGACAAGTTTCTGAATTATGTCCTTGAGTGGCCCAGCCTTGAACCCGAACATCTCTGGAGAGACCTAAAAATAGTTGTGCAGCGACGCTCCCCATCCAACCTGACAGAGCTTGAGAGGATCTGCAGAGCAGAATGGGAGAAACTCCCCAAATACAGGTGTGCCAAGCCTGTAGCGTAATACCCAAGAAGACTTGATGCAAAAGGTGCTTCAACAAAGTACTGAGTAAAGGGTCTGAAACGTATGCAAATGTCGTGTTTCAGTTTTTTTTATTTATTTTTTTATTTAATTTGCCAACATTTCTAAAAACCTGTTTTTGCTCTGTTATTATGGTGTATTGTGTATAGATTTGTGAGGGAAAAGAAACAACTTTATCCATTTTAGAATAAGGCTGTAATGTAACAAAATGTGAAAAAAAGTCAAGGAGTCTGAATACGTTCTGAATGCACTGTATTTATCTGTGATTGTCTGCTAGATGGCTGCATGTTAAAACATACTGCATTTATTCATAATCTATACATGATCATAAGTGAAATCCTCCAATCAGAGCAGGGATATTTATTTTGTTCTCACAGGACCATGACGCACATTCCCAGGGTCTTGAAGCATCCCACTGGGCACAGATGTCATTTCAACGTCTATTTTTGACTGACATTTGGTTGAGTTGCCAACTAAACATGAAATCAACTAAAATTATCACGTCATTGGATGTAGGTAAAAAAAAAAATAATTTGCCTTGCGTTTCCAAATCCGATCAGATTTCCACGTTGATTCAATGTCATCACATTACATTTTTGGGTTGAAATGACATGGAAACAGCATTGATTCGACCAGTTTTTTCACAGTAGGATAGCAGTAAGCATTGACATGTAATGGGGCTTCTATGACCTATCTCGATAGTTCAGAATCATTCTACTGATGTGTTCTTACGGTAGTCAACTATCTGAATAATGTAAGACATTCTATATTGAGATCAATTTCTGCATGCCTTTGAGGGAGTAAGTTTCACAAGGATCAGAGAGTTTATAATGAGAAAGATGTACAACTCCTTTCAATGATCAGACTCGACAGTGACATCTATTGATATCTAGCTTTCAAAAGAGGCATCTACGTATGATGATCTTTTCATCTCTCTCTCTTCCCCTCTGTCTCTCACCCTCTCCCTCCCTCTTTCTCTTTCTCTGACAGGTATAGCTAGCTATATATTTAGCTATAGGCTAATATACTGGGATCTTCTGACAGACTTTCATGTTTAGGAGTGAGTTTGAGTGAGAATATAATTCACCCTCGTACTGTATCTACCTGGCATAGAGAGAGCCCCCAGGGCTCACAGTGAAGACACAAACAACAGCCATCTTTCTCACAATCATGTCCCAACCCTAACCTGCTACATAACACAGCTGAGGTAGCCCACTGTGACTATGTGATATACTGTACACTGCAAAGAAAAGACCATGGGTGTCAGGTTAAATCCTCAACAATGTATAGGACTTTCTAGAAGGTATCAAATATACATGAGCTGAAATAAAAGATCCCAGAAACCTTCCATACGCACAAAAATATTATTTCACTCAAAGTTTGTGCACAAATGTGTTTACATCCCTGCTAGTAAGCATTTTGTCCTAGATAATCCATCCACCTGACAGGTGAGGCATAGCAAGAAGCTGATTATACAGCATGACCATTACATGACGTCACTGGCCGCTGATGACGTCACTGTACTGTTCAATTACCATATCACAGAGGGAAGAGAGGTTATGTTGTGAGTGAAAGTATGTGACCATCACTGTTTCACAATGTTTATGTAAGAGTTTATCATTCACAGCATGGACACATCATCCACACAGTGAGTCACACACTATTAATATTCAATCTAGCACACACACAACAAAACAGAAAATCATTTCCAAATGTCAGACACACACAAGAGAATACACACCCGGCATCCATTCAGGCAGAGTTCTCACACCTCTCATTCACTATGTTTCTATTAAAACACTAGGTCGAGTACATCTGTTCCTCCTCCAGTAGTATAGCCCTGTTATATGGTTATGTGTGTTGTCAGCCAGAAGATGTCTGCATAGTGAGAGGTTCCCCAGGCCTGAATCCTGCAGGAGCAGGTTTTGTGTAACAGAGTGAGAGGTGGTGGGCAGGAACAGTCCCCCCTGTGACTGCCTCTCTGGTGACACAGAGTGGGGCGCTCACTGAGCCAAGGCCTGATGGCAAGTGACACATGGTTGTACTGACGCACTGTTTTGGACTCCCACTATGGTGTGTGTGTGTGTGTGTGTGTGTGTGTGTGTGTTCGTGCGTGCGTGCGTGCGTGTGTGTGTCTCAGACACTTTAAGGAGCTGACATCGTCTCTATTTTTTCATGATTTTGACACTGAATGTTATCAGATCTTCAATAAAAACCTTAAACATAGATAAAGGGAACCGTCATTTAATAAACAGAACTTATGCAATACCCAATTTGCCTGTTTCACCACCTTTAGCTGCAACCAAACACTTCTGTAGCTGTTTATCCGTCGCTCAGAGTGGGACAAAATAAATCCACAGCGGTGTTGTTGCAGTCAAATCAAATCCATTTTTATTGGTCAATTACACGTGCTTAGCAGATGTTATTGCGGGTGTAGCGAAATGCTTGTGCTTCTAGCTCCAATAGTGCAGTAGTATCTAACAAGTAATATCTAACAATTTCAGACCCAGGGCCTCAAGCTTAATGATGAGCTTGGAGGGTACTATGGTGTTGAATGCTGAGCTATAGTCAATGAACAGCATTCTTACATAGGTATTCCTCTTGTCCAGATGGGAGAGGGCAGTGTGCAACGTGATGGCGATTGCATCGTCTGTGGTAAGCAGATTCAAGTGGGTCTAGGGTGACAGCTAAGGTAGAGAACAGGTAAGGTCATTGCAGCTGTAGGTGGCACAACCAGTTACCAGTGTACCAACCAGTGTAAGGGGGCAATTACTTTTTCACACAGGGGCATTGGGTGTTTTATAACTTTGTTTATTAAATAAATGCAATTAGTATAAAAATTGTGTGTTATTTGTTCACACACAAAGTAAATCACAGAGTAAAAAAAAAAAAGTAGGGTTAAATTGCCTCCATTATCTTTTCATTAGTGTTTATAATTGGAGTCGATTGGGCTGAGTACTTTCACAGTAACTCCGTTATCCATTAAGAATAACCAGAGTCAGGGAGTTAAAACTATGCCGTATCCACAGATGTTTGTTGTTTGTTTCAATATCTGTGTTTTCGCATGTACATTTATTGTTTTTGATCTTATGCGTCAAAATATATGACACATTTTCCTGAACTAATCTGTAAGTGGTTGGATTTATTGCAACCGTAAGTGAGAAGGCTGTTCCAGTTTACATGATAGCATTCTCTACTCCTTGCTCTGACGTGTGTTGACGTGTTGACATGAAATGTACGTTTTTGGTGATGTGAAATTACTGGATGTTGTCTCTCTTAAATGGATACAACTCGAGATTGGATGTCACATTGCAATCCACCAAAATATGCCACGTTAAGAAATGTGTGAATGACACTTCATACCCTTACACCTCAAATTAAACCATATAAACTCCAAAATAGTGTTGCGTTTGACTCCATAGGAGTTTAATTAACTCTTGTGATATTGTGAGATTAAACATTACTCCAAATAATTAACTCTAGAATACTGAACAATACTGCAGAGAGTTAAAAAAGTAACTCAGTTATATTCTATTAATACTGTATGGATTGAAACGCAATGACGCAGAGTTAAATATCAACACTAAATTGAGCATAAACACCTGAAAAACTAACTCTGTTGCCAGAGTATGTTTTACTCTTTTTAGACTGGGACCAAATGTTATCTGTGGCAGAATGTTCTTCAATTCAAATCTCTGTCATTTTTAGTGTGCAGGTTCACTTTATCTAATAATAGGTTTTGATTGAAGATCTGATAACATTCAATGTAAAAAATAGACAAAAACATGGAAAATCAGAAAGGGGGCAAATACTTTTCCTCCGCACTGTAACAGGTACTCACCGACCCCAGGAGTCCCCATCTGGATCCCCCACACACACCCGTCTGACCCCACATCATCGTTACACAGTCTATTCTGGACGGGCTGTGAAAGGGAGAGGGTGAGAGGGGTAGATGGGTGAAATGAAACATTGTTTAATTATTTAATTATACTATTAAATCAACTGTGTTAGAAATTAGATTAACATCTTGGAAATCTGAAAATATCGAAGGATATACTGAATGTATTCTTTACACTGTTAGAACACTCACAAAGGGATGAAAAACAGCCTTGGTGAAATGTTGGATCAAAGAGTCTTTTGTCATTGTGACTTTTCTCTGAAATTAAATGCAAATGAATGCTAATGAAGAGGCCTGGGTTCTTTCTTTCTCAACACTCTAAACTGATTACTAATACATAAATCACATGGAGAACTGCAGAACGTTCACTCCACCGCTGGCTCATGGGGGATTTCTCTCTCTGATGTGGCCCTGGTTCAGATGATGTAGCATCTCAATTGATAGCCTACACGTCGCAGGCGGAAAATACATTATTAACAAGGCTTACATACATAACACCAAATGAAGCATACATTTTCATTCATTGATGCCACGCATGTAACCATCCACACAGGGACAGACAGACACACACAGACACACAGACACACACAGACACACACAGGCACACACATACACACAGACACACACACAGACACACACACACACACACACACACACACACACACACACACACACACACACACACACACACACACACACACACACACACACACACACACACACACACACACACACACCGGTCCTTAGTGTCTGATGACAGGTCCGTAGAGTGTCTGGGACACACACACACACAGGCGTGTTATTGGTGACACCAGACATTTGATGTTAGATGTTTTTTATGTGTGACTCATAAAGGTTGCTAGACAGATTACTATCTCTCTCTCTTTCTACGGATTATGCCCTACTATTGAATTACCTGTGGTGGTGGTTGCCTTTTAACAATGATGATTTGAACACTGCCACTATACCTCGCTCTCCAAGGTAGGCTTACAACTGAAAGGGAAGAGAAAATTCTCCACTTCTTATTGGACAGTGGAAGTTGATAAGAGTGCTTCTATATTCTTAAAAGTAAAACCAATTCCAACATGTTTTCTGCCCACCCTGTAGTCTACTTTTGACATTTACAGGATGACAAACGAGAGAAGATTTGGTATTTTTCAAAATCCCCAAGACCCAATCAGAAACGGAATACAAAACAACATGATGTGATTGGTAAATGAGTTGATCACATGGTTTTGTTCAAAGGAAGCCAACAGTGGATATCACCATTGCATGCACAGTTTTATTTTGTTAGTTTTGGCAGTAAGGCCCATTACAAACGTTCTCTAGCCTAGGCCATTGGCTAGATGGATGACTTTTTGTGCTAATGATAGCAACCAAGACAGTATTTATCAGAGAGGTGAGAGTGAGAACTTATCACAGGAAACAGTAAATCTCTCTCAAGACAGAATAGGTTATCCGGGATTCGCAGATGTCTCAAATATTTACATAAGGTGCTTCTGACATTCAATCTCGCTTCGCTTTTCCTTTCCTCCTATAAAATAGCTTACATCCTTCCTCTATTTGAAAACACTGGGGAAACATTAGAAACTGTTTTATTAGATATATCAGAGGAAGCCAAATATTTATGCGAGGGAAGGGCGATAGTGGGCTTAGCTTCCCTCGCATGAATGCCTTTGTCTCCTCTACGGGGAGAGATACAGAGCTATCGAAACCAAACATTTTACGCTTTCCTGTATTTTCCCCAATGGTTCACCGTCGCTCTTCTTCCTGTATCTCTCTGTCGTCATCTTTCCCTGTAGGGAAACCATCTCTCTGTTGTCATCTTTCCCTGTAGGGAAACCATCTCTCTGTTGTCATCTTTCCCTGTAGGTTTACAACGTGCGGCAGGGAATGGATGGTAGGCCTAGCCTAGATATCTGCACAAGTGGAGAAAGAGAGGAAAACATGCAATGGAACAATAGAAAAACTGTCTTCAGCAGGAGTACAGAAGCAAAGGTTTCCAAGAATGCTGTGAGTTCCTCGACAACACAGCTCCTATGTGCTGACTGTGTCCTGCTTGCCCTCTTTAAATATCTGACTGTAAACAGTGTGAATGACCATTCTGCACTACAGGCCCTTAATTTTACACAGATTATAGTTTTAAAAGATGTTAAAGTGGTGTATTGGCTACATTATCATCTGCTGCACCTCTGTAATAATTAGATTGACATTGACACAGTAAATTACCCCTCTGTGGACCTTCCATATTATTTACTCATCAGTTAATTAATTGTCACTTAACACTTATAACCCTTCATTCGATCGGCTCAGAGGCACATAGAGGAATGATTTGGATCAAGGTGGGGAAAATGGGGCTAAGGTCAGGCTGTGTTTTGTGTTGGCTGGCAGACTGGTGTTTGGTTTGGTGTTGCCCTTGCCGTGTCTGGGCCCCTGCCAGGTGTGTGGTGCTCTGGGCAGGGTGCATGGAGTTGGCCTGGCATGCCTGTTATCGCCACACACTGACCACCGTGACCTTGTGTCTGAGGGTCTTGGAAAGGAAAATCCGCCACACCGGCAGAAGTAGCTGCTAACTTCATGTGGGGCGGCTGAGCTGAAGGAGCTGCACACAGGCGCTGACGCAACCCACACACAGAAAGCAATCTTGCGGCTCAAACACAAGAACATGAAACAAACTATTTTGTTTCCCTGTAACAGGGAACAACGTACCTTTATAACAGTTGACCTACTCAGAGAAAATGCTAATACAGAGAAAAGTGTCCCAAGGGGTTTGATAGATCAGTGTTCATTCTCTCTATATCTTTATGAATACTTTTCCTCCTGCAGGCCGCCTGTTTCGCATCAGAATCAGTTTTTCTCTCTGTGTGGTCTGATGTGTTGAACTATTATGTATGCCATTAATATGTACGAGTCAAATCCCTGTAATTCTCTATATTAGCTCTTCTGTTGTAGCGTAGAGTAAAATACCTTGACCAGTCTGACGCAGCTAATGACATCATCACCAGTGACATTGTGACCCGGTTTCATCCTCCCTGCTAACTATAACTATAGCACCGGAACCAACCCACAAGTTTTCAGCAACTCTGCATGAATAAGTAATTAACTTTGAAATATGAACTTCTATGTTGTTTTTGTGCTGTGGCATTAGTGTGTGTGTGTGTAATCACTGAGTCTATGAACAGCCTAAATTAGTTTCATTCAGCCAACTGCTTTGTTTCATAGAAACTAGACCTGTATTCCCAAGATTGACGTCACCACCTCTTGTTCTCTCCTGCATTCTCCCCTCTTTCTCCTTGGCGGAGACTCTCACATCCCACCCTGTATTGTTGATCTTTTTTAACCCCAAAGCCCACTCTGTCTCTTCCAGCAGACTAATATTTGTATTTCCTTCACGTCCTTCTCTGCCGCGAACAATCTGATTGGAGCTTTTCAGAAACATAAACTTCCCTTGATGATGTGTGTCACTTGATTATAAATAGTTATTAAAGGTCCTAAACACAATCCCAAATAGTTAACTTGACTGTAAATATTTATCTTTGACCACCATCATCATGCCTGCTGAGTGGAGTCGTTATTACCGTCATTATTTATATTTGTTATGTTAGAAAGCACCGGGCCAGTCATATAAAGTATTTGCATGATATTTACAAACGGAATTTCACCTCTAGGAAACACAACATGACCAGCCATATTGGGTCTCATAAGAATACTGGATTATATCATTTTCAAATAATCATCACCTTGTTTTTATTTAAATTTGACTCAGAAACAGATGACAACAAGAGAAAGACAATGGTATTCACCTGGGCAATCAATAAATACATTGGACTTGCAGTGATTTGTTTGACCCTGTGTTGTTCCTGGGCTCTAATATGCTGTCATCCAGGTGATGGCTGTTACCATGGTCCCCAGGCAGTAGTCTGGTTGGTAGAGGGGTCTGGATGAAATGTAAATAGATAGTTTTTGAGGCTCCACTTTGTCATATCATTCTCTCATGTGTATTTATTGTAGTCAGTGTGAGGGTGAGCGTGCATGTCTATGTGTGTCTATGTGTGTGTGTGCGCGTGTGTGTGTGTGAGTGCGTGCAAATGTGAGTGTGTTTATAGGTGAGTAATCATGTAAATGTAAGGGGGTGTGCGTTTATGTGTGTATGTGTGTGTGTGTGCGTGCGTGTGTGCGTGCGTGCGTGCGAGCAAAAGTGAATATATGTGTGTATCCCTTTATAACTATGGGTAATGTGTGTGTGTGTCATTGTGTGTCGCAGGGGCTGAGGTTGAGTCCAATTTTTCCGGTGTGATGGAAGTCATAATAGTTGTGGAGAGCATGTCTGATTGAAGTCTGTTTGTAACAATGGGCCCCTGTGAGGCCCAGAGGTGTGTGTATGAGTCAGGTCTGAGCCAGCCGGATGGGTAATCAGACTGATCCTTGCAGGGCTTGTTCAATCAGCGGAGACCCATTCAGCAGGTCACAAGGCTATCCATTTAATGAGCAGCTCAAACCACAGATTACTTTCTATCCCTCCTGGAAGCTTATGGCCAATGTTTTGCTCTCACTCTCTCTTTCCCTTTCTTTCTTTCTTTCTTTCTTTCTTTCTTTCTTTCTTTCTTTCTTTCTTTCTTTCTTTCTCTCTTTCTTTCTTTCTTTCTTTCTTTCTTGCTTTCTTGCTTTCTTTCTTTCTTGCTTTCTTGCTTTCCCCTCCATCCATCCATCCTACTCACACACTCAGAGAGAAAATTAATATGATGTGACACTGGAGGAAATAGCACTAGAGCTCTGTAGATGGCAGTGTAGCACAAAGTTCATGCCTGCCACAGTATATACTGTATGTACAGTTGAAGTCGGAGGTTTACATACACCTTAGCCAAATACATTTAAAGTCAGTTTTTCACAATTCCTGACATTTAATCCTAGTAAAAAGTCCCTGTCTTAGGTCAGTTAGGATCACCACTTTATTTTAAGAATGTGAAATGTCAGAATAATAGTAGAGAGAATTATTTATTTCAGCTTTTATTTATTAAATCACATTACCAGTAGGTCATAAGTTTACATGCACTCAATTAGTATTTGGTAGCATTGCCTTTAAATTGTTTAACTTGGGTCAAACGTTTCGGATAGCCTTCCACACGCTTCCCACAATAAGTTGGTTGAATTTTGGCTCATACCTCCTGACAGAACTGGTGTAACTGAGTCAGGTTTGTAGGCCTCCTTGCTCTCACACACCTTTTCAGTTCTGCCCACAAATTTTCTATAGGATTGAGGTCAGGGCTTTGTGATGGCCACTCCAATACCTTGACTTAGTTGTCCTTAAGCCATTTTGCAACAACTTTGGAAGTATGCTTGGGGTCATTGACCATTTGGAAAACCCATTTGCGACCAACCTTTAACTGATGTCTTGAGATGTTGCTTCAATATATCCACATAATTTTCCTTCCTCATGATGCCATCTATTTTGTGAAGTGCACCAGTCCCTCCTGCAGCAAAGCACCCCCCCAATTGTGATATAGTGAAATTTTAAGTGAAATAATCTGTCTGTAAACAATTGTTGGAAGAATTACTTGTGTCATGCACAAAGTAGATGTCCTAACCGACTTGCCAAAACCATAATTTGTTAACATGAAATCTGTGGAGTGGTTGAAAAATGAGTTTTAATGACTTCAACCTAAGTGTATGTAAACTTCCGACATCAACTGTATGTAGGTATGTACTGTATGTATGTACTGATAACCAAGATAAATCCTTTAAGGAGAAGCATTCCATGCATTCCTAAAATATCTGTGTTTAAGCTTACCATTTTGCGTAGTCCTCTTGACGTCAACACACACACACACACACACATTCGTCATCTGATAAGGTTTATATATTTCCCCATGTATATCAAACAAAATAACCAGCTTCAACAATTAAATGTTTTATGACGATGTGTGTGTGTGATGGTTTGCGCATGTGTGCATGTAGTGTGTTTGTGTGTGTGTGTAGCATTCAATAAATCCCAGTCGGAGGATTCCCAGAATCAGGAGCGAATAAGCAGGAAATCTGGAATCCCATGTGCAGGGGCGTCATGCACCACAAAAATATGAATCGGCACAAAGTAAATGAAGGTGGCTGGGGGATAGAATTTGGAAAATGTAGAATCGTTCAAACACTTGAAAGACATTTTTCCTGCAATCTAGAGCCATAATCATTAGCATTTTCTAGTCCCACAAATAAATGCAAAAAAACACTCTGTCACTCCAGTGTCTGCCTGCCAGCTGAAAGTCATTTAGAGTGTGTGTGCGTGTGTAGGCTACCTTCCCCTCCCCCTCCAAAGCTTAGGCTACTGTAGACTAAAGACGTTACAAGTGTGATTCAGAAAATAGGGAGAGAGATTTTTTATTAGAGAAGGATACTATAGTTATGACGATTAACATTGGATTTATTAGCTAGCTTCAGTCCAACATTAAGCCAATTTTCTGAAGTTCAAAGACATTCAAAGTTCCTTCCTAGAGGCTGCTCTTCCATGGTAGAATTATGTGGGCCTAATTCAGATAATGCATGTCATAACAAGACACCCAGAACTTCAAACCAAGCCTCCTCCACCCAAAATGTCAGTTGCATCTCACGCCCTGCACTTGTCTGTCCAGTGCATGTAAGCAACTATAGCTTGCCACTTCATAGAAAGCTGCTCTATCTACACTGATTGGTGAACTAATTTAATGTCGAGCAAAATGTAAAAAAAAAAAACAATATGAGAGGTGTAAAAAGGAACAGAAAGGAATGATATAAACTGTAACTTTTTTTTGTTCTAACCAGTTCAGAACTTTATTTTCCTGGTCGGAACAGTGGAATGGAACGAAAAAAAGAATGGTTCTGTTCAGAATGAAACACTTGGAAAATAATTTGGGTTCCAACCCCTTGTCAAAAATCTAAGCATACCTCAAATCAAATCAAATGTTATTGGTCACATACACGTGTTTAGCAGATGTTCTAGCGGGTGCAGCGAAATGCTTGTTCTTCTAGCTCCAACAGTGCAGTATTGTCTAACAAGTAATACCTAACAAGTTCACAACATATATCCAATACACAAAAATCTAAGTAAGGAATGGAATTATAAATATATACATACAGTCATGTGAAAAAGTAATTACACCCCCTGGAAAGTTCTACTTTTTTTACATACAGTTGAAGTCGGAAGTTTACTTACACCTTAGCCAAATACATTTAAACTCAGTTTTTCACAATTCCTGACGTTTAATCCTAGTAAAAATTCCCTGTCTTAGGTAAGTTAGGATCACCAATTTATTTTAAGAATGTGAAATGTCAGAATAATAGTAGAGAGAATGATTTATTTCAGCTTTTATTTCTTTCATCATATTCCCAGTGGGTCAGAAGTTTACATGCACTCAATTAGTATTTGGTAGCATTGCGTTTAAATTGTTTAACTTGGGTCAAACGTTTCAGGTAGCCTTCCACAAGCTGAGTGAATTTTGGCCCATTCCTCCTGACAGAACTGGTGTAACTGAGTCAGGTTTGTAGGCCTCCTTGCCCACAAATGTTCAATAGGATTGAGGTCAGTTCTTTGTGATGGCCACTCCAATACCTTGACTTTGTTGTCCTTAAGCCATTTTGCCACAACTTTGGAAGTATGCTTGGGGTCATTGTCAATTTGGAAGACCCATTTGCGACCAAGATTTAACTTCCTGACTGATGTCTTGAGATGTTGCTTCAATATATCCACATCATTTTCCTTCCTCATGATGCCATCTATTTTGTGAAGTGCACCAGTCCCTCCTGCAGCAAAGCACCCCCACAACATGATGCTGCCACCCCCGTGCTTCACGGTTGGGATGGTGTTCTTCGGCTTGCAAGCCTCCCCCTTTTTCCTCCAAACATAACAATGGTTATTATAGCCAAACAGTTCTATTTTTATTTAATCAGATCAGAAGACATTTCTCCAAAAAGTACGATCTTTGTCCCCATGTCCAGTTGCAAACCGAAGTCTGGCTTTTTTATGGCGTTTTTGGAGCAGTGGCTTCTTCCTTGCTGTAACCCAAAAGTATTTTTTTAATATTGTTTTTTTTTACTGGACAAATTTGTGGGGGCATGTGCCCCTGTGCCCCCTATGGACATGTGTGTGTTTATGCACGTGTGAGTCTGTCTCTGATGAGGGGTGATGGAAACAGCAGATTCCTTCTCATCCGCTCCATGTGCTGTTTTGGAGGACAGGGCCGCTCTGTCAGCCAGAATAATCTAAAGTCCTGAATTCATTTGCATTCGTGTACATCTCTAAATGTCTTCTGCTGTGTTCCTCAAACAGAGACGTCTGTGAGGAGCTACATGTTCCTGAGTGAGCTGGGCATAAAGGGAGATACAGGGAAGGAGATTAATATACATTGCATTATGGTCTATAGGGAAAGGAGAAGAGATTCTTAGAGGGATATTGACGGACACAAGAAAGAGGGACAGCAAGGATGAAAGGAGAGAGGGGGAGCGAGAGAGGAAAACAGATAAGATATTGATATAGAGAGAAGAAAGTGAGTTTAGCGAGGGGAAGAAGGGAGAGAAAAAGTCAGAGTGAGCTGAGAGGGAAATAGAGAGAGAGATGGGAAGAAAAAGAGGGAGGGCTCTGCGTTAAGTTTTGGGGGACGGATGTGACCCAGTGGTAAGTCATGTTCCCTGTGGGGTCTGGGGGCCAGCAACCCCTCTCTCGCTCTCTCTGGGTTAGTCGGGCGCACTGCTCCACTCTGCTCTTTTCTCCTCCACATCTGGAGTCTGTTTAATGTCACCAGAGCCAGGGCCCACGCCATGACACCTCCCCCCAAAAATGCAGGATCAGAGTTTTCAGAGAGAAAGGGATAAACAGTCAGTGTCTAATTTTCATCTCTTTCAGCACCTTTTCTCTGGAAGGAGAGTGTGTCTGTGTGTGTTAGTCTGTGTGCAATTCTTGCGTATAGGTACGATTTTTTTGCATATTGTGTGTAGTAAATGAGCAGTCTGAGTCATACCTCATCTATGATACATCAGCCTTGTAAATGACCTGACCTCAATAGACTAACCTCAAATGGCCAAATATCTGAAACTACTCTGAGTTTGAGTCAACACTAAATCTTATTGGAAAGGAAATGTGTTGATTTAGATTTAAGCAAAAACACATTTATGAAAGTACATCTAGCTTTTGTAACTGTTTGATGATTCTCAGCATACCTCTGGGTTGTTCACCCCTTTGCTAATATAACAGCCTCCACTCTTCTGGGAAGGTTTTCCACTAGATGTTGGAACATTGCTGCGGACGGGGACTTGCTTCCATTCAGCCACAGGAGCATTAGTGAAGTCAGGCACTGATGTTTGGCGATTAGGCCTGGCTTGCAGTCGGTGTTTCAATTAATCTCAAAGGTGGTCGATGGGGTTGAGGTCAGGGCTATGTGCAGACCAGTCAAGTTCTTCCACACCAATCTAAACAAACCATTTCTGTATGGACCTCGATTTGTGCAGGGGGGCATTGTCATGCTGAAACAGGAAAGGGCCTTCCACAAACTGTTGCCACAAAGTTGGAAGCACAGAATCGTCTAGAATGTCATTGTATGCTGTAGAGTTAAGATTTCAGTTCACTGGAACTAAGGGGCCTAGCCCGAACCATGAAAAACAGCTCTAGACCATTATTCCTCTTCCACCAAACTTTACAGTTGGCACTATGCATTGGGGCAGGTAGCGTTCTCCTGGCATCCGTCAAACCCAGATTTGTCCATTGGACTGCCAGATGGTGAAGCGTGATTAATCTCTCCAGAGAACGCGTTGCCAATGGCAGCGAGCTATACACCACTCCAGCCGCCACTTGGCATTGCACATGGTGATCTTAGGCTTGTGTGCGGCTACTCGGCCATGGTAACCCACAAACTTTATACACATTTTGTTACCTTACAGCCTTATTCTAAAATGGATTAAATAAACAAAAATCCTCAGCAATCTGCACACATTAGGAGGTGTTACAAATCTGGGGAAGGGTATCAAAACATGTCTGCAGGATTGAAGGTCCCCAAGAGCACAGTGGCCTCCGTCATTCTTAAATGGAAGAAGTTTGGAACCACCAAGACTCCAAAATCGGGGGAGAAAGGCCTTGGTCAGGGAGGTGAACAAGAACCCAATGGTCACTCTGACAGAGCTCCAGAGTTCCTCCGTGGAGATGGGAGAACCTTCCAGAAGGACAACCATCTCTGCAGCACTCTACCATTCGTGCCTTTATGGAGAGCCTTCCAGAAGGACAACCATCTCTGCAGAACTCTACCATTCGTGCCTTTATGGTGGCCAGACGGAAGCCACTCCTCAGTAAATGGCACATGACAGCCTGCTTGGAGTTTGCCAAAAAGGCACCTAAAGACTCTCAGACCATGAGAAACAAGATTTAACTATTTGGCCTGAATGTCAAGCGTCTCGTCTGGAGGAAACCTGGCACCATTCCTACGGTGAAGCATGGTGGTGGCAGAATCATGCTGTGGAGATGTTTTTCAGCGGCAGGGACTCAGAGACTAGTCAGGATCGAGGGAAAGATGAACGGAGAAAAGTACAAAGAGATCCTTGATGAAAACCTTCTCCAGAGCTCTCAGGGCCTCAGCCTTACACAGCCAAGACAGCACAGGAGTGGCTTCCGGACAAGTCTCTGAATATCTTTGAGTGGCCCAGCCAGAGCCCGGACTTAAACCTGATTGAACATCTCTGGAGAGACCTGAAAATAGTTGTGTAGCAACGCTCCCCATCCAACCTGACAGAGCTTGAGAGGATCTGCAGAGAAGAAGGAGAGAAACTCCCCAAATACAGATGTGCCAAGCTTGTAGCTTGTAGCTTGTCATACCCAAGAAGACTTGAGGCTGTAATCGCTGCCAAAGCTCTGAATATGTATGTAGATGTAATATTTCAGATTTAAATTTTGTATAAATTAGCAAACATTTATAAAAACCTCATTTTGATTTGTCATTATGGGATATTGTGTGTAGTTCAAAGACGGGAAAAAACAATTGAATCAATTTTAGAATAAGGTTGTAACCTAACAAAGTGTGGAACAAGTCAAGAGGTCTGAACACTTTCTGAAGGCACTGTACAGTGTAGATAGATAGGGATTTAGGATTGTCTGTTTACTCTGCTTTACAGTTTGTTCTACAGTACACACATCTCTGATTAGGTAATCATGGTCACACCACCACAGGGTAACAGCTGGGAATAGGAAAAGCTGAGATGGCCAACTGAATATTTATCCAGAGTTGGTTGCATAACCATCTAAATAACCATCCCAAATATTAGTCAAATTAATGTGTAATGACAGAAGGAAAATGTATACCCTCATGTCTGAGAAGATGGCTTTACATTAATAATTTTTTCTGTGTCTGTGAGGGTGTGTGTTTGTGTGCGTGTGCGTGTGTGTGTTTATATATGCTTGTCTGTGTGTCATCAGTGTTGTGGCCCAGGGGATTAGGGGTTAGCAGACACCTCTGGGAATGTGTTTAACATCAGGAGGCGCTGATGACGGATTTGAACGCTAGTCAGTCACCGGGCGGAGATAAACACGCCATTCATCTTGTGTTGTCAGGGAGATGACCCCAGTGTCCACACCGAGACCGTTCCCTAACGGCCCCACATGGCAGTGATCCCCCACCAAGCAGGCTGTTAACCGGCTGCAGGTTTCAGGATCCAATACTTTGAAATGGTCGGCCATGGTGCAGAGAGCAGAGAAAGAAGAAAGAAAGGGGGACTGGGGGGATGAATGGTGGGTTTGGGGGTTGTAGGTAAGGAGAATGGGGGGATGAATGGTGGGTTTGGGGGTTGTAGGTAAGGAGACTGGGGGGATGAATGGTGGGTTTGGGGGTTGTAGGAAAGGAGACTGGGGGGATGAATGGTGGGTTTGGGGGTTGTAGGAAAGGAGACAGGGGGGATGAATGGTGGGTTTGGGGGTTGTAGGAAAGGAGACTGGGGGGATGAATGATGGGTTTGGGGGTTGTAGGAAAGGAGACAGGGGGGATGAATGGTGGGTTTGGGGGTTGTAGGAAAGGAGACAGGGGGGATGAATGGTGGGTTTGGGGGTTGTAGGAAAGGAGACTGGGGGGATGAATGGTGGGTTTGGGGGTTGTAGGAAAGGAGACTGGGGGGATGAATGGTGGGTTTGGGGGTTGTAGGAAAGGAGACTGGGGGGATGAATGGTGGGTTTGGGGGTTGTAGGAAAGGAGACTGGGGGGATGAATGGTGGGTTTGGGGGTTGTAGGAAAGGAGACTGGGGGGATGAATGGTGGGTTTGGGGGTTGTAGGAAAGGAGACTGGGGGGATGAATGGTGGGTTTGGGGGTTGTAGGAAAGGAGACTGGGGGGATGAATGGTGGGTTTGGGGGTTGTAGGAAAGGAGACTGGGGGGATGAATGGTGGGTTTGGGAGTTGTAGGAAAGGAGACTGGGGGGATGAATGGTGGGTTTGGGAGTTGTAGGAAAGGTGGGTTTGGGGGTTGTAGGTGCTTATCACTGTAAAATTGAGGCAAGTGTTGATGCGGGGGCATAAGTGTGCCATATGTATGCATGGAGTTCCTGATGCGATATGCTTTGGGTGGGTATGTGCTTTGTATTATACCGTGTAATGGCAAGACGTTTAATGTCTGTGTGTTTTAACTTTGTCTATGTGTGTATGTGCTGTGAAAGTGTACGATTCAGCAGTGAAAGTGTATGACTCAGTAGTGTAAGTGTGTGTATGTTTATCGCATACCTGCGTGCATGTGTGTATTGGACTTTGAGGTCTGCCTGTGGTGGGGGGGTGGGGGTGGGGGGGGGGTCACTAGGGAAGGAGGGAGTTCCTCGGCACCAGGCCTTTAACAGTAAAATATCTCATAGGCTGTCCGTCATAAACCTAATGACTTCAGCAGACTGAGCCTGGCTTTTGGCTTTTCCCCACTGCTGACACCAACACCCATAAAACGCTGCATGTTTGGAATGCAGGACATGATTTTGTGGAAAAGAACAGCAAAAGACAGATCACAGAGAAGCCTTGAACACTCACTAACGCGGTGGGACGACAGTTGCGTTAAACTCTCTCTGAGACCCAGACCCAGAGTAGACTCCATTGCTGTGGTTCTGGGCTGGCTGGAGCCTGAGCCCCAAGTAGACCCAGAGACAGAGACAGTGAAGGGGTGAGAAATTAAAGGTCCAATGCAGTCGTTTTTATCTCAATATCAAATCATTTCTGGGTAACAATTAAGAAACAAAATAGCTTCTTAGTAAATAGCAATTTCTCAAGCAAGACTTTTGCTAGGACTGTCTGGGAGTGGTCTGAGTGGGGAGGGGAAAACGAATAACTAGCTGTTATGTTACCAGGTCTGGCGATGTTACCAGGCAGATCAAAACTCCATCCCACCAAAACAGGCTGACATTTCAGGCTGTCTTTTCAAACAGTTCTTATACTAAAAGCACCGTATAATAATTTTCACAATTTCACAGTATTTATTCCAAATAAAACACAATTAAATCACATTAAAGCCCAGTCAGTCTGTTTAGCAGGATGTAGAGTGATTAGTGGGTGTCCCAGGTCCAGTTGGGCCTGGGAAGGAGGCTGGATGATAGATGGGCCGCTACGACTGCCACAGTGTTTACACCAGGTCAGCACAGTCCTCCTGACATCTAACCCCTGACCCCAGGGTGAAGTTAGGGTCGGTTTACCAGGCTCAGAAACAGAGGAGAACCCAAACCTCAAACAGCCTATCAGTGATGTCCCACAGGCCCAAGTCTAAAAGGAAGAAGAGAGAGAGAGTGTGTGTGTGAGTGACTGAGTGAGTTGGTGAGAGACAAAAAAAGTTAGCCTACTTGAACATTTTGTAAAGTTTGTTGAGTGAGTGAAAACAATAAATGAGACAGAGAGTAAAAGTGCTTTTTTCAGGAGATGATTCAAATCATATACAGTAAAATTACAGGTTCAAGGAGTTAATGTGAAAGAATAGAAGTTAATGTGATAACATGTAGCAACTTGTGAAGCAACATGTGATAACTAGAAACTACCATTGTGACAGCATGTGAGCACACAGGAAAACATTTTCTTGTGAAATAAATGTGACAACATGGGGATGCAAAATGTTAACATGTGATGCCATGAAACTACACCTGACCAAATTTCAGCACATACATTGCCAATAATACATTTCTGCACTTTGCCTAAAGTATATACAACAATTTGAAGGTTTTATTTATATAAAATGACAGTATGCTGCTGTATTCTGATTTCAATTAGTGTAAAAAAAACATTGAAAAAAATGTTTCACTGTGACCACACCTGCAAACTTAACTGGGATGTGAACTTATAACCTCTTGGTTCCTGGCAACCTGAAATGTCCTGCTACATGTCCTGCTACTCCACCAGTTCTGTGAGCATAAAAGCAATACAGCCACAATGGCAAGAACACATTTCTGCACTTTGTTAAAAACTGCCCAGAATCAAGTAAATAGTTCTAGAACACTTAGGGGATTGCGACCTCTTGGTTGACTGCATCGATGTTTCTACAGTACCACCAGTTCCATATGTATTGCATGGAACATGTACTAACATAAAATAAGGGTATGGGTAGGGTACAGTGTTGTTCCCTGGGGTACTTCACAGGTACACATATGAACTCACATAGTACAGTTCGGTACCTTGTACGTATAATGGGACATTTTTCAACCTAATATTTTGAATATAAGGTACGATCATCACTGCGCTTTGATAGGTGGGGGCAATGTACTGGTGGTCAAATATATGTATATTTAGAAGTGGAAGTGTTGTAGCAGTTTATGTGTTTGATGGTTATGTCAATGCAAGTTGAGCACATCTTTTGACATGGTCTCTTCTAAACACTTTGTAAGAGCATGTGTCATTAATGAGATGCACTGTAAAGAGGTTAGTGTGCATTTTCCAGTAAATTAATGGCAACTTGTTGCCGAAATGTGTAATTTCTTAACTGAAAACCATTTGTCATTTGACAACATAGTTTAGACTACGCCCCCAAATATGCTAATGAGCCCCCGCCAACACATTGTCCACACCTACATTTCTAAGTGCAGTGATGATTGTACCTTATATTGAATATATTGGCACATTTATACCATAATACTAGATTATCTGCACATGTACCCTAAAAGATACCGACCAGTACCATGTGAATTCCTATGTGCACCTCTGAAGGAACCTTTTGTAAACCAGGGAACAACATTGTACCGTAACCAAACAATTATTTTAGAAAATGTGTCTATATATGTTCTTGGCAACAAATAAGTATCTGGTGGCACTGCTAAGACATTAATGCACTCCAGACCGAAAGGTTGCAAGTTCAAATCCCGAGAGTCTTTATAAGAACTTAATGTCAAGTGTTCCTGAGCACTGCTACATTTTCAGATAATCACACAATTATTGACTTGATTCGGGGAGACTTTTAGCAGCGCAGAAATGTATTCTTGCCAATAAATCATTGGCCATTCTCTGTCATGGCCACAGACCTGGTGGCCTAGCGGGTTACATGTGAAAACTTGAGATTATGTTTTCACATGTTTACATTTTGTTGTGTGTACTTTCATGTTTGCATCCCCATTGTGTCACATAAAATCATATTTACACATGTGCAGGTTCATGTTATTACACTGACTTCACCTCTTATATATGACCTCTCCTGGGATTTGAACTCACAACCTTTGGATTTGAGGTGTGCTGATCTTCCTGCTGCGCCAAAGAGTCTGTCATATTCCCCTACACATTCGAGACACAAGTATAGGGACAAAGTGGAGGATCGGAGGAGCAATTCAAAAAATCACAGATTGCAAAAAGAAAGCCACTGCCTAAACACCTTTTTCTAAAGCAAAATGACTCAGCTGGCGAGGAGAGCCCCTGGGGACAATGAGGGCTACATGCTTACGGTCTCCACGGAGGACATATGTAAGTAATTCAAACGTGTTAACCCTCTTAAGGCTGCCGGCCCAGACGGCATCCCAAGCTGTGGGCCCAGAGAGTGTGCAGACCAGCTAGCTGTTGTGTTTTCGGAACATTTCTAGCTCAGGTTGTTATCCTCACCTGCTTCAAGATGTCCACTATCATGCCCAAGAAATGGAAAGTAACTGAACTGAATGACTACCGACCCGTAGCACTTACTTCCATCTTCATGAAGTGGTTCGAGAGGGCTAGTCAAAGACCACATTACCTTCTCCCTCCCCGACACACTCAACCCTCTTTAATTCACCGACCGCCCGACAGTTCCACGGACGACGCAATCACCATTGCACTGCACACTGTCCTCACCCACCTGGACAAGATGAATGGATATGTGAGGATGCTGGTCATCGACTACAGCTCGATGAACAGCACACCAACATCCTCATCAACAAGGCCGCCGTAGAGACGGTCAAAAACGCAAAGTTCCTCGACGTACACATCTCAGAGGAGTTGAAATTGCCAAACCACACGGATACCGTGATGAATAAGGCACAACAGCGACTCTTTAATCTCAAGAGGCTGAAGAAATTTGGCTTGTCCACGAGGGTCCTCACAGTGTTCTTCAGGAGCACCACCGAGAGCCTACTGTCTGGCTGCATCACAGCCTGGTACGGCAACTCCTCCGCCACTGACCGCAAGGCACTACAGTGGGTGGTACGCTCAGGCGAACGCACCATTGTTGGGGGTATTGTCGGAAGGGACCACTGTGTCTCCTGACCCCCCCTGTCTCAGCCTCCAGTATCTATGCTGCAATAATCTATGTGCCGGTTTGTTAAATCCGGTGTCTTGTGTGAATTTAAGTATGCTCCCTCTAATTCTCTCTCTCTCTCCCACACTACCTCCCCTCCCGGAGGACCTGAGCCTTAGGACCATGCTTCAGGACTACCTGCCCTGATGACTCCTAGCTGTCCCCAGTCCACCTGGTCGTGCTGCTACACCGGTTTCAACTCTTCTGCCTGCGGTTATGGAACCCTGACTTGTTCATTGGACGTGCCACCTTGTCCCAGACCTGCTGTTTTCATCTCGCTCTCTCTCTACCGCACCTGCGCTCTATCGCACCGTACCTGCGCTCTCTACCGCATCTAAATACCTGGCTATGAAAAGCCAAGTGTCATTCAATCTTGATGTATTTACCTTTTGCAACCTCTACAACTACTATGATTATTATTTGACCCTGCTGGTCATCCATGAACATTTGAACATCTTGGCCTTAATGGCCATGAATTGTTATAATCTCCATCCGGCACAGCCAGAAGAAGACTGGCCACCCCTCCGAGCCTGGTTCCTCTCTAGGCTTCTTCCTAGGTTTTTCCTTTCTAGGGAGTTTTTCCTAGCCACCGAGATTCTACATCTGCATTGCTTGATGTTTGGGGTTTTAGGCTGGGTTTCTGTATAGCACTTTGTGACATCGGCTGATGTAAAAAAGGGCTTTATAAATACATTTGATTTGATTGGGTGCATACTGCCTGCCCTCCAGGACACCTACAACACCAGGTGTCGCAGGAAGGCCAAGAAGATCATCAGGGACCGTAGCCACCCAACCAACAGCCTGTTCTCCCTGCTTCCATCTTTCAGACGCGTGCAGTACAGGAGTGTCATGGTTAACGAACATTTACCCTGCCCACACCCCAATGGACATTTATATTTCACATTGTCACAGTTGTAAACATGTATATATTATTATTATTATTTAATTGTTGTGAGTTCAAATCCCAGTTGAGGACACCTTGAATAATAATTAAACATACACAATGTAGTCAAAGTGTCAAGTATGTATGTTAAACACTGTTAAAAGCACTAAGGGACCATGACTAAATGAGTTAACCACCTAATAAGTAATATCAGACCCTCCAACATTGAAAGCTTCAGTTCCTTATCACCTCCCCCAGAGTGATTGGAGCGGTGGGGTTTGTTGGACCTCACACTAGAACCCTGGATGGGTGTGGGATTGACTCAGGAGGGCACTGTTTTCAGAGCCACCAATCGTTTCCGCCAATAGCTCATTATCATGATGCTGTAGCAGATTGCATTGAGACCCATTAACACCTGGTAAAAAATTAACATATCATTACTTCTGTCTCTATTTAGATAAGCAGCAGGGTCTCAATCTTCAGCCTCATCTTCATCATCATATTCAGTTGTGGTATCCAAACAGCACCCTCTAAATCTTCACTGACAAAGTTGACTAGCAGAAGGACCCCGGCAATTATCCTGGCTACACCTTTAACAGGGCCTTTAGTTGAGCCCGGTCCGGCTCCCAACGTTGCCATGGTAACCAGACTGCCAGGAGAGGGCTGGGAGATGATGAGTTGTCAGGTTTTAAATGAATACTCAAGGTATTTGTAAGTGAACTGTCAAAGGTAGATATGTGAAAATTAATAGTTATTTGGAGGTGAGCTTGAAATTCCATGTCAAGAGGGTTATTCCATGATATTATTATGTTGTTTGGCATAAATGAAGTTGATACTTTTGATTGATTTTGATTATGATTAACTTTTAATTAAAACACTAAGTTGCATTGAGCATTTAGGGTGGCAGGTAGCCTAGTGGTCAGAGTGTTGGGCCAATAACTGAAAGGTTGCTGGATTGAATCCCTGAATCGACAAGGTGAAAATCTGTTGATGTGTCCTTGAGCAAGGTGCTTAACTCTAATCTGCTCCAGTGGTGATGTACTACTATGGCTGTCCCTGTAAATTGGCTGCCATTGTAAATATTATTTTGTTCTTAACTGATTGCCTAGTTAAATAAATATTTTTTTTATAAATTAAGACATACTGAAGTAGCTTACATCAATGAAAATTGTAATAACTGTTTTACACATCAGCACATCAATTCCACAACTCCATTGAGAAAGTCACTCAGTCCATTTAGTAAAGTTATTTTGATCCTAAAACAATACTTACTGGCTCCATAATATCATTCCAGAAAGATTCTGAATATAGTATATTGTTGAAGTTAACAAAGTAGCTTTGTCTCCTGCCTTCATAATCACCACCAAATGTCCATATTTCCGCTCCGCTGCGCTCGTTAAACCCAATGGGGTTACTAGGGGACAAATGCAGAATAATAATTGTATCTTTGAAGACTGCTTGGTTTCTGTTTAAATTCTATGTTAATCTGTGCCTAAGATTCATGTCTAAGGTGTCTGTAATCGAATTAGCAAGATTATAAAACCAAATAAACCGAAAACTTTGCTGCACTAAACTTTTGGAGAGGAAGTATGCTATATATTGAAATTGTACGAAGAGTGCTTTGCTGACCAGCAATGTTACTGTCCCAGAAGCCAACAGAACCACAATGGCTGTTTTTCATAGCAGAGCAGAGCTGGTTGCATCACAGAAACTGAGCACCCAGGTATCCTCTCTCACAGAGACCTCATTGTCACGCCACTGGCGATGACTTTTCAATGGCTCTCTCTAGGAAACAATTGAATGTTCCACTGACAAGGCTCTGCACTGGGTCCACTAGAGCACAGCAGCAAAAGCCATCCACTATATAAACTGTACACAACCACGCCATAAACAGTCGTAAAACGCTAGGTGTGTAGTTTGTAGGTCAGCTTCTAATCATGATTTATCACTGCCTGTGGCTGAGGGCAAAAATACTGTCAATTAACAAAAGCTAAGCTATTGAAGTCTTTTACACTGCTGCTTGCCTTCACGCTCAGATTCTATCCCACATAATAACGATAGAGGGCAGTATTTCCTTTCTTAATCCTGCTCTGGCAGTGGTAGTTTGGCTGGATAGTGAAATAGGCCTCATACACAGTCACTGGACTCAAATTGTCAAAAATGTAAGTCAGGTTTTTTTTTTACGAACACCTTTTGCATATTATATTTTATACTTTATAACCTGACAGTTGCAGTATACTATTTGTGAAAGTGATTATTATTTTGTAATAACTAATAGCTAGGTCTTTATATTTGATTTGTGTGAGATTTATAATAAGGTCCAAAGAATGAATTTTGATAGTTCAGATTTTCCTTAGATTGGTACTTATACAATAACACAACATGCTACTTACACGTAACATATTTATTACTGAAATCATTGTTTTTATTTCCGATGCAAATGTTTGCTGGCTTGACAAGTTCAAAAGGTCACACAAACAGAGCTGTCCATTTGTTATCCTGTGTGTTGTTACCCAGTCATCTGATTATATGTGCACAGCCAATATGAAAAATAGCCTGTGACAAGCTACGTGTCAGAATAGCCACCATATGTACCATGTAGATGCTGATTAATACCACAGTCAGCAACATACTTGACAGTAAAACAATACACTAATAATGCTGAGTGTAAACAGACATTTTACGATAGTGAATTATTGTAAATCCACAGTTTGAATACATCAGAACTGTAATGGGTCTTAACCTTGGTCAGACAAGGTTGTCCCTCATTGGGTGTTGATGTATCAATCATGGCTTTTCTTTATAGTGACCCTGGCCAGTTTGATGTCCCTGAGTACAGTAGGTTGATGGATTAAGTCATTTTAAAGACTTACTCTTGGCATCCCCCACTCCTTCTCCCCCTTCTCATACTGCTCTTTCTTACTCATTCCTTCCATCTGTGCACTGTCCCTCTGAAACGACATCATTGACTCAATATCACCTCAGTCAGGACTAATGCTTGGTGTGTAAAACACTACCCAGAAACATAACTGTATTCCACCTCCACCACTGAAAAGGAAGCTGTCAGCCGTACCACTTGAAAGTGAAAAATGTTAAAGGGATACTTTAGGATTTTGGCAAGAAAGCCCTTTATCTACTTCCCCAGTCAGATGAACTTGTGGATACCATTTTCATGTCTTCGCGTGCAGTTTGAAGGAAGATGCTGACTAGCGTAAGCTTGCTTTGAAAAGTTTCCGTCCGTTGGACACATCGAGGCCCACATCATCATTATAGTCCAGTATCCAGTATGAGGTGGAGGTCATGGGGTTAAAGGTCAGTTCAGGATAAGGTCAGCCAACAGGGAATGGGTTTCACATAGTCACAACCTTTACTGGCAACCATGAGAAATACTTACAGCATCACTCCAAGAAATTAGGAGGCAAATCCCTCTCCTTGTGGAAAAATGTGCCTCTCCCTCTTTCTTTGACAAGACAAACGTTGGACTGTGACAGCTACAGCTAGTAACTTAATATGGTTAGTTATGTGGTGTGTTAAGTATCAGTGTAACCATGAATGCTGCCTCCCTTAAGAGTCCAGAGGAGCACACAGGACAGACAGAAATGACAGGACCAAGGGAGGGCAGTGCTGTCAGGACAGCCCCGGTCTAGACTAAACAGTAACCAGACAGGGACAGAGTTTACACAACTGCACAAGGCACTGAGAGAAGACAAATATACACATGCATATACTTTGCACATATAAAGACCAACACCTAATCACTCACACACACTTTCACGCCATTGGATTAACACACCTACACGTATTCATATTTGTAGGCCTACACTTAAACACATAGGCACAGTAGATACAGCAATGTTTCCTTTGCATAATCGGTGTTATCGCTACAGTTTGCATCTGTGTCTGTATGTTTCAGTCTGTGTGAGTGGATGTTTTTGTTGTCTGCGTGGTCTGTCTGCGTGGTCTGTCTGCTGTGTGTGGTGTATAATCGGAGATTCAGTCTCTATCATGGGAACCCCTCTGTGTCCTGGCGCACTGCCAGTAACCCAAAACGCCTCGTCTTCGCTGTTGGTTTAGCTGTTGATCTCTGGAAGTGGTGCGGGAGGATCAGCGCTGCGTTGGGAGGTACATAAATCATTTTGGGTTGTTTTTATTGTGGTTGGATTTCTCCTTTATCTCTGGAGACGGTTTAGAGGGGTTCAGCCTGCTATTGTCTGCTGCTCTACGAATGCTTTGCTGTTTTTTCCCCAAGCTAAAAAAAGGCATCTTACATGTTGAAAAGTCCCACACTTCCAGACATACAGTATATAACTATGTTATGTACAAGAGGACTCACTCACACATTGTCCCCTTGTCTACAGCTATTTGCCATGAATAAGAGATTAAGCCACAAACTGTAAAGACACACAGAAAACCACTGAAAGTCTTTGGTTTGTCCTATGCTTCATGCTCTCTAATCAGAGACAGAAGTTATGAGAACATAAGTTACAGCCAGGTTCTAAAAAGAATGGTGGCTTGTGTGGAGAACATGGGAAATTAATATTAATTCCTTCATGTTTTAGCACAGGGAGAATTGAGCTATAGTACTTAGCTACAAACCAGAGTATTTTTTTAGGTGTTACCCAAGGGTTAATTTAGCTGAATTGTATTACTCATCAGTGATGATAAACTTTCTTTTTAGGGGCATCAAATCAAATTTGATTTGTCACGTGCGCCGAATACAACAAGTGTAGACCTTACATAGAAATGCTTACTTACAAGCCCTAACCAACAGTGCAGTTTTTAAGTAAAAAATAAGTATTAGATAAACAATAGATAAGTAAAGAAATAAAAAGCAGTAAAATTACAGTAAAAATAACAGTAGGCTTTATACAGGTGGTTCCGGTACAGAGTCAATGTGCGGGGGCACCGGTTAGTCGGGCTAATTGAGGTAATATGTACATGTAGGTATAGTTAAAGTGACTATGCATAGATGTTAAACAGAGAGTAGAAGCAGCAGCGTGACAGATGGGTTGGAAGAGGGGGGAGGGAAGGACACAATGCAAATAGTCCAGGTAGCCATTTGATTACCTGTTCAGGAGTCTTATGGCTTGGGGGTAAAAAGCTGTTGAGAAGCCTTTTGGACGTAGACTTAGCGCTCCGGTACCGCTTGCCATGTGGTAGCAGAGAGAACAGTCCATGATTGGGGTGGCTGGAGTCATTGACAATTTTAAGGGTCTTCCTCTGACACGACCTGGTATAGAGGTTCTGGATGGCAGGAAGCTTAGCCCCAGTGATGTACTGGGACGTATGCACTGCCCTCTGTAGTGCCTTGCGGTCAGAGGCTGAGCAGTTGCCGTACCAGGCGGTGAAGCGACCAGTCAGGATGCTCTCGATGTTGCAGCTGTAGAACCTTTTGAGGATCTGAGGACCCATGCCAAATCTTAATGACTGTCTTGGTGTGTTAGGACCATTCTAGTTTGTTGGTGATGTGGACACCAAGGAACTTGAAGCTCTCAACCTGCTCCACTGCAGCCCCGTCGATGAGAATGGGGGCGTGCTCGGTCCTCCTTTTCCTGTAGTCCACAATCATCTCCTTTGTCTTGATCACATTGAGGGAGAGGTTGTTATCGTGGCATCACACGGCCAGGTCTCTGACCTCCTCCCTATAGGCTGTCTCGTCGTTGTCGGTGATCAGGCCTACCACCGTTGTGTCGTAACATGTTACATACAAACCATAATTTTACTGTGAAGTTCTGTGAGTTGCACTGCGTGCACTTTTCTAAAGTTAATGTATCTCTCTGCACATGGGAGTTCCAGTAAAAGGCATACAAATATAGCTTTCGGAAGTTAAGATCATTCACCTGATTAAGTTTTAGTTTACAAACACCCAGAAAACAGGAAGTGTCGGCAGCATTCACACAGAACAGACAGAACAGAGATGTTGTGTCTTTGCCCTGCAGGCCTACAGACTTATCCTGCCTGCGGTTTTGTCACTCTGTGTGGGGCGTCCAATATACCCCAGATACACCCATCCATCCCACCCTACCCGCCTGTAATAAAAAGCGTTATGAATGTATGTGTCTTAATTCTCTTCAACTCATGTATGCGGGTGGCAGAATTAGGCAGGGAGATAGAGAAGGGTCATTTCAATAGAAAACCGTGTCCAGTTTAACTAAGCTGCTCTAAGCCGATTTTTGGGGGTCACATTGGCACCAATGGGGGATTAGTTTTCTTCAGATCAATGTCTGATTGAGATCTTTCTCTCTCCCATGGCCTCACACTCTGACCTCAGAGAAAGCTTCCAAAGTCGTGCGTTTTGTACTTGAGCGAGAAGAAAGGCTCTCGCCTCCCATGGACGACAAAGACACACATTAGCTCAGTTTTGCTGTTTTTCTCTCCCCCAGCAGTAAAGCTCCCGGCCTAAAGGATCAAATGTATGAAGACATAGAGAACGATGGCACCCCCACGTCTTCCTGTCGTGCCAGGAGATCAGCTGTTAATTCTACAGCTACTGTTGCAGAGGAAGTGCAAAACAGGTGTTTGCAGCAAGTGTGTATCGCTCTCCAAGTACGCCGGTGAGTATTTTGACTGGTGAATTATGTCTTTGTGTGTCTATATGTGATATGCTGTTATATGTTTATACGACAGTCTGTCGACCATGTGGTGTCACATTGAAGGAAGTGTTGGCATTACTTCCCACAGGGATGGGTTGACAGATAACTTGGAACCACCCCTCTGCTGTCTAGTAATGTCTAGCTGGCACAATCCATTACATATCAACAGGTTCAACAGCCCACAGTTCATATTCTTCTATGTCTAAGGTATAGGTGGCAGTATAGGCTACATCTACTGGTATGCACTTTATGTTTCCATGTTGTAGGCACCATAGCCTATTATATCTCCTGGCAAAGCTCAACATGTCATTATCCATAGTCAGAAACAAACAAACAAATTAACATACAAACAAACAGAGTGAACCAAACTTAATAGTGGCGTTGTTGGTTATCTGAATGACACTGTAATGAATTGTTCCTTCCGTCTGTCTACTGACCAGACACATATTTATTATTAAAATAAAAGACTAAAAGATGGACATTCACAACCTCAGCTCTTTGTACACAAAAACAAGGGTGAGAGGGAAGGCATAAACAAACATGTTTACTCTGAAAGTTTCCCAGCAGCAAGCTTGAATATTGGAATAAAATGACCCATGAATGTTTATCTCAGTGAATATTTAGCTGACAGGAAAATATGTTGTGTATTGTCAAGAACATGATGACTTAGTAAATATGAAATAAAAATTTAGTTTATATTTGCACTTGAATATAAATATTATTTCACATTAGTTTTTGAACACAATGTTCACAGCGGAGTATAGACTTCATGGAATTGAGTCACACATTTAAAATGCTGGAGCTGTTTGGTCATTTCTGTCCTTCGAATAACATTGTTTGGTGATACTCTCAATTAACTTTTGTATCTGGAGTATCTTAATATATTTTCCATTAGAAACCAGTTGCAGCATCGGCATCTGGGAATGGTTGATCACTGGCGTACTGATATATGAGGGTCAAATGTTAGAGGTTAAATAAGGACTGGTCTGGGGGAGATGTGGAAAACTCCCCCAGACAGTTACCTGTAACCCCAATGTCAGGCAGCAAAGCAGACCTCCTGACTAACTGGAGAGTATAAAAACAAAGATACAATTCTAAAGTACAGTAAAAACCCATCAGACAGGGGTCAAAATATGGCCTCAGGTGCATGGATGCACTGCATTATATGATGGCAATGGCTCAGCCCTGGTATGGTGAGGTCAAAACAAGCCGACCCAAGGTGCCTCACGGTAACCCTACAGCTGTATGAAGGAACAGGAGATCCTGAAACAGACTCTTCAGATTTAAGCAACCTTTGATTGGCTAATTAAGTTAAGAGCGAGCATGGATGAATTGGGCCAAGAGGTCATTATGGGTGGGTGGGGGGAGGGGGGTCATTAACAATTAACAATCTGCTCACAGCTGCAGGGTTGGGGAGAAGCCGAGCTGTGTTTATGTTTGCGTTTGGGTGTTTGTTTCTGTGAGTGTGTGTATGTGTGTGAGAGAGAGAGAGAGAGAGAGCGAGAGAGCGAGAGAGCGAGAGAGCGAGAGAGCGAGAGAGCGAGAGAGCGAGAGAGAGAGAGAGAGAGAGAGAGAGAGAGAGAGAGAGAGAGAGAGAGCGAGCGAGAGCGAGAGAGAGAGCGAGCGAGAGCGAGCGAGAGCGAGCGAGAGAGCGAGAGAGCGAGAGAGCGAGAGAGAGAGAGAGAGAGAGGGAAATAGAGTGGTAGGAACGTTTTTGAAAAAGGAAGAAATAAATGGTGAGATGAGAGGATTAGAGGACTGAAAAGACGACGCCCTTTCCTAAATTATCCAGACAACACAACTACTAAAATGTAATAAGTATAGGTATGTAAGTCAGTCAGAAGGTTCCAGTTCACACAGGGTTCAGAGTACACAAAGAATTTAGTTGATAAAAAAGGCGCTGGTGCTTAAAATGGACTCGGTCCAACATCCATGCACATTGATCTCATTCACTTTAAACTTCCCTTGCATTCACTTCAAATGTATCTTGCCTCTTATGAAGTCTTATGTCAGACATCACATCTATCTGACAGGACAGAAATTCAGCGTTGTTTGTCTCGTCTAGAGCTGGTTTTCAGTGTGAGAGCGGGGGAGATTGACAGTCCACCTGTGAGCTGTCAGTGGACTCCAGACTCTGAGGAGAAGGGAGGAGGAAGGAGGGGAGGGGGAGCGAGGAGAGAAGGGGTGTAGCGGGGGGGGGGGGGGGGGGCTGTCTCAGGGGTTCCTAGGCTCTGCAAATCACTTAATTTCTCACTTGAGTGCCTCTCTTTGGGCCTTAACCAACACCCCCCCTTTCTTCCATCTAACTGCTTCAGATTGAAATTCCTCCACTCAGCGAGACCCTGTGCCCCCCCCACCAAACCCCGTCCGTCCGTCCGTCCGTCCGTCCGTCCGACCGTCCGTAATGCAAAATCAAGAGGAAACAGTAATAAAATAAAACATCTCCTAACAACATAATCTAGACGGCCTGACGAGAAGAGAAATTAGAGGAATAACAGGGGGGGCATTTAGGGAGGGAAGAAGAATCAGACACAAAAGCTGGTCACGTCAACAGAAACAACATTTTAAATTAACACAAGAAACCTTTTTTCACAGGAGCAGAATCAGCCCCATTAAGTCCCAGCCCCCCTATAGACAGCCATTAGATGGAGAAGAGGGGTGGGAGGGGAGGTGAACTGATCCCTAGAGTACACACACACCTTTAGTTTTTACTGTGTTAGGAATGCAAAGTAAATGTATCAAACTATTAAAAACAAGCACATTAATACAGGCTTTTGAATGTGTAATTGGCTTATTTATCAATTATTTTGGGGTATTTTTTTGTTTTTTTAAATAGAAGTATTTATTTTTTATTTAACCTTTATTTTACTAGGCAAGTCAGTTAAGAACAAATTCTTATTTACAATGACGGCCTGGGAACAATGCATGTATACATTTGTCTTGACCAAAGAGTTGATCTATTTAAATGGTTACCTATACCAACATAGAATAGCCCAGCTGCAATTTACCATAGACAAAAACCATGGGAGCTTTATGGGGGGTTCCCCAGACATCATATCCACAATATTCTTAATAACCAGACTCAAATTGAACCAACCCCTGTAAATACTGTCTACAACTACATAAGTGAGATCCTGGAACATATCCAGTATTTATCCAAACGCCTTCCTTAAGTTGAAGTGCTCATTGTCTCTGGCTCTTGTCTACCCTTTATCTAAACAATCTGCCTTACTTTATGAGCTCATGGTCTATGTCTGCTACAGCAGAACGCACTGGTCTGTAGCATCTCTGAAGACTCCGTCTGTCTAGGAGAGATAGAGAGGGGGAGAGTAGGGGAACGGAGGAGAGATGCACCTGGGATCAGAGATGACAAAATGGAACATCCCTAGAACTGGTTCTGATACACCAAGTTGGGCTAGTTTGGGTTGACAGTAAGATGGCAGCTCTGCTTCTATCTCCTAAGCAACTTTGCAGTATTTAGATTTTTCTTAATGTTTCTTACATTATTAGCCCAGAAAATTTTTTGGGGTAATTACAATCAGCCGGAAATAACTTTTGGATATTAGAGCGGTGGTAACTCTCCAGCATTACGACTATGAATACGACTTTCCCGAATTGGATCCTTTGTTCGTACCCCCAGGGCAATTTAACTTATCCCAGAGGCTGCTCCAAGACACCACTGGTGTCCCTGACTTTCTTCCAGAGAGTCAGGGACTGTTACATACTCTGTTTCACAGAATCATGGCTCTCTTGAACAGCTTCTATCTCAAAGCCATCAGACTGTTAAATAGCCATCAGTAGCTGGGTACCACCCGGTTACTCAACCCTGCACCTCAGAGGCTGCTGCCCTATATGCATAGACATGGATTCACTGGCCACTTAAATAATGGAACACTAGTCACTTTAATAATGTTTACAAAACTCTTTACTCATCTCATATGTATATACTGTATTCTATTCTACTGTATTTTAGTCAATGCCACTCCGACATTGCTCGTCCTAACATTTATATATTTCTTAATTCCATTCTTCTACTTTAAGATTTGTGTGTTGTTGTGAATTGTTAGATGCTACTGAACTGTTGGAACTAGAAACACAAGCATTTCGCTACAATAACATCTGCTAAAAAATGTGACCAATAAAATGTGATTTGATTTGATTTGAAAAGAGGAAGCGATAGTGATGGAGGGGGAAGATGGAGAGAGGGAATATAGTCAACTAAATTAATTGTGGGTTAAAAAGGGTGTGTGAATGTGTTGGTGTTATAATATGTATGTGTTTGAATCTTGGTATAATTTAGAGTTGTGATTTATGCGTTCGTGTTTCTATGTGTTTCTGCTCTCTGGTCTATCTGACAGAGTAGAGGTGGATCTTCTAGTCTGCTGTGCATCTAACAGGGTAATTAGCATGGACCTGGAACAATGGCCACCAGCAGCCCTGACAATGACCCCTGACCTCCAGGACATGATCAGGCCAATGAGAGGAGGGGCATGGCTGCTTTAATTAGGAGGTCATTAAAAAGACGCCCCAGCCCCACATGGGAGCATATAAGGCCATTTCAGTTCACAGACTGAATGACACGTATACATACACTCACACTCAAGAGACACTTTTATAGCCTATTTGTTTAAATACATTCACACTCAAAAACATACACAAACCAGTAGAGACAAAACCACTCACGTGGACACACATATCTACAATTTGACCTCACTACACCTACACCAAGTCTGTAATAAAAGGCCAAGTAGCTTTTGAATAGCAAGTAGGTATTTCTATAACTTTTAGCACGAGAAGGTCAAACCAAAGTTAGCGTCTCAGAGAGAGAATAACAAAATAACTTTTGGACGTAGGTCTGCTGTAAGAAGCCGTAGACTGTCAATACTCCCAGGAACAGGAAGTGCTGCAAAAAGAGTGCAGAGGGGTGAAAAAGAGGGGGATGAAGAGAAAAATGGAAAGAGATAAACACCAGACAGGCAGAGCGAGGGAGAGAAACAGAGAGCAGGGTAGAGGGTAGCAAGAGGTGAAACAACAAAGTCAAATAAAGGTGGTGAAAAAATAGACGACAAGGCAAAGGGGAGAGAGAGAGAGAGAGACTCCAGGGCCCTCTTTGTTCAAGTCTCGGATTTTCACACTTGCACAAAGAGCTTTGGGGACGTTTCATCCTTTTCACGTTTCTTCCGCGTTTCTTCAGCGTTATTCTGGAGCGCAGGCAGTGTCTCTCCTGTATGAGAGAGAGTGCTGCCTGGAGAGGAGTCAGCTCCATTCACAGCTTTATAAATCACCTCAGCATGCACGGACCGTGGCCAATCGGCCAATTACACCCCCCTGACACACCGGGGCCGATAAAGAAGGCCTGGGACAATGGGATCACAGGCTAGATAAACGACCCTTTAATGAAGGCGCCCACAAAACAGGCCAAAACCGCGCGCCCCACTTACGTATTCCATCATGCTGTTGCACTCACATTTCCTCTTGCTCAGCCACCGTGGCAGGCACAGTTGGGTGGACGGAGAGGGAGAGAAAGAGAGGGAGTGAGAGAGAAAAAGGAGAGATAACTGACTCCACACTCTGACACTGCTAAACCCCCCACCCATGGCCCCTTTCAGACTTTTGGCCGGACAAAAGCATCTGTTGCCATACTGCGCCGCTCAGACACCCCCGTACACAAACACACACCCGGGTCAGCCGGAGAGCTAGCGGACGGGGAAAAAAGGCGGCATTGGGCCATATGCAACTGCGGCTGCTCACCTTTTGGCACAGCCCATTGTTCTGCCATTCCAGGAGCTTCTCCAACCATCTTCGTGTCTGGGGGACAAATGAGAGAGAAAGTGTGTGAGAGAGTTATAGAGAGGGGGGGGGGCACAGAACTGCAGCTGCTGAATGAATAGAAGAGGGGACGATGAGGGGATGAGATAGGTGGGATTGAGAGAAGGGAGAAGAGAAGGGGAGCAGCTGTAGGGTGGTCCTGCCCCTCTATCCCTCCACCTCCAGAGACCCAGCCCACTAACCAGGAAACAAACAGCCAGGCCTCTCCCAACCTGACTGACCCACTCTGGGAACAGAGACACAGGACAAATGGAGAGAGTGGTGTGGTAAAGGGGCCTGGAAGAGATGGAGAAAAGTAGAGGCTGTGTGAGTGCATATATGTACACAAGCAAACCAGTATCCGGTATAATAAGTTTAGCACTGTAAAGTACATTACTAGATGTTAATGTGGGTATATAGGCCCATGGTACATCTCTTAACTTTGCTTGAGAAAAGCTAAGGGATTGATTAAGAGAGTTATTGATAAATCAGGAAATCAGATTTTAGGTGTCCATTTAAATCCTTTGTAAATCCACGTCACAATGGCCTTGATACTTTTTAGGGTTATCAAATACCTCACCATGAAGAACCAAGTTTGACATTGACAATGAACCTGACTCTTGCCCTGGGGACATGACAAGGGAAAATACATATTTTAAGGCAGGCCCAGTGTGAGTAGTAACGGATCTCTGACAGAGAATATCTCTACCTTTGTAGACTATTTTGTGAAACCCTGGGCGATCTCCCTCAACACGTATACCAGAGACTCTATTGATTTTATACATTGTTTTAAATCTGTGGACCATATACCTGTGTACTTTTGATGTTACCAGTCTATATACTAACATCCCCCATCAGGGCAGCCTAGAGGCCCTCAAATTCTACCTCAACGAACGTCCCCCTAATGCTCTTCCCAGTACCAATTGTATTGTGGACCTGGCTGAGCTGGTAACTATTTTCTCTTCAGAGAATACTTTTTTCTCCAGACCAAAGGGACAGCGATGGGGAGCACTATGGCACCTAATTATGCTAATCTATATCTAGGAATGTTTGTAAAACAGCTGGTTCTGAATCCAGACCTTAACCCTTTTCTCTCCAATATTCTCCTATTTCTGAGATATTTGGATGACATTTTCGTGATCTATACAGGGACCCAGGAAGAATTCCATGCATTTCTGAACTCTATGAATTAACCCCTTCATTTCACCTTTAACTATGACCTATCACAAATCAGATCTCTATAGGAAACCTGAGGACAGGAATACCCTACTTAGAGGTGACAGCTTTCATCCACGTCCACTTATTAAAAGTATCCCTATAAATCAATTCAGTCGCATCAGAAGAATATGCATCTCTGATGCTTCTTATCAGAAACAGACCAACCAAAGGTTAAAGAAAAGCTGAACATGTCCACTCATGCTTTACCCAAAACTCACCTTTGGGGAAGGCATTTAAGGATATTATGAGGAAGCACTGGTACATTATTGATACTGACCCACAATTGAAACCCATTTTTAAACCTCCCCACGTATGGTCTTTAAAAGACCCCCAAACGTGAGAGAAAAGGGAAACTTTCTTGGACAAGGTTTCGGAGGGTAATTACTAATGTGGCCAATGTGCTCAGTACAGCTTCATGAGAGGAAACTTCTTCAAAAGGATTCTTTATAGACCCACGCACTGTCTACTCTTGGCCTTAACGAGGAGTTTGACTTGAAACCTTTTTTATAGTTTCAATATGTCCAAATTGTGTTTTTTTTAATCCTAATTGAATATTGTATGAATATGGTATGTGTATATACAGTATATTAATGCAAATATTGATCAAATTCCTTGTATATGACCATATACAGTATTCTGATACATTGAATGTTAATATTGTGAACCTGTTATACATTTTTTACCTCCTGTTTCAGGAAGTGATGTCACTGAGTACTGCCTCTATATGTAGGATCTTCTACCCTAACCTGGGAAATGGATGCCTGATGAAGACCTAAGGGTCGAAACGTTGTTATTAATAAATATCACCTGTGAACATGATTAGCAGTGTGCAGCGTTTTCCTTTCTATTTTTCATAAGTTTGGCATTGATACCTTAAAATATGGACTAAAATATCAGATTCACTCCAACTGTGTTCACAATATTCCCTAAATAACTTTGATGCATACACCATACCAGTAGATGCATATCAGCACATAAGCCAATATGCAAAAATCTTCTAAAAATACTCTTCTCATGAAGAAGGCAGCAAACAATGTACCAGGCCAGCTTTGATTTACAACCTGATAGCAGTATTTTGGGGACTTCAAAGAAATGTATCGGTGTCGTCTATTTTTTCACCACCTTTATTTGACATTGTTGTTTCACCTCTCGCTACCCTCTACCCTGCTCTCTGTTTCTCTCCCTCGCTCTGCCTGTCTGGTGTTTATCTCTTTCCATTTTTCTCTTCATCACCCTCTTTCTGCACTCTTTTTGCAGCACTTCCCTCCACGCTGGCTGTTCCTGCGAGTATTGGCAGTCTACGGCTTCTTACAAAAATATAAACGCAGCATGCAACAACTTCGAATTTACAGTTTATATAAAGAAATCAGTCAATTGAATTAAATTAATTAGGACCTAATGTATGGATTTCACGACTGGTTAGGGGTGCAGATATGGGTGGGCATGGGAGGGCATAGGCCCACCCACTTGGGAGCCAGGCTTTATTGCAGACAGAAATACTCCTCAGTTTCATCAGCTGTCCGGGTGGCTGATCTCAGATGATCCCCCAGGTGAAGAAGTGGAAGAAGTGGATGTGGAGGTCCTGGGCTGGCATGGTTACACGTGGTCTGAGGCTGTGAGGCCAGTTAGACGTACTGCCAACTTCTATAAAATGACAATGAAGGCGGCTTATGGTAGAGAAATTAACATTCAATTATCTGGCAACAACTCTGGTGGGCATTCCTGCAGTCAGCATGCCAATGGAAACCCTCCCTGAGACATCTGTGGCATTGTGTTGTGTGACAAAACTGCACATTTTAGAGTGGTTTAATTGTCCCCAGTACAAGGTGCACTTGTGTAATGATCATGTTGCTTTTTGCGTGTATGAAAAATGTCTGCAATCTTTTATTTCAACTTATGAAAACATGGGACATGTTGCGTTAATATTTTTGTTCAGTATATATTAACTGCATCCATCTATTCTGCCAACAAGCCTTAGTGTACGTCATGGAATGTTGAGGCAAATATAACCTATTTTTATAAACCCTCTTATAAAGCTTGTTTTGTGGCATAAACTTTGAATTTGATATTTGTAATTGATATTATGATTGTCTCATATCTGTATAGTAGTTCAACTGCTGTCAGTAACCACTTTAAGAGAGAAGACTTTTAAGAGTCTGTTTAACATTCATGTTCAGTCGCACATTCCTTCATCTCGCCCCAAAAATCTTTGTTTGGCCCACTCCTCTAAAAGCCCTGGAGTGTCAGGAGGGGCAGGGGGGATCGATTTGATTCTAATCGGACCATGAAAAGAACATGATCTAAACTGCTTTAAGGCCGGAGTAAATTTAGGCCCATTCCTCTTTTCTCTCTATCACCCTCTCTCTGCCCTTCTCATTTCAAACACAATGAAGCTGACCAATTTAGAAAGCTTTGAATATCTCATCAATGACTTTGTGAATACAGGGTAGAGAGATTCGGAGAGGTCAGAGAGAGAGAAACAACGAGGGAGGGAGGAGAAAAAAGGGGTGAAAAAATTGGAAAATAGGGGAGCAGACATAAACATTCCAAGAGCTGTTTAAGCGTGTGTGGGTTCATTTGCATGACATCGATTTCTGAATGGGCCTGACCTCTCTGACCGCCACAGCACTAGGCTGAGCTACAGCCTGATGCGCAGAATTGACTCAGCTCATTGACTCTGAATAGATACTCTGTCAAACCTTGCAGTGCTCAGCCGGACCGGCCGGATGGCACCTACAGACTGCCTGTCGGACACCCATCTACCTCACACATAGGTCTTACTCTGTATACCTCACTAATACACACAAATCTACATGTACAGTACCTTAAGAAAGTTTTCACACCACTTGACTTATTCCACATTACAAATTAATAAAAACATTTAAGCTGAAATGTCTTGAGTCAATAAGTATTCAACCCCTTCATAATGGCAAGCCTAAATAAGTTCAAGAGTAAAAATTTGCAAATCACATAATAAGCAACTCACTCTATGTTTAACATGATTTTTAACGACTACCTCATCTCTGTACCCCACACAATTATCTGTAAGGTCCCTCAGTCGAGCAGTACATTTCAAGCACAGATTCAACCACGAAGACCAGGAAGGTTTTCCAATGCATTGCAAAGAAGGGCACTAATTGGTAGATAGGTGAAAAGATAAAAAACAGACATTGAATATATCCCCTTGAGCATGGTGAAGTTATTAATTACACTTTGGATGATGTATCAATACACCCAGTCACTAAAAAGATACAGGCGTCCTTCCTAGCTCAGTTCCCGGAGAGGAAGGAAACCACTCAGACATTTCACCATGAGGTGAATGGTGACTTTAAAACAGTAACAGTTGAATGGCTGTGATAGGAGAAAACTGAGGATGAATCAACAACATTGTAGTTACTCCACAACCAATGTTCCTGCTGAGCTGCGAGCGTGCGCCCATGCAGAGACGCACAAAAATGAACTTCAATCAACTTCCTAGAGTTTTCTCCTTCAGTTCACACTATCAATGTTTCCCGTTACCATGGGAATTGTCATCAAATCAACGCAATATTAGCCACTTTCAATGCAACATACGAAACAAAACTAACTATGCAAAACTAACTATTTTGTTGTAGGCAGAACGCATTGGAGTAAGATTCTATAGAGTAGCCAAGTATGAGTCATAATACCCATAAAACCTAGATTTTTAAACAGGGAAATGGTTCCAATCGTTTCTTCCACCATTAATCTTTCCATAGGGTTTTAAAAACACCTCAAATAAGGTCTGGGTTTTGTGTAGGCTTTCCCTGGTGTGATGTTTTGATAACCATGTAAATCTCTCTCGGAAAAGGTGACTTTCATCAATAAATTTGCCTGTATTTACCCCGCCCCAAAATGAAATGCTAATTAGCTGACTATCATACAGAACTACAAAAATTTAATAATTATCTGGATAAGACTGCCGAATCAAGGCAAAGGTAAGAATCTTTGGCTACATTTCCTTAAATTTAATTCTGAGAACTGTCTGATTTGTAGTCTTGCATGATGTCTACTTTGATGCAAATTCTCGATTCTGAGAGTACAAAACACAGCCCTTATTTTAAGTGTTTCTAAAATCTCCTATGGGAAAAAATGAATGATGGAAAAACATTTGGAACCATTTCCTGTTTCACCGCTAGGTTTTATGGGTATTATGTCACATTTACTGTGGGGCTCTACTGCATTGACACGCACGACTCAGCCCTTACTCTACACAGACCGTTTCGGCATAACCAATCCGAGCTGAATTAGGTCTATATTCAAAAAGATCATTGACATATCTGTATCTGTGAAATTCACTGGACTGTGTTTACAGCATGAGCGGTCATGAGTAGATGCGCTTGTTTTGAGATTGAAGCCAGAGCTGCTGATTGGACTATCCTTTGCTAAATGGTGAGTTATTAGCTCAGCTATAGATCATTTGAAGTCAGCAATGCAGGACTGATTGCTTCCTACAAGAGCACAAAATCTATACATTTCTAGACATTTTTGAAAGGCAAGTCAGCTAAAGAGCTTTTTTTGTCTTAAAGGGGCAGTGTTGTATTTTGAGACAGGCTTGAATAAGCTAAGTAGCCAATAGGCAGAGGGTAGCATAATTTGTCTGATTCTCTATAATAATTGTATGGGAATAATAATGCATTTTATTTTGTAAAGTGTTTTCTTCCATCAAACAACACAACATTTTCAGTCACTTCTTTGTCTGAAGTGTTGGCTGCATCATGTTATGGGTATGTTTGTCATCATGAAGGGCTAGGGAGTTTTTTTAAATACAAATAAATGGAATAGAGGTAAGCACAGGCAAAATCCTAGAGGAAAACCTGCTTCGGTCTGCTTTCCACCAGACACTGAGAGATGAATTCACCTTTCAGGAGGACAATAATCTAAAACACAAGGCCAAATCTACACTGGAGTTGGTTACCAAGACGTGGCCTAGTTCCAGTTTTGACTTAAATCGACTTGAAAATATATGGCAAGAGCTGAAAATGTCTATCTAGCAATGATCAACAACCAACTTGACAGCGCTTGAAGAATTGTTTTAAGAATAATGTGCAAATATTGTACAATCCAGGTGTGCAAAACTCTTAGAGACTTGCTGCCAAAGGTGATTCTACAGAGTACTGACTCAGGGGTGGGAATACTTATGTATATTCAATACGTCTGTATTTCATTTTCAATACTTTTGCAAAAATGTCTAAAAACGTGTTTTCACTTTGTCATTATGGGGTTTTGTGTGTTGATGTGGGAGAAAGAAAATCTATATAATCCATTTTGAATTCAGGCTGTAAGACAGAAAAATGTGTAATAAGTCAAGGGGCATGAATACTTTCTGAAGGCACTGTATATTAATACACAGGTCTACCTGAAACATACACATCTAACATACTGTATCTCCATCTTACTGCCTCAATCTCTCTCACACACTCGCACGCATCCACGCACTCACACTCATACTGACATACACCCCCCCCAACCCCCCCACCACCACCACCACCACCACCACCACCACCACCACCACCCACCCACACACACACACACACAAAGCTCTACAAAACACAGGCCCACCCCTCTTTCTCTCTCACACACACACACACACACACACTGACAGGTGCAGAAAAGCCCTTACACGTGCAGACACATTAACACGCTTCACTTAATAGCTCTATGATTCACAGTATCAGGAAGGTGAGAGGACATAGAGTGGGTGTGGAGGGCGTGGGGAGTGTAGGGACTGCAGTCTGCATACAAATATCATCCCCCCCAAACCCCCTACATGGACACAAACACATGGAGTTGTGACACAAACACAAAGCTCAGACGGCTTAGAAAACCCTCTCCATTTATCAGCCTGGCATAGACTAGGAAGATGATGCAGGCATGAGCTCCTGTCCATGACCTCAACTCTGTGCCCAGCTAACAACAAACGTTCCCACAACTTTAGAACACATTCCCTCAAGAGTCTCATTAGGTCATTAACTAACATTTTCATAGGAATGTTCCTGTTTTGTGCAAGGAATGTTTCCAAGAGACCATTGCCTTAATGTCAAATAGAACGTATCCAGAACATGGTTACCATGTTCTCAGAACTTAAGATATTCATGTTCAAGATATGTTTCATGGGAACGTTGCAAGAACATGTATGTGTCCCAACAAAAATTAAATCTTTACACATGACATCTTGTTACTGTTGTCGAGCCAATCAAGTTCATGATTGGTGAAACACAGATCCATTCATAGCTCTTTCTATGCTGGCAAAGTCAGGGATACTCATACACACAATGCTTTTAACATACAGTGCCTTTGGAAAGTATTCAGACCCCTTGACTTTTTCCACATTTTGTTACGTTACAGCCTTATTATAAAATGGATTCAATAAAAACATTTCCTCAGAAATCTACTCACCATACCCCATAATGACAAAGCAAAAACAGGTTCTTCAGAATTTTAGCAACAAAAACAAATACCTAATTTACATAAGTATTCAGACCTTTTGCTATGAGACTCGAAATTGAGCTCAGGTTCAACCTGTTTCCATTGATCATCCTTGAGATGTTTCTACAAATTGATTGGTGTCCACCTGTGGTAAATTCAATTGATTGGACATGATTTGATTGGACATGGTTAATATCTTAGGTTTTGGGGAGGCAGGTAGACAAGTGTTTAGAGCATTGGGCCTGTAACTGAAAGGTTGCTGGATTGAATCCCCGAGCTGACAAGGTAGAAATATGTTGTTCTGCCCCTGAACAAGGCAGTTAACCCACTGTCCCTAAGCTCTCACTGTAAATAAGAGTCCCTTAGCAGTCAATGAGTTTTTGAAACCAAGTGAAGGGCCACATACTATATGCGTGACAAAACATTTTTTATACAATTTTCACAAAATGCATATAATTTATAACATCAGAGACACAAACAAACATACATCTCTACCCTTGCAAAGTTAAATCAAACTTACAGTCACAATATGCAAATAATTAATTTTTAACATAGGTACACTTCAACTGTGAGAGACGGAATCTAAAACAAAAATCCAGAAAATCACATTGCAAATTAATTACTTAAAAATCATACAATGTGATTTTCTGGATTTTTGTTTTAGATTCCGTCACTCACAGTTGAAGAGTACCTATGATAAAAATTACAGACTTCTACATGCTTTGTAAGTGGGAAAACCTGCAAAATCGGCAGTGTATCAAATACTTGTTCTCCCCACTGTATATATTATATGACTGGAGACAAGTAAAATGTAGCAGCAGATTTCCAAAATTTCGAAAGCAAAGTCGCCCAGCCAGTCTGTCTTTCAACTCTGAGAAGTCGTCAGCTTTACCAATCGTATCAAGGAACATACCTACAGTATCTCCCCTCTCAGTTCCCCCACACAGCGAAATACTTTTCCCAGGCTTAGCCAGGGAAATGGTACAACAAGTCCTGGTGCTCTGTCTCTGTGTCATTGATCAGCTGAATGAACTGACGATGGTTAAACATTTTCCAGCTTTAACACACTTGGCTTTTACTCTCAGGACAAAGTATACCAGCAGTCTCCACCATACACTCTTTCACAAACTCACCTTCAGCAAAAGGCTTGCTATGCTTTGCGATTATGTGTGCCACTATGTAGCTTTAGTTACAGAGTCTTGAGTAGAGCACCGTTTAGTAAGTATTTTGTTGGGCTTTTAAGTTTGTGGCAAGTTTTGAGGCCTTCCTTGCCTTTTCCTGAGAGGACAGATTGCTAGCAAAGTTAGCATGCTTGCTTGTAAAATTACGATTGAGATTATTTACCTTAAAAACAGCATCACTTTTCTGGCATATCAGACATTCCGCCTTATGTCCAATATTAGTACAAAAGTATGTTGGTGTCCATTCTTATTTAAACACACAACATTCAGATTCCACAGTTGAACTATAATAGTTCAGGATTATTGAGTGCTACTGTTTTACGAAGGTTTTTACGGTCCTTTTTATCACTGAGGCACTTTTTATTTTTCTCAGCACCGAACGTACACATGAGTCCTCAATTATTTACAACAGATCCCAGCTCCTGGATTTAGCACACTCAGTGCTATTGCACACCAGGGAAAAGTTTGATATTCCGGACGTGTTGAAAAGGCAATGGCGTGGATGCAGGGCAAGTCGGAAGTGTTAGACAAATCTGTCTATCATTATGGGCAACGTGAGATCGCTACATAACAAGGTGGATGAGCGTGAGGGTCTGGTCCGTGGACAAAGAGACTACAGGGAAGCTAGTCTATTGTGCTTTACAGAGAAATGGCTGAATGATAACATCCCCATAGAGAACGTCACTATCGGCGGTTTCCAGACCATCAGAGCGGACAGGGATAGTGCTTCTTCCGGTAAGAGTAAGGGAGGGGGGCTGGCTTTATTAGTTAACAACAGATGGTGTAATCTGAGCCACATTACTGTTAAGGAACAGTTTTGTAGCCCGGACATTGAGCTGTTAGCCGTTAGCCTGAGACCCTACTATTTGCTGAAGGAATTCACGGCGGCCATTTCTGTTATTGTTTACTTCCCGCCCTCTGCTGACGCAAACACAGCGTGGGACGTCATCCACTCTGTTATCGCGAGGTTACAGACAGTGCATCCCAGTGCCATCTTTGCCATTTCGGGGGATTTTAACCATGCATCTCTATCTTCAACGCTACAGTTTGTGAAGTGCCCAACCAGGAATAATAAAACTCTGGAATTGTTATATGCTAATGTGAAGGATGCATGCAACTCCACTGCACTCCCTCCCCTCGGTAGATCGGATCACAATCTTGTCTACCTCACCCCACTCTACAGGCCTATGGTCCAACAGCAGCCAGCGACCACTAGGACCATTAGGAAATGGTCCCCGGTGGCGAATGAGGCCCTACAGGACTACTTTGAGACAACAGACTGGGATGTGCTCTGTGAGGCTCATGGGGAGGACATTGATGGACTTACAAACTGCATAACGGACTATATAAATGTTTGTGTAGACAACACTGTACCCACCAGGAAGGTATGCTGTTTTCCAAATAATAAACCCTGGGTCACCAGCGACCTGAAGAACCTGAATCCTTCAAGGAGGGGGACAGGGACAAATTGAAATGCCTCCAGAGGGAGCTGAAGTTGGAGATTGCTGAGGGGAAGAGAGGGTATAAGGAGAAGATGGAGGACAAGCTGATGCAGAAGCAGGTGAGAGAGGTGTGGAATGGTATGAGAAATATCACTGGCTTCAAAAAGTCAAACAGTGGGCAGACGGAGGGGACCCAGGACAGAGCCAATGAGCTGAACCAATTTTTTAACAGGTTCGATACTGGCCCTGTCCACCTCCCCTCCAGCTCCCCAGGCCACACAACCTCACGGCTGAAACAATCAGCGACCCCCTCCCAACCCGCTCCCACTGGACTGATCTGCAACACCTCCCTTCCCCCCACCTCTGGACTTATCCTCAACACTTAGGGTCTGTGCTGACCAACTGTGTGGAATACTCCAGCCCTGCTTCAACCTTAGCCTGAGCCTAGAAAGGGTCCCTGTGCTGTGGAAAACATCCTGCCTGGTCCCAGTGCCCAAGAAGGCGCACTCCACTGTCCTGAATGACTTCAGACCTGTAGCGCTAACATCCCACATCATGAAGACCCTGGGAAGGTTAGTCCTTGCTCACCTCAGACCCCTGGTATGTACATCACTGGACCCCCTGCAGTTCGCATACCAGCGCAACATCGGAGTGGATGATGCAATCATCTACCTTCTGCAGAGGGTCTACTCTCACCTGGACAACGCAGGTAGCACTGTGAGGGTTATGTTTTTTGACTTCTCCAGTGCCTTCAACACCATTCAGCCCCTGCTACTGGGTGAGAAGATGAGGAGGATTAAAGTGGAGGCACCCTTAGTATCCTGGGTTTCGGACTACCTGATAATAGTAAGTGTAAAATAAAGAACAGCGTAGAAGTTCCATATGATGAGTGTAAAAGTGTGTGTTATGTGTGTGTGCGTATGTACTGTATGGGGACGTGTGTGGGTTTTGTGATGAGAGTGTCAGTGTAGTGTCTGTGAGTGAGTGGGTATACAGTGTGTATAGACTGGTTAGCTGACAACTTCATGAAAACTATGTGCAGGCTTCAATGGGCCAGAAGTCCATGTGTTGTTGTGATTCTCGATGAACAGATAGCTAGCATCAATGACAAGAAGCTGCCATGTGGGGAATCGGAAGGTGGCTCATTTCAGCTAGTTTTATCTCGTTCTTAATACCATGTCTTGATTTGAGGTGTTTTGACTGATGTCATGTCTATGCTAAAACTGCTAAGTCTCTGGACCTTTTCCCGCTACAGTCTCATTGGCGTCGGTGATCAGGCCTACCATCTTCGTCAGCAAACTTGATGATGGTGTTAGAGTCATGCATTGTTGTGGATAATATATTACTTATTAGTTATTAGTTACTTTTCCAAGTAACCTATATATTACTTTCAGAAGCATCCGTATGTGTTATATATATTTTCTAAAGCTTAGTCTCCTATTAGATTCATGCTGTAAACTCGTTTCCAATCATCTACCGTAAAGCCGATAGCAGATGTATTGTTACCCCACTTAACATGTTCCTTGTGTAAATGCTCCTATTACTTTGAGTTAATTGAAGAGAAAGAGAAGAACATTTGAGTCAAACTCAAACTCTGCAAAGGCAGCATTCATTTATTTTTTTCAGAAAAACATCAATCCTGGTTTGATTCCATAAAGGCACAAACCTGGTAGCCAGTTCCAGAAATGTGTGAAAGAGGAGAAATCTTTACACATTATATTAATAAGCAAAGATGCATAAGTTCTAATGGAATGTCTGATAAATGCAATTAAAATTGGCAATAATGACATTAACATACAGTACCATTAAAAGGTTTGGACACACCTACTCATTACAGGGTTTTTCTTTATTTTGACTGTTTTCTACATTGTTGAATACTAGTGAAGACATCAAAACTATGAAATAACACTTTTTTTATTTAACTAGGCAAGTTTGTAACAAATTCTTATTTACAATGACGTCCTACACCGGCCAAACCCAGACGACGCTGTGCCAATTGTGCACTGCCCTATGGGACTCCCAATAACTTCCGGATTGTGATACATCCTGGATTCAAACCAGGGTCTGTAGTGACTCCTCTAGCACTGAGATGCAGTGCCTTAGACTGCTGCGCCACTCGGGAGCCCTACAATACCTATCCCCTTCACTTCACTCTAAGTAAGCTTGACGATATCGTGAAATATTGTTTTTTGTTTGTAGTTGTCATAAATCATATACTTGTCCTACTACTTCTGGGTATGACTTATCCTTTTACTTTTTGTTGAATTTGTAAATGTTTTCTTCCTGTTACATCTGGCTCCATATTCATGAAGAGTCTGAGAGTAGGAGTGCTGCTCTATGATCAGGTACCCCCTCCCCCCGTCCATATAATTATGATCTAAAACGCAAAACTGATCCTAGATCAGCACTCCTACTCTCACTCTGTGAAAACTGACATTGGATTGTGGTTTCATGTGTTTTGTGGTTCAATTAATTTATTTGCATGTTTAAAAATGTATGCCAGTAATACCAATAACCTTTTTTTCTGGGCCCATCCACTTTGTTTTTACAGCTTTTTATTCTACACACGTCTTACATACATGGTAAAACAATTATCTCTGTAAACACACCCCTCAGCTACTCTCAGTCCATCCCACCTATCTCTCTAAACACACCCCTCAGCTACTCTCAGTCCATCCCACTTATCTCTGTAAACACACCCCTCAGCTACTCTCAGTCCATCCCACCTATCTCTGTAAACACACCCCTCAGCTACTCTCAGTCCATCCCACCTATCTCTGTAAACACACCCCTCAGCTACTCTCAGTCCATCCCACCTATCTCTGTAAACACACCCCTCAGCTACTCTCAGTCCATCCCACCTATCTCTGTAAACACACCCCTCAGCTACTCTCAGTCCATCCCACCTATATCTGTAAACTGCCCTCTTTTCAACTGTGCTCTGATGTTTCACATAAATTCTGAACCTGTCTAATCGCATAGTATCTACAGATTGTAAGTTAAAAATACATATTTTTAAGATAATTGGATAATTGGAATTTTACTATTATTATATTGCTGATTGACTATGGTTTTGCAAATCTCCCAACAATGCTATTTGTAGGGTTAATTTTAGATAAATGTTGTGATTTTTCAGCCATTCCTGAACCTGTGACCAGACACAAGCTACATAGGGGCAATACAAAACAAGTGATCTAATAGTTCTGTCTCTTCGTAGCAAAATCTGCAGAGCTGAGATGGTTGTATGCCCCATATACAGTTGAAGTCGGATGTTTATATACACTTAGGTTGAAGTCATTAAAACTAATTTTTCCAACCACTCCACATGTTAACAAACTATAGTTTTAGCAAGTCGGTTAGGACATCTACTTTATGCATGACAATGAATTCTTCCAACAATTGTTTTGAAATATATTTAGTTGGATTATTGTTGGATCCGATTTAAATAGCTAACATTTCGATAGTCATAATGAATAGATATGCTGACAGTGGACCACATTGTTTTACTCCTATTGACAGTTTAATACTTTCTGAGAAGTAAACATTCATTATTTTACACCTGGGGTTACTATACATTACTTTAATCCATTGTATAAAATATTGTCCTAAATTAAAATAGTCCAGGCATTTATATATACATTCTAGCCTTTTCAAAATCTGCTATGAGTACCAGGTTTCCTAGATGTTTAGTGGTGTACTTGTCTTATATTATCTCCAATTGTCACGACTAGGTGTGTAGATTGACCAAGGCGCAGCGCAGTAGTAGTTCGACATAAGTCATTTAATGAATATAAATAAACTTGATGAAGAACTACATAAAACAACAACAAACGTAAATACACTTACTTCTTACAGACTGACATACACGACATTGAACCACACACAGGTGTGGAACATACAAACATAAGTAAGCTCCCCAATTAGAGACACTAACACTTAGCAGCTGCCTCCAATTGGGGACCCAACACAAAACACCACACAGAACTAGATAAACTAGATCTGTCAGGCTCTGACCATGGCTAAATAGATGAGCCAAAGGCTTCTCTATGGCCAAAGCCTGACACCAATGTATCTTCCATGTACAAAAAAAAAAACTGTTTAATTCTATGTGCCATGCATTTTGATAGGAGTTTTGCATCACAACACTGAAGTGTAAGGGGCCTCCAGTTTTTTCGAAAGACTGGGTCTATATACCTACCACCTGGGTCCTGTTTCAGTAATAGTGAAATCAAACCTTCTTGCTGAGTACCTGATAGTTTACCATTTTATAGGAGTGGTTAAAACATGCTAATAGTGGATTTTTGAGTAGATCAAAAAAGGTTTCATATACCTCAACTGGTTATGCCATCCAGCCCAGGAATGTTCCCTGGTATAAAGGCTTTAATTGCATCAAGAAGTTCCTCCTCAGAAATTTGGCCCTCACACAAGTATTTCTGTATAGCTGTTAGTTGTACACTATTATTAGGAAAAACATTCCTTACAGTTAACTTCAATTAGTGGAAATGGAAGCGACTGAAAATAGAACATATGTACTTTGCTTCCGCTTTCAAAATATATTTTGGTGAATCATGGATGACTCGTCATTTGTAACAAGTTTCTGTAAATTCTTTTTGGTAGCATTTCTATGTTGATGCATTTTTCAAAATGTTCCATCCAATTCGCTTAATTTTTTATAATACATTATACTTGATCGTAACCACGTTCTAGATAAGTTCTGTTCTCAGAAGGTTTTTGCTAACGTACAGTACGCGTCCCTAACTAAAGGAAAACTGGACACTCAAACATTCGGTGAACATTACGGGTAACATTACAAAAACATTCTCTCTCCCTATAATTGTTAGCTGGGTGCCTCTATTGAAACACAACTCCACAATAGGAGCACTACTGGCACTAACTGGATACAGCTAGTGGTGAAGACCATAATATGAGAGGATTGTTACTGGTAATCTGGGGAAAACCTTATCATACAAATAATAAAAAAGCAATGAAATCCAGACAACATATGCTACAATATTTGAACATGCATTCATTGTATTAGTCTACTAAAATTGTATCAGAGTGTGAGGTAATTTCAGGGTGCCTGATTCCCCCTATTACTACAGCAGGTGATGGATTAAAACACTGACGAGTAACTGTCCTTGCTCACAGATGAGGCTAGAGGTCGTCACGGATCCACGAAATTCCGAGATCCGACCCGGGTCCGGGTCCTTAATTGGGACTGATTTAATTGCCATGGGTCTCGGGTATGTGCAATAAAAATTGATTTACCTCTGTTCATTTAATATGTGAGGTGATGAGAACTGCGCAAGCTTGTTATATGTGTCAGCCAACTCAATAAAACGTAGGTCTATAGCTTAGGCCGGCCAGGTCCAGCTGAAACTGGTTCAGGACGCTCCCCTTTATGTGTCCATACTGCAATTTGGTTCCAAATCCCTTCTAGAGGTTCCAACAAGCTGTTTTATATTCGGGCGTGCTGCCTAGATTGTGGCCTTCCCGACTCTAGGCCTATGTGCTTGTGATTAAACTGAATCAACAGGAACCTTTTAGAAGCTATTGAATACTCTGTGATAAATTAATTATCTTAAAATACAAATATTATACAATGGACGCCTAAGCCTATAGGCCACCTGCCGCATGGGGCACATTGGTCGCAGGTGGCCGGGAGGGTAGGAACATTTGGTCAGTAACCGAAAGGTTAAAAATCTGTCATTCTACCCCTGAACAAGGCAGTTAACCCACTGTTCCCCGGGGCGCTGTAGATTAAGGCAGCCCCCCGCACCTCTCTGATTCAGAGGGGTTGGGTTAAGGACCTTGTGAGGTTACAATATCATCTGGCTGGCATTATGCCTCTAATCATTGTACATAATATGTACTGTGTGTATTAAACATATCCTGTTTAAACACTCTAATCCACTAACTTTTTCTTGAGTTCACACTTTATTCTATACCACTCTGTTCATTCAAAGATTACTTAAAGAGCAATTCCACCACTTTTCAAACTAATTTCAATTGTTTCCAGCACAATACCAGTATCTGTGGAAATGGTGCATTTCTAAGTTTAGTGGAATAAAATATAAGGTTCTACCTGATGACATCATCAAAAGTTATAACATTTTAAAAACAGTGATTTTGTGCGGAGCAAGAACATGCCCTCCCTCTGGCTAGAAACTCTTTGAAGGGTTTGAAAATCACAGTTGTCCTTACTTTTAATCCTACCCTGTGATGTGACGAGAAGCGTTTTTTAGGACCTTTCTTCTGATCTTTGTAACCACATATCATCATATAGAAGCGTGCTGTTTTCACATATGTAGCATGCATTGGCTAAAATGTATGTAAACATTTAAAACCTTAGACGACTTGAGGAATAATATGAGCTGATGATGTACCTCTAGACCTGGGAACACACCCTCAGCTACTGTAACCCACCAACTCAGGAATTAGTTTAGTAACTGTGTATTGTGTAAGTTGAGGGTTCGATTTGAGGTGGAAGGATGAATTTCTGTTGGAGCAATGACTAGATGGAGACGGATAACTATTTATTTTTTATCAAATTACATTGATCACCATCAGCCACAACTCTAGAACTCTCTGTCACTTCCTGTATCAACAAAGCTTGTCCAACACAATTTAAGCATTGGTAAAAAAACAAACAACTGATCATTAGTTACCATGTAAAGAATTAGGTAAACATAGTTATTTCCTTGAACACAGATTCACCATGTATTAGCAATGTGTATATAAATGCAATATAAAACAGGTTCAGTTGACAGAATAAATATGCTCATGAAATAATCATACAGATGTAACTAATCAAAATGTCCTTTTTTACAGTACAATACTCTAACAAAAATCACATGGGAATTGAATTGTTATAACGGCTTGATTAATTCTTATAAGCAAAGTATTATTATATAGGAATGATCCTATCAAGCATTTTTTGGCAACTATAAGCTGTTAAATATCATGTTATCTTAAAAGCAGAGAGTACTGTAATGAACTTTCAGACCTCAAATTGGCCCATAAAATGACTTGATATTAAAATATGGCAACGGATGTAAATTAATAATCAGAGATGAGCTTGGCTGATAGTCATCTCTTACAGATAGGGAGAGAATAATTGAGTTCTACGTGGCAGAAAAACACTTTCTAGATGTAACAGAAGAACTGTGCTTTGTTTTCTATAAAACACAAAAGATTTCAATTATGCCTGCTTGCGCTAGCAGCTCTGAAAAACTAAGACCAAACAAGCAGTGAAATGCTAACAGCTTAAAGGAAGATTCAAAACAAAAAACAAATCGATGCACTCGTCATTGTCGAAATGAGCACAGTATGGCGTAGGCCCAGTGTGGGGCTAAATCTTGACAGCTAACCCCCCCTCCTCCTCCCAAACAACCCTGTTCTCCTCAGCATATCTTGCTAAGCATCGCATTAGAAGAACACAGTGGATAATGGGTGGAAAAATGCAGACACAATTTCAATTAAGAGATGTGTGACTTTGCCCATCCAGAGGGGTGAAGGTTCATTAGGAGACTAGGGTGTGTATGGCATCTCCTCTCATTTTCCGCAGATATAGTAGTGTTGCCTGCCTGTGTGAAGGCCTGGTATGGGGATGAAGGAACATGGTAGGGGACATTAAACACTAACTGGCAATGATGAACATCAACATAATGACCAACACTTCTCTGGATGAGGGGATGACATGTTATCCAATCAATAATTTGTCTGAGGATGCACTGAAATAAAAATAAAACAGAAACATTAATTATTTAGAAATAAACAAAACGTCCTCCTCATCAAAGTCTGTTGTGTCAATTTGCTAAATGTCACAAGAGCCTCAGTCACCAGTGCAGTCGCCTGCACTAAATCCCGGTAATGGGCATTCTGTTCCCTACGATAAATGAAAAGGGATGAAAATCTGTTCTTAGCTGGCAGTGCATGTCTAAAATGTTTCATAAATGGAAGATATGATATTCTCATCAATTATTTAGTACTTTTATTTGTAAAATACCCCAGCACAATAATAATAATAACTGACTGATAATTAAGGAAACATTTGTATGTGACAGGACTAAATGATTCATCCCAGGTCTGGTGACAAAAGACATGGCCTGGCCACACATTCCAGGCTGCTTCCGCTCCAGCACACATGCTCAATCCTGGGATTTCCCCTTTCAGAAGGAGAAAACGGTTACAATATCACCCCTTTATGTCCTGGGAGAGAAGGGTGGGGTAACTAGGAAATCTAGCACTCACTCTAGGTCGTCACTAGCTTCCACAGCCACAAAGTCATAATTATGTCTAAACCCTGCCTATTTCTGCAATTTATCTTCTTAAAATGTCATTTTAAACCTAACCCTAACCTTAACCCTAATCTTAACCACAATGCTAACCTTATGCCTAACCCTAAATTAAGAACAAAAAGCTAATTTTAGTTTTCATGAATTGTTCTACCAGTATCATCCTCTTGTTGTGGGGGTTTGACTAGATGGCATACAGCTTATGTCAGAATTTACCAGGATTACATTTTCATAGCAGGTTATGAGAATTTACGCAGCAGGTTAGGAGAATTAACATAGTAGGTTAGCATGTTAACCATGGCAATTAACATGCCAAGGTTGCCCTTAGTTTGAAGATGTAATCCGGAGACAGGTGTTCTATACAACAGCCTTCTGTGTGTTCTCTTTTCGACTCTGTCTGCTTATTTGTAATTAAACGCCAGAATATTCTCCATCTCTTTAGCTATCATACTCTAATTCTGCTGATTTCAGAGCAACACTTATGCAGTTCTAATACGTGATATCTTTTTCTAAAAAGCAGCGTTAGAAAGGATTACCTACAGTGGCAAGAAAAAGTATGTGAACCCTTTGGAATTGTCTGGATTTCTGCATAAATTGGTTATAAGATTTGATCTGATCTTCATCTAAATCCCAACAATAGACAAACACAGTGTGCTTAAACTAATAACACACACATTATTGTATTTTTCTTGTCTATATTGAATACTTCATTTAAACATTCACAGTGTAGGTTGGAAAAAGTACGTGAACCCCTAGGCTAATGACTTCTCCAAAAGCTAATTGGATTCAGGAGTTAGCTAACCACGAGTCCAATCAATGAGACGAGATTGGTGATGTTGGTTAGCGTTGCCCTGCCCTATAAAAAACATTCACAAAATTTGAGTTTGCTATTCACAAGAAGCATTGCCTGATGTGAACCATGCCTCGAAGAAATGAGATCTCAGAAGAACTAAGATTAAGAATTGTTGACTTGCATAAAGCTGGAAAGAGTTGCAAAAGTATCTCTAAAAGCCTTGATGTTCATCAGTCCATGGTAAGACAAATTGTTTATAATTGGAGAAAGTTCAGCACTGTTGCTACTCTCCTTATGAGTGGTTGTCCTGCAAAGATGACTGCAAGAGCACAGTGCAGAATGCTCCATGAGGTTAAGAAGAATCCTAGAGTGTCAGTAAAGACTTACAGAAATCTCTGGAATCTACGTTACCTAAAACACAAGAATGGTGTTCATGGGAGGACACCACCGAAGAAGCCACTGCTGTCCAAAAAAAACTGTGCTGCACATCTGAAGTTCGCAAAAGAGCACCTGGATGTTCCACAGCGCTACTGCCAAAATATTCTGTGACCAGATGAAACTAAAGTTGAGTTGTTTGGAAGGAACACACAACACTATGTGTGGAGAAAAAAAGGCACAGCACACCAACATCAAAACCTCATCCCAACTGTAAAGTATGGTGGAGGGAGCATCATGGTTTGGGGCTGCTTTGATGCCTCAGGGCCTGGACAGCTTGCTATCATCAACGGAAAAATGAATTCCCAAGTTTATCAAGACGTTTTGCATGAGGATGTAAAGCTATCTGTCCGCCAATTGAAGCTCAACAGAAGTTGGGTGAAGCAACAGGACAACCACACAAAACAGTCAGTCCTGACCTCAACCCAATTGAGATGCTGTGGTATCACCTCAAGAGAGCGGTTCACAACCGACAACCCAAGAATATTGCTGAACTGAAACAGTTTTGTAAAGAGGAATGGTCCAAAATTCCTCCAGATCCGCAACTACAGAAAACATTTGGTTTGTGTTTTACTAGTTTAAGCAGACTGTGTTTGTCTATTGTTGTGGCTTAGATAAAGATCAGATGGTATGACCAATTTATGCAGAAATCCAGGTATTTCTAAAGGGTTCACATACTTTTTCTTGCCACTGTACACATACTGACAAGCTCATATTATAGACAGAGGCGGGCTACATGGCAGACTCATGTCTTGGCATTTCCAGCCAATCATGGCTAGCGGGAAGGTTGCTGTCTTTTTTATTTTTATTTGACCTTTATTTAAATAGGCGAGCCACTTAAGAACAAGTTCTTATTTACAATGACGGCCTACACCAGCCAAACCCAGACAACATTGGTCCAATTGTGCACCGCCCTATGGGACTCCCAATCCCAGACGGTTGTGATACAGCCTGGAATCAAACCAGGGTGTCTGTTTTGACACCTCTAGCACTGAGATGCAGTGCCTTAGACCGCTACGCTACTCGGGAGCCCTGTGGCTAAACCAACTAGGCTCGTAATTTAACAATTATATACGTATTTACAGATGGCATACAAGTTTGTTATAAAGGCACATGAAAGTTCACATGTACCAGAAGTGATGTGTGACATACACCTAGTTTCCTGAAACAAGTCACAAATATGAAATCATTTTATTTTTTTATTTTTTATATACTTTTTTTTTGGGGGGGGGATAACAATTATTCACAAAGGTAGTACATAATGCAGTTATTACAGTAAAACACCACCCATTAAAAACAGGGTATTGATGTCCAGAGGGACCAGAAAGAGAGTGCATAACCCCAATATTTTCCCCAACAACAATAACCATTAACAGTAACATTGAGGACAGAACAGAGATGCATCACAGGGCAACGCCTGAAATATCTTCTGATTAAAATGAGGATGGATATTTTCTTTGGCAACTCAAGCAAGATGAGATTGCTATAAGGGTTATTTTATTTTCTGTTGCTCGTTTTGGCTCAGTAATGACTATTTGCTTAGTCTTTTGGAAGGAAGAGAAGAGGCAGAAAGGGGGGACCAGGGCCCGTCCAGACACTTCTTGCTCGACGGACACACTTCAGTCTCGAGTGCCTCGGCTGAGTAGCTCGGTGAGGTCCAGAAACGTTGCTCTAATTAGTGGGAGCTGAGCGCATCTCTTCGGCCCAACAATGGAGTGGCTTTGTTCACCAGGCTCACCCAGTGTTGTGGGTGTCACTGTCCTGAGGATTGTCTGGAATGGTGTTTTCTATTCAAATTTAGGGCAAGATAGCTTCACTGTTGTATGGAAATATGCTCAATTATATTGAATAAAGCCTTATAGGGCCTATTAAAAATGGTTTGCCAGAGTATCAAGTCCCAAGTTTGACAATTCCGAATTAGGAGCAAAACCCTTATTTTGAATTCTTGGTTTTGCTTAATGACTGTATATATGAATGGACAAAGCCATCGATCATGTGACACAATTCATTCCTATGCAAAGACTCAATAGCACATTGAAGCCAAATTAAGTCGGTTAAAATGGTGTCTCATGGACACATAACATGCACAGTTTGAGCTACTCCTAGAAGTGATGTTGTAGACTAGCTGTAGACTAGCTCAGTGCTTGACTAACTCAAGTTGAAGGCCATTAGCAGCTAAATTATCCTTATTATTTATTCTGTGTGAGATTAAAAACAAATAATAGGATCAACGACATACATCTGAGGGGTATAATACATACCTGGTTTGAGGAGATAGCGAGGTAACTTTGGTCAACTCTGAGTTTAGAAATATATATTAAAATACCTATCACATTACATATTTAGTAATGACAGGATGCGTTTGAACGTTCACCCACAGTCAAACTTTTGTATGCTATGATGTTATAAAATGATTGTATGATAGGAGTGTGGGAAAAGGTGTTGTGTGCATTGATAAGCACATCAAATGACTTTTTTCAAATCCAATCAGTTTTTCCAAGTTTTCTACATCATCTCATTGTTTAACATGACATGGAAAAAACATTGATTCCACAGGTTTTTGCCCAGTGGGTGGGTACATCTAGCTACTTAATTAGTATAGGCTACCCCTCTGGTGTATTGGAAGCAGTTATTGGTACCATGATTGTCTTCTAAAAAAAAATTCCATTCACTATAATGGGGGATCCATTATATAATAATAAATAAAAAACGGCCTGCATTATCGGCGGTACTTCCATGGCTTCAATGAGAGGGGGGCAGTTGTTCTCTCTGGTTTTGCTCCACATTTAGGCCAAATTTTTAGATTTGTTATCTAATGTTCTGTGCAAAAAAATATAAATTCTCTCTCACTGCATAAACTGATGGATGGTCTGATGCAGTTAAAGAAAACAGTTTTTATTTAATCTTGGTTGTCACGCTATTTTTGTGTAATTATTTATAACTCATTTTTGCATAGAAATCGAATTATTCATTGTGATATAAATTAGATTCCACGTTGAGTGCGGCCGGACTCCTGCAGAATCCTATTGAATTTTCTCCTACTGGCTCTTTCGTTCACTCTCTCTTTTCTCTGAAACCCATGAGATGGAGAGTAGCCACTGCAGCTGCTATTCACATTTACGAGGTAATTGTTAATGAAAAGTCACTGCGTGCCATTATGTTGTCCGCAGGATCATTGTTCATTTTCCCATTGCCATTGAAAACTATATTGAGGACCCGAGTGTTTCTATTCAGTTTTGGTATTCAGGATCTGTTGCCTGGTTACTAATAAAGGGGGAAGTCACCCACTGTATTGGCCAAGATGTGCCGCAAGCCGTCCTTGTGTAACAATGCAACTTTTGTAAAAAAGGCGTTGATACAAGTTAATGACGCTTGTTTAACAAAACATTAATGGACTTCTTCACGGTATAAGACTGTGAATGAGAGGGACTGCCTCAGCACTGCACTTTAACAAGTGTGTGTGTTTTTGTACAGCACTGTGTCCACTCCACACACACATGCGCCCAAGCAAATACGTGGTTTATCTCCCCCTGATAGGAAAATATCAACAGATAATCTGTGTAGGACTACGCAGTGTGTATTAATTCCTGAAGTGTGATTTATGAATACTCATTTGATCTTCATTAAAATGAATGGGTACGTGATTAATTTCCACATCAACATGACTTGAATGGGGCTGTCTGCAATAACTGCTGGATTATGATATAGTTTCCTCACAACATGAGAGAGGGACTCATTGCAGTGGGGCCCTCCGAGCTTTGTGGATTTCTGACATTCTTTTCACTCCGGTGTTTTTAAGCGGGCAATTTGGTAACGTTCCAATTTGCTGCACCCGCTTTTTAACTGAAGCGGACAAAGCTGTAGGTAGTCCTGTCACCCAGAGCAGAATAAAAAGAATCAAAGGATTTTTCCCTTAAATGGACTAATTTTCTCCTTGAATTATGAAAGTAATGGCAAGGTAACAGCCTGTGCTCTGTACCTAACGGCTTAATGCCTGCTAAACCCTTCCACGTGGCTCGACTAGTCGTGGCAATTAGAGCTCATTATAGACTCATAAAGGATCTCATTTGTGGGATTACTTAATAGACAATGACATTTTATCTTGCAGAATTCTGGAAAAATAATATTGGCACTAAAATGGTGTGATGAGGGCGCGCGCCACACATCATTCCGGCTGGTTTGCTCTCGCTCTCTCTCTCTCTCTCTCTCTCTCTCTCTCTCTCTCTCTTTCTTTCTTTATTATCTCTCCCTCTCTCTCTCTATCTATCTATCTATCACTCTCTCTCTATACCACTCTCAATCGCTCATTTGAAACTGTTCTCCGTACCATAACAACCCAGAGCGCCTCTCGTGTCATACGCTGTGTTCACTTTATTATAGCAATTACAGTCTGCGTGACAGACGTGTTTGTTTTCTGTCATTTATTCCTGTTTAAAGTCATATTCTAATTCGTTTAAATATGCCAATTCAATTCGTATCTGCACTGGTCACACACTGGTTACTCCCCTAAATTAGCAGAAAAACACAGACAACAAATGTACCATGTTCCCATCCCCTATAAGACACATTTACGCGTTGAACAAAACAGTTATAAACCCCACAAAAATATAATTGAATGATCTTGGAGTTATAGTTCCATTGGAAAATGTGTAGCCAACGAGGTGCTGTTTATAGTCAATCCAGTTTGACCTCAATATGGCAATCCTTAAACTGAACTCATGTAGCTTGTAGGCCTGCCTGTCCTTTGTTTGATCAACAGGCTTAATGGATGTTTGCACCTGTAATGTTTGCGCCATTAAAACTCGAAAACGGCGGTCGCCGCTCACCTCCCTGCGCCCTGTCTGGAAGTTCGAGGCGTTAGTCCGCAGATGAAAGTAGAAGCTAAACCCACTGGTGACTCACCCGCCTGGAGATCAAACTCGCTAATTATTGTCACAAGATAAGGGATTAACGCATTTCTGAAATAGCTGCCTGTTTACCCGGCAGAAACCCACCATAACAAACACTTTCTAATTGAATCCTAATCACTATCAAATAGGCATTCATAATTCTTAAACGCTGGACATGCAATCTATACCAAAAGGATGCATGCAGTGTATGATTATACTGCAATTATTATTCCGCATAGTAACGAGGTTTACAACCTTAAATAGCATTTCCACAAATAAACTTTTACAAATAAAGTAGACTTACGCTTATTTTCACCATATACAAGGCTTGGGCAATACAATTATGTTAATTATACAGTAATTATCTAAGCATAATTTGCTCTTTAATGGGGATTTTGTAATAAAACGAACAACCGACACTAGAGGCATTAAGCTGGTTTGGATCCCAGCTAAAAAAAAGAGTTCATTGTTTACAGTATTATGGACGATCAAGTCTGTGGTTATACAGTACCAGAATTATAATTAGTTTGGAAATTTCCCCCATAGCCCTAAGGCAACTACTCACATTCTAGAAGATAATGTGGGGTTTTTTTGTATCGCAGTTTACTGAGAGCTATATTCAGAGGCTGAATACTGATATAATGATATAGGTTGGTATGGTGTTTGGGGCTTTTCAACTCCAATAGGCTATTGCAGACGTTTGTGATTCAGTTTTAGCTATAGACCTACTCTTATATGAATAGATGTAGCCTATCGGACAAGTTCACCTTTGAATCGAGCATGAACAGGTGTAGGCCCTATACAGCCAATACTTTGGGAAACATCAATGTTACAACTTCATTTACAATATAGGTCAAATGCATTGTCTCACAGTTGCTATTTTTCAATCAAGGCAACTGTTGAAATTAAACAAAAATTCTAATCGGATTATGTTACAATATGGATTTTTATGTTTTAAATATAATTGTCCTTATAATGCTCAAATTACAATTGCACACTATGCAACAGTGCATGGACTATATTGCATAATATGTACGCACTATTGTCCCAGGCAGCTGACTTTGCTAACTCACATTATGTTTGTTTTTTACTTGTTATTAATATGGCTTTTCATATTGGGTAAAATGAGCGAATGTGGAGTTTTGATTGGAAGTTCTCTGGGGCATCACGTGGTTTTGCAGAAGAGCCTACTGAAGCCATTGGTGCCGGGTGCGCGAGCCGGGTGCGCACGTGGGTTACGCTAGGGCCAGCCCTCTCCAGGGTCCCTTTTGTTTAACTATCAAACATAAGCACCTTCCGAGATCCCGAGGGCTTCAGATGAGAAACGGCAAACATCTTGTGCAAGGTGCAATACTGACCGCTTATCGTTCTGCAGCCATGTCTAGGTCATTTTATGTCGACTCTTTGATTATCAAGGACACTGTGCGACCCATACCTCTTAACGAGCATCCTCGACAAGACTTCCTCATCCCCATCAGCATGCACTCGCCCACCATGATGACGGTCACCGCGCCAGTGTGCCCGTCCAGGAAAAGTGGCACTTTCTGCGTCTGCCCGCTTTGCGTCACGTCCCACCTCCACTCTCCCCGCAGCGGCATTTCGATGCTGAAGAGTCAATTCCCGAGAGTGGAGCCCCAATATTGTCAGAGGATATCACACCACCAACAGCCTCCGCCACTGGCGCACCCGTCCGCACGCCCTGTCTGCACGCCTGTCTGCAAGCCCACGTACAGCGTCACAGACCCCATGAGGTACCACTGTCTCTCCATAGGTAAGACTATGTGCTCTCTGAACACCTGTATCTGCAATATAACGCAATATATCAACCTGTCAATTCAACCTTTGAAATTACAGCGACATATTTTAATTGAACCACTACATAATGTTTGTTAGTTCGTTAGTCTATCCAATTACGCACAGTAAAAGTTTAAAACCAATATAATTTCTTGCATAAAGCACGTACTGCAGTGTTGGAAATGTTGAATAGAACTATAATGTTTGGCTAAATCGTTGTTCTGTCTCCATTAGGTGCCTCTGAGAGCAGTCACATCCAGAATGGCAAGAGGATGCGCACGGCTTTCACCAGCACGCAACTATTGGAACTGGAGAGGGAGTTCTCCTCCAACATGTATCTTTCCAGGCTCAGAAGAATCGAAATAGCTACGTATCTGAACCTCTCGGAGAAACAGGTGAAAATCTGGTTCCAGAACCGGAGGGTGAAACACAAGAAGGAGGGCAAGGGCACACAGAGGAGCGCGCACAACGGTTGCAAGTGCACAAGCGGTCACACGGATTACCCGAGGTCTGAGGACGAGGAATCTCTATCCCCTGCATCAGCGTCAGATGAGAAACATATCTCCCCAATGTGAGGGCATCTCAGATTGTCACTGTACGGACTTCCATTACACTACTGACACTTAGTCTACCTTGGTTCATCACGAATTCTGCAACACCAGACGACCTCAGGGCCATTAGACGCTACTTCCAGTCTGAGAAGAAGTATTGGAAATATCCTTGTTTTCCCCTGGTTAAATTATGTAGGCCTATTTGTACGTTAATTTTATGCTAACTGTCCAATATGAACAAATTGTGAATAAATGTTTTATTTGTTGATACATAAAAAAAAACAAGTGATGTTAAATCCTCCAGGGTTCAAACCAACGTCAAAGTTGTACATCCTCGGTGGTTGTCATACAATGCTTGATATCATTCTTATCAGTGTACATATGATGGCCGTTGATCAACTCAGTTTCATTTTTATTCGTACACGTAAAATTGTATGTACATAGTAGACTATTATGTACATAATATGTATATTTGTATTTATTCTAATAAAACATTAGTGAGTTGTATCTCAGACAAAACATTTGTATTTTTATTTAATGGGTTGGCCTTTGATGCAATCCTTATAGTTATAGCATATTTGGAGATCTTTTGTGTTTGATATATTTGTCAAGAAATCAATGTTAATTTATTATAACAATTACACATATTTTATCATGAGACCATTTCAAAGAGCATATTGGACGTCATCATAGGCAGGTGACCAGAGACACCAAAATGAACAGTATTAGATTCCCAGATACAATGTTTGATGAAAACATAACCATTACTTACATTGCTTACATTTGTATATGATCACGTCTCTCTATTATGCGTGGGAATATCACATGGAACTGATTTCATGTTGTTTTTACAATCTTTATATTTTATTTGTTTTGTTCAGAAAACTACCGGCGGGGTGCCAGTTGGGAAAACCTTGCTCTAGTACGTACACTGAGTTTACAAAAACATTATGAACACCTTTCCATAACATAGACTGACCAGGTGAATCCATGTGAAAGCTATGATCCTTATTGATGTCACTAATTAAATCCACTCCAATCAGTGTAGATGAAGTGGAGGAGACAGGTTAAAGAAGGATTTTTAAGCCTTGAGACAATTGAGGCATGGATTGTGTGTGTGTACCATTCAGAGGGTGAATGGGCAAGAATTTGTGGAATTTCTCCTTAACTGACTTACCTAGTTAAATAAAGGTTAAATAAAATAAAAAATAAACATTTAAGTGCCTTTGAATGGGGTATTTGTTTATTTCATTTTTGTTGAACCTATATTTAACTAGGCAAGTCAGTTAAGACCAAATTCTTATTTGCAATGGGTATTGGTAGTAGGTGCCGGGTGCACCTGTTTGTGTCAAGAACTGTTTTGTACACTCTATATTCCTTTTAAAAAGATCAAGATGGATGGTTTATAATTCTTGACATTTTCTGTCTGTTCCTTGGTATGGGGTTGGCAGTGCCCATCCCACAGGGGGGTGCTCCTGCTCGGGTTAGCCATGTTATTGTGTCTCTCTCTGAGGATAAAGGGGCAAGCAACGAGTTAATTCACTGTTAATTAACTATACTGGCACTTAATGAGAGTTCACTTGTTGTCTGTACTTAACAACTCTCTCTCTCTCTCTCTCTCGCCTCTCTCTCTCTCGCCTCTCTCTCGCACACACACACACACACACACACACACACACACACACACACACACACACACACACACACACACACACACACACACACACACACACACACACACACGTACACACACATTCCAATCAATCCCCTTCCATTATAAGAAGGTAAGAAAAAAAATATATAATAACACATTGATATAAAGCATTAGAGAAAACTAATATGTAACCTAAACTGCACCTATTTCAACTCGAAAACCTGCCGATGTGTCCTTGAGCAAGGCACTTAACACTCATTTGCTTCAGGGGCGCTGTACTACTAAAATAATATAACATTGATCATCTTAAATTGAAATTAAATAAAGTAAATATGTTTTTTATATTTCAATTTAAGTAGACTTACATTTCAATTTAAGTAGACTTACATTTTAAAATAAGTTTTTATCAATATTGTTATTATTAACACCACCATTATTATTACGTTATTATTGATAACTGGGCTTTATTTGAACAGTAGCTATATTGATCCAGCCCTCAATGTCCTGTTAACCCCGATAATTGACATTTAAATGTAAATTTTTGTCATTTCAAAGACACTCTTATCCAGAGCGACTTAGAGTTCATTCATCTTAAACAAGCTAGGCCTCTATCGTCCATGTTATGCTGCTTGTCCAAGAGGAGTTCAATTGCAGTTTCAGTTCCACGTTGGCTGATTATGCTGCAATTCCTTCGAAACCACAGAACAAGGATACATAGAACTGGCCAAAGGCTTTGACAGGTTAGATTGTCCTGCCTTGGACTTGCATTTAGCAGTGGACCCCCGACGGCTGCAGACTCTGAGGGCTTTGAAGAGACAGCTACAGGGTTCCTCGGACGGCGAGAGAACGATTTAGTCACTGTTTCATTACGCACTATTTGAACCTTTCAGTTTATGGTAAATTGAGGGGGCACGCTGTAAATTGAAGGATTACGTAGGAAGGGCGATAGGAAATTATCTAACGGTTAATTTAACTCGTTTGAGTCGGAGTTTGGGATACATTCCTAATTGAGAAGGGAAGCAGGTGAAGTTTTGGTCCCACGCAGGCCTATTCAGACCAGGAATAAATTTTATTTTTTTCACATCCCACTGGTGATCATATATTATTGCAGGAAAGCCACCTAATGAATATATATTGAAGTTCCTATTAATCGAATTAGAATTCACCCCTTGCAGGTGTGAGAGTAAAATGCCACCGGCCCATTAAAACTGATTAACAAAGGAACTGCAGTTCTGGGAAAGTCCCCCTTTTCAGACGGAGGGCCCTGACCTCGAACTGTCAGTCCGCTATAATAGCCTGAAGCTCATGTGTATTATACCTTCAGGCCATGGTAAGACTGTCTGGGGAGACAAACGAAACTCTCAAAAGCACCATCGTAGTCGTGTAGGCCAGTCTAGTTATTGGCTACAATCAAAATAAAAGTAATAGCATGAAATAGTTGTGTAAATTCCTGTGGCATGACTCTTTTAGCATATTGGCCTAAATCCAAGTCTGAGTCCAAGTGCTTCGGGTGGCCACGAATCATCCTGCCCTGCGTAGCCTATTGGGTCCAGGAGTGTCCGGTGAGGTGCCTGTTTAACATTTGAATTCTGGACAAGTGTCCCATCAATGCTGTCTTTGGTGACTTAATCTAGTGTGATCCCGGTCACCACACAATATGTGCCAGGAACGTTTGCTATGCTCTTCATAATATGCATTTTCTTAAGTGTCCATTCATTTGTTGGGTTATAGCTGCCCCTTAAATCATCAACTGCATTTAGGGGCTGAATGAATGCATATAGCTCTCCAAAACAGAGGACAACGCACTGAATATGATGATATTGATTAAATACATTTCAGAAAGGCCAAATTACAGACCACTGCAAAATGATAATGATAACAACTTATTTTCATGCAGAGTTTAGCTCAAGTGACTTATGAATATCAATATAATACCAAATAGAGATGTTACAGGCCAATTATTATATTCAGTTGTATTATGATCATAATGGCACATATGTGTGTGTGTGTGGGTGTGTGTGGGTAACATCATTACTAATCACTGCCCTACACTAAAAAAGTAAAGGTTTTTCAATGTTTTTTCTTCACCTGATAAGGTTCCTTGGAGAATTTATGCGTGATAAAGAACCTTTGAGTTAAGTGTGGGGTTCTTGATGTGGCATCAATGGTTCTTACGAAGTTTAAAAGGTTATTGAAATGTATGGAAGCCTGTAGATGTGTCCCCTACATAGTACAAAGTAAACTGGGATGTGTTAACTAGATTTTTCAGTTTAACATTTCTAGTGTTTTATCAATCATTAAATTACACAGAGGCACGTCTCTGTCACTAGCAAACACACTTTGGTGGTGCTGGTAACGCAACGATTCACTTGTAAGGCACCCTGGGAAATATGCAAATAAGGCTTGCAACCCTAAAGCAGGGCTGTTAAATTATTGTGTTGAAGGTCCAAAACATTTCTGGTTTTGTATGGTTCTTAAAAGAGCCATCCCATTTATGGTTCTTTAGAAAATAATATTTATGATGTTAGTATATTTTTCCATTTAGTAATGGTGGGTTTAGGTATAAGCTTTTGTAATGTTTCAGGTTAAACATGTAAGTTAACATGGCAGTAAGGTCGGTAAGTTTCATGTTGGGACCTTTTTGTTTGTGATTCATTCCCCTCTGGAAATAACAGGTTAAACTTTGCACCAGTGCAAACCTTGGTAAATCTGGCCCATAGCCCACTTATTATTTTTGTGTCAGTCACGTGACTAGGGCCAGGTATGCATTATTAACTACACTCCAGGTTGTGGCCTCACTTAAAGGGTATATTGTAGCGACGTACATAAACGTCCTAAACATTATTGCTGGGAAGGTCTGCTCAATAATGGATACCTCGGGTGTCTATGATGGTGGGCGCTTCCAACTGCCGTCACGGGAGGATTATGACTCTAACCGGCCCTCCTGCCGCTACAGCTGTAACACCGAGCAGGTACGGATTCCCATGCCCGCTTCTGCCTCTGTCGAACACCAGAGTAAGGGGACTTTACTGCCATACGATCTACATCCCTGTCAGTACTCGAGCCCTGTTCAGACACAGACTCAGGACCAGGAATACCTGACAGGTCAGGGTCGTGTACCGGACGACTACCATGCAGGAGACAGCCCAGTAGTGGAGGGAGAGTCACCGGGACATTTGCAATTCTCCTGGATGAGGAGCTCCAGAGTTCACTCGTATCAATCATTCCCAGATGAGCAGGCTACTTTGGGGCTACTTTATTATTACAATATTTTTTTTATCTGCATATCATTATTGTGAAATTGTTCTCTATTGATTTGTATTAGGCCTACAGTTATGTTTTGAAACGAGTTTGAATCTGACAGGGGAAATTAAATGAGAGATGAGGGAGCAGAGCAAGGGTTTCACAAGGCATCAAAACTAGACCTAACCTACAATAAACAAGGTTATAATATAAGAGTAAAAATATATACAAATCGAGATAAATTAACTGAAAGAAATAACTACATACCTTGTAACCTTGTAGTCTTTTTTAAGGTGGTTATTCCAAGAACCCAGACAAAACACAAAACAGCATCGCGTACAGCCGGGCTCAGTTATTGGAGCTGGAGAAGGAGTTCCTCTATCTCCAGGCCTCGCAGATATGAACTGGCCACTACACTTAACCTGACCGAGAGACATTTAAATCTGATTCCAGAACCGGATGAAGTGGAAAAAATAATAAACGAAAAGAAAGATATGACCACCAGGAATGGGAGTCTTCCAATAACAATTGCTAAAAAGTTTGGAGCAGCATATGACCATGGGTTTGAAAACCATGCCGGGATTTTTTTTTCACTTGCCTATGAAATTATATACTGTATGTCCTTAAATTGTATAGCCTACGTTAGGCCTATTCTGAGGCTCAATGAACAGTTTGAAGTTGCGAGCTGTTAAATTATTTATACAGTTAATGTGTATATCTAAGTAACATGTTAAATAGTTGCCAAATTGATTTAAAAAAATGATTAACTTGTTTACTGGGTTCTAAACTTGCGTGTTATGATAAAAGCATAATAGGCCTACATTAATTAATTATCCATGATTAATTAATTAATGATTGTGTTGAATAGATTAAAGTCGAAATTGAAAGTCGATCCATGTCCTGAGGCAACCTGGTCTCAGAGCATCTCGTATTATTCTGTAAATAAATCCGAGACACTCCATTTAGTATTAGTATTTGTATGGTATGTATTAATTTGTGGATGTCCATCACGAATTGCAATTCGTATTATATGTTACACATTTTCAAAACGCACAATATGTTATGAATTTTCACAACGTACTATATGTTACAAATTTGCAAAATGTATGATATGTTATGATTTCTAGCTAGCTGGCTAACATTAGTTCGCTGGCTAACGTTAGCTATGCTAGGGGTTAGGGTTAAGGTTAGGGTTGTATAGGAGTTAGATTAAACGGTTTAGGGTTAGGGTTAGGGGAAGGGTTAGCTAAAAGGGTTAGGTTAGGGGAAGGGTTAGCTAACATGCTAAGTAAGTTGCAAAGTATCTAAAAAGTAGTAAGTAGATGAAAAGTTGCTAATTAGCGAAAATGTCCATGATGAGATTCGAACTGGCAACCTTTGGGTTGCTAGACGTTTGCGTTATAAGTTGGGAAATGCCTTCAAATCTGTCCACTAGGGGCAACAGTGAGCACTATTATCATGAAGTGGACAGGGGTGGTGCAAGGGCGCAAGCCCATGACTCTGCGTGTTCGATCCCCAGGCAGGTTACCCATGATGCAACTCAGTATTCGATGTCCATCCATGTTTGAGGACATCGTGTTTGAGGACATCGTGAGATGACATGGAAACCAGCCACTAGGGTCAACAGTGAGTGCTGTTACCTTCAAGTAAGCATTGTGGATGGGAATGGTGGATGGGTGTAAGCATCTGCCTCTGGTTCCAAATGTTGCATGTTTGAATCCAGCAATAGACTATTGTTTTTGATATTTTAGTTTTAAGCCTATCCCAAACTTGAACCCTTACCTTAGTCATTCAGAGTTAATGCATACCTTAAGAATTCTGAGTTAATGCCTGAACTTAACCCTGGAACGATACAGAGAAGTAGCCAAACAATTCGACATTTGACATTTGGAATTTAATGTTTGAGAAACATGGATAAATGTCTAATTCTGACATGAGACTGTGATAGCTTGTTGCACTCCTATTCGTGGACACCTTAACCCTTACATGCTAACCAGACCACCCGAGTTGTGTGCGTGAGCTTTGCAAAATAAATGTGCACATACATATTATTCAATAATTTCATCCGAACTGCTTGTGCATGTCAACGCGTAGCCAGGCGCTTGACACGCTGCAAGTCCCGCCTCTCACATCTACTCAATGGTTTTTACAAGCATATACCCACTTGGGTGATTGAAAGATGAAGGAGGTCCACACTCCAGCCCAGTTGGTTGCCAACCTCCATATAAAATCCACAGAAGAAGAATTAGAATGAACGCGGAGCTGGTTTGGTCATCATGTTACTTTAACCATTCGAAACTTAACCCTTAACCACGAAATTTGAAGTTTGGAGAAATGGAACAATACAGAGCATCAGGAGCAACAAAAACATTTTGGAATTTGACGCTTGGAGTAACATCGAAATTTGCCGTTTGGAGAACATGGATGAACATCTAATTCTGCATTGAGGCCAAGAGCTCCTTGTTCCACATATCCTTACCCAGCAGAATGGTTGATCTCATAAGTCTAAAAGACATCTGCAAAGGGTTTATCTTAAGGGAGTCAAGACCTGTAATTTCTGGACAAATTATTTATGAGCGCTTTAAGATCTGATTCCCCCCTCGAGTTTGAACAAACAATTAAGCCACTGTGTCATCTCCACTGGGCTGATATGAACATGTAATTGGTTGACGCTTTGAGGTCGATTCTGCATCAGGACTATCTTAGTTTTAATTGAAGTTCACGATTCAGAACGCTAGACAGCGCTTGAGGGGAAAGATAACCCTATACCATGCATTGACCACTGAATATGCTCTAGAGAGACAGTAGGCTATGCCTAATCTTACATAAAAGCCATGTGTGTGAATGTCTGAAAGTTAAGTTACCTTGCTGATTGAAATAGCCTAAGATTGGACGAGTTTCGTTAGTCTATCAACGAATGACCTTACAAAGAGCTTAAAGCTGCAATCAGCAGTTGAAACAATAACAAAGAGTGTCCCCACCCTGTGTCTGTAAAAATCTGAGGGATGGGGCTGGATAAATGTTTCCACTGACAAATTCATAGACAGAGCTATGGATGCAAGGACTGACCAACCATGTTTTGAAGTTATATAGTGTTTGTTTAAATGTACTTTGTTAACCAACATTGGAGTAAAACAAGCTTGTATTTTGGCTTCTGATGGGGCGACTGTTGAACTAAGCTAATGAGGAATTTATAAGTTATATTCTTCAACAATCAATGGGTAGGCTGCTACATATCATTCATTTATAAGTCCAATAACGGATGTGGAAACTGCAGATTGCTCCTTTAACATTATGTTTTACAACAGAAATATCAATTTCAACAGGGTGTGTATCTTCACATTTCTGCAGTGATTAAGATACACAGATTTGCACATGCATTGATGTCAATGGGAGATTTGCACGTTGATTCAAATGGACAGATTCAGACATATTCTGCCCAGAGGCAACACAAATATCCATATGACCTCATAGATCACTGATATGGACATTTCATATGGCAGAATGTTTTTGTCTTCATATAGCCTAGGTAGTGCAGACTCTTTGGAATTTAGAGGGCTCTCCTAAGCTGCTGTTCAGAAGTCTCACATGGCACATCCATAGATAGCTTATTCTTATTAATTTCTATGGGTTTACAGTATTATAGACTACTGAAACTATGTGCTTTTGACTGATGCTGGAATCAGACACTAAAACCGGTCTGAAAAAACTGTTTATGGTCAACTACTGACCAAAAAGCCTCCAGTTGAAACAAAAACATTTGAATGCCCCCTTGTGGATGCTTGCTTCTTACAGTTTTTCTTAGTCGCTTTGGTACATTTCTCAGATCACAATTGACACTCTCAAAACTGCTTCTTCAACCTTCACATGATCTAGTCACCTGTGCACAAGATAAGAGCAATTTATCATTGTTTTGGTAAATTGCTTTTGTACATGCATGCAATTGATCATGAATTGCTCTCAGGTGAATCTTGAGTTCCACTAATGAAGGGGATTGTGTGAAACATTAGATCAACCAATGATCAACCAGATCAACCTCTATGTAAAATAGCTTGGAGGTGCACCTAATGAACCTTCAATTGGCAAGCATATCTAAACAGAGCACAACACAGTGTTACAATTTCTGACAATGGAAGAACAACAAGGAAACTAACAGGGTCAACAGCCGGGAAGAAGAGGACTAAGGATGCGTGTAGGAAGGGTAGGCAGGCAAAACAGAGGAAGAGGTAGAAGAGGCCGAGGAGACAGGCATATTTCAGATTAAATAAGGGCCACTATTGTGGACCATGTTGTCAATCAATGCCTTACAATGGCTGAGGCTGGTCGAAGGGTGCAGCCGAATGTTGGGAGAACAACCGTGTCCTCAATCATTCAAATGTTTCGCAGAGAGAACAGGTTTATAATCCAAGAATGTGCACTGCACTGTAATACTACATACTTACTTTTTACACTGAAATCTTCCTCAATCTTGTGTTTGGCATCACTGTATTTCCCCACATAGGACTGCAAGACTACCTCACAGGCGTGGGAGAGGGCCCCTTTTCACACCTCAACAGCAGGAGGCTATTTGCACCAAAATAATGCCATTAGACTAAGGGAGATTCAGAGTGCCATTATAGAAGACAACAATGTCTTTGTAAACATCCAATCTGTTAGCATCTCAACTACCGACAGGCTGCTGAAAAGAAACCATATGAGCATGAAACAGCTGTACCATGTACCATCTGAAAGAAATGTTGACATAGTATTTTTTTCTTTGTGCTATAAAACAGTTTTGTGTTTTTCTTTGTGAATCACAATGACACTGTAATTTGTTGAAAACCAAAAATAAAAGCATAAATGTGAATCCTGTCCAATCTCTTGCAATCCTAATATCACATAAAGGAATGTATAAATGCCATACGGAAAAGGTGCAGCCTTGTGCATTTTCAATCATTGTCATAAAAAATGTAGCCATAGTGTACATCAGAAAATACCTAAACAGTACAGTTTTAAATTGACAACACAACTAAGCTTTTTGACAAAACTAAGCATCTTCTTTGTGAACAATGACACAAGGACTTGACATTCTGATGGCACTGACATGTTCATTGACATAAAGATTTACTTTTGAGGAATGGACTAGAGATTTTGAGCAAGTTACAGGCTTTTGCAGGTCATCCATTGTGTTGTGCTGTTTGTAATAATTGTTTTGAGAAATCGACTTACTGGTTTGCGAATGTTAAGAATGATTAGAGAAATGTACCAAAGCGACTGAGAAAAACTGTAATAGAAGTAGGCTACAGGTAACTGCCAAAATAAAGGAAACCTGAGTAAATGAGGTATACAAAGTATATTGAAAGCAGTTGCTTCCACACCGGTGTGGTTCCTGAGTTACATAGGCAATTAACATCCCATCATGTTCAGGCTGATTTATAAAAATGCCCACTTGCCCATTAGTTTGGCTACCATGGCTAGAAGAAGAGATCTCATTGACTTTTAAAGTGGGGTCTCAAAGGAGCATACGGGGTTTAAAGGGTGCGTGTGTGTGTTTCTGTGTGTCAGTCACCAAAAAGAGGGTCTGGAGCGGTGCCTGAGCATTTTCCACCATGAAAAAAAAATTTTTTTTGTCATTTTAAGGCTAATTCCTTGCAATACTACACACTTTGCCATTAGTTGGAGAGACGATTTTGCCATTTTAAAGCTAATTCCCTGCAATTCTACAAACAAAACAATCAATGGGCTCAAACACCTAGCTAAAAAACATTAGCTGACATAGGCTAGTTGATCTGGACATTTCTGCAAGTTATAAATAGCTCTCTAAGGGAGGAAAACTGCTGATGCATTACCCAATTTCGAAATTGTACTATTACAACTGTACAGAGTAAGATGAAAGCCCGATTGAGTTCCTTAAATGAAATAAAATGTGCAAACCATGCCCCACAGTTTGGGAGACACTGCTATACACATACACTGACCAAGTGAATCCAGGTGAAAGCTCTGAGCCCTTATTGATGTCACTTGTTACATTTACATCATTCAGTGTAGTTGAAGGGGATTGAGACATGGATTGTGTACAGTATGTGTGCCATTCAGAGGGTGAATGGGAAAGACAAAACAAGTGAACAGGGTATGGTAGTAGGTGCCATGTGCACCGGAATGGCAATACTGCTGAGTTTTTCACGCTCAATCTTTCCCCTATGTATGAAGAATGGTCCACCACCCAAAGGACCTCCAGGCGACTTGACACAACTGTGGGAAGCATTGTAGTCAACATGGGCCAGCATCCCTGTGGAACACTTTCGACACCTTGTAGAGTCCATGCTCTGACAAATTGAGGCTGTTTTGAGGGCAAAAGGGGGTGCAACTCAATATTAGGAAGGTGTTCCTAATGTTTGGTATACTCAGTGTAGTGTGTGTGTGTGTGTGTGTGTGTGTGTGTGTGTGTGTGTGTGTGTGTGTGTGTGTGTGTGTGTGTGTGTGTGTGTGTGTGTTGACGAACTATACTAAACAGCGCATTAGTGCCACTCCTGTTTAAAAATGTGGAATGTTGAATCAACATCCAAACACGTAATCATATCACATCCATAGAACACCCTTTTACTTGTTTACAAACACAACGTGATAGAAATGAGTTGATGCAAGAAACATGGTCAGTGGCTTAGATGAGCCAGTTATCACAAATAACATTCTCAAGGACCAGCTGACATATTATAACCACGATACTGTCTCTGAATCTTGATCAGATCAAATAATAACTTAGACCAAAGATGGTCAGAAAGTGAGATCTAGCTGGCCCATAGGCTACACATGAACATGTCTAAAAGCAATGGCTACACATGAACCCTAATACATGTAGGCATCCAACTGATTTGTGCAGCAATGCATTGGTTCAGGTTTTTTTGTATAGCCAACTGTAATGCTTACTACGAATCACAATTACGAAAATCACAATTAACTTACAATTTTAATGGACTGACGTGTTGAATGTGTTGCTGTCGAGGGTTAAAGAAAAGGACAGCCAACATTAAGGATCTCTACAAGTTTGAGACACCAAAATGTGACTTCTTTGTTTTGAGAAAAAGGTACACTGTTTTTTTTTGCGATTCTTCGTCTAAGGGAACATGTGGAAGTCATTGTGCTGAGCGGCTGGAGAGATGTGTTTCTCTGCAAGGGGAGCGCTGCGGACCGAGTACCGCTGGAAGGGCCGCTGATAGAGAGGCCAGGTCAGCCAGCCTGGTCGTCTGACCTGGCTCCGCATCGCTGAGTGCAGTGAGATATAAATTCATAACGGCCCTTTATCCTGTGTGGCCGTTAGGAGAGCCTCAGGTTCGGGGGTGAGGGAAGGAGTCACATTTCACCTTCACAGAGTCGGCAAACAGAGGCAATAGTGTGCCAAATCTGTCAACAAACAAAGTAACTATAATTGTGTTGTTTTTCTTTATAAGAAATTGCCCCAAAAATAAGAATGACTGGAAGTTAGTCTATCTGAGAGTGAAATCACGTATGTGGTTGAGAGAGGGAGAGAGATTTGAGTTGCGCAGTTCATGGTGTTGGAGCGCCCCCTATATGAGCAATGGAGGCTTGGACGCTCAATGTGTATGACAATAGCATTAGAAATCTGACTCCCGCTCCAGTCTCACTGAGAAAACAGCTAGGACTCTTATTTTGAAAGGAACCCCATGCTGGAGGGGAGTAGAGGGGTCATTTCCTGAGAGTTATTTACTTTGAGCCAGATGATTAGTTTTTTGGGGGAAGGATGGACTGTAACGTTGAATCAATTACAGGTCGCTGTAGCTCAAGCGCATTTGTGAGCGCGGTCGTGGACGGAGACGCAGGGGCGCACATATGCTAGCTAGCTCTCAGAGTGAAGGATCGTGGCCATAGGATTACTACTACTACATCACACTTGAGGAGAGGAGCGTTCGCTGAGAGGAGCCTTCACCGGAGCGATTTTATGCTCCTGATTTAATTCTACTGGGATTTATAATCGAGACACAAAATCCAAGGGAATTTAAAAGGTTTGTATTTTAAACAAATTAGCTAAACTTTTTCATTTTTGCTAACTTTTATTTTCTAGAGAAGCCTATTCATTTAGATGATTTTTTATTTGCAAAAATGAAAAAGTTACTCAACTGGACCACTTTTAGTCCAGTTGAATATGGCCTCCTTTGTGAAAATTCACAAAATAGCCTCGCTTTTTATTATGGTACAACATTGTGAAAACTTTTCCTGATAAGAAATGATTCATCTGACCGGATCCATCCGTCACACTTTGGGGGCTTTCATTTGCCTAATTTCGCTACGAGGAAACATTTCACAAAACTTTTTTAAACTCTGAAGATGCATTAGCTTGCAGGCTATGTGTTACTTATGCATAATGCATTATGCTTTGAACGGGATTCAGTGTTCCATGCATCATATCGTCTCACCTCCGGATGCCGAGCGGAGAGATGTTGCTAGCTCGACTGGATAAAAGCGCTCAATTTCGGCCTCACTGCTGGAGGTGTCACCTCGAGAACTGAGGCTCCATTGTGGGATGGTGCTGCCTAACCTCTCATCTAATGGGGAACACATTGGAAATTGGATTTTAAGTTGTTTTCGTTTCTGCGCTTGGAATGTGTGGAATTACATGGAATATTATGCAATGGGATTTGCTTGCTGAGAAGGGAACCAGGCTGTAGCCGATTGGATTTTAAATTAGAGTCATTTTGAGACCCACTACAAAAAAGTAGGGTAGGGGGACCCCATTCCTGGTTGGATGTAATTTCAGTGCGCCAGAAAATAAAATGCAAATAGCCTACACGCATATTGCCACCAATACAAATATTCATAATCAGACTACAATTTAATGATGCACTATGTAATATGGACAACATGTGTAGCTATATTTCTTAAGATTGAAATAATTGCGTTGCGCGCTGCACGAATGTTAAATTATATACAACTTTTAAAGTTTTACATCAGTGAAACTGACTGCCTTGCTTTCCTCAATGCCCCAACCACCCTCTTCATTTCGAAATGCTATCTTTAGAAATCTCTCTGCTATATTCCCATGGAAATCAATTCTGCACACGTGGGATTGAATTTAACAGTTTAAGTGTCTGTGGAGGACAGTAAACTGAACAACCCTCCCTCAGCTGTTGCTCCATAGCGTCAAGCCCAGAACGGCGCGTTTGGTAGGCAGCACATTTGTTGGGACTGTACTGTTGGAGGGGAGAGTAAAGCCAGCGGACAAGCCGTACATTTGCACACCAGGCTGGATAGGAAATTCCCTACCCCAATGGAGCCGGTTGAAACAACGATGTGGGCAAAAGTGTCAATGCATATTAGTCAGGATTCCCACGAGAATGTTTGTCTTACAGACTTCTCTTCAGAGAGGGCTCTTAATTATAGGCCCTCTCTAAACCTGGGTTTGGTTTGCCAGCCATAATTAGCCAGTCCGGGATGAGACAGAGGGGACTAGCACACATAACTCAACAGAGCCTCACTTACAGTCAAAGTAGCAGCAAATTGTTTTGAGACAATAGGGATTTTTTTTAATGGCTTAAAAATAATGTAGCCTATTTTAATCGCCTCAATGGGTGATTAGAATAATTAGTAGATCATTTAAAATAATTATACTATAAAAAAGAATAGATTAGAGTCATGTTTCCAACGTTTTCAGGGTTGAGCGCGCCTCTGCTTGGAGTTGCGTCTATCTCTGATCATTTGCTGATGGAATTCAGGATCCGAACATGACAGGTCCCGCGCGCCAGACAGACAGACAGATAATACACAGACCAGGAGAATGTCTGTTGACCAGAACATTAACAAACGGCAAACTAGATTAAACCTAGATGAGTTATTTAAGAGCTCAACAACATTTTTTTGGTCGAGTTGCTTGGTTTACAAGCCTACACTGAAAAAAATAAAGGTTCTTAAATGGTTCTTCCTCATTAAGGTTCCTTGGAGAACTCTTGCAAGATAAAGAACCTTTACAGTTCTTCAGAATTATGAAAGGATATTGAAATGTACTGAAGCCTGCAGATGTGTCCCTTTCATAAAATGAGCCAGTGTTAACTAGTGTTGATTTGTCAGCGTAACATTCGTAGTGTTTATTTAAGAGTTACATTAACATGGTAAAGGCTTAAATTAACATTCAGTATAATGTGACATGCAGGCCTGATGTGGCCTCCAAACTATGAGTTTCAGGCCACTGTTAGGGTAAAACTAAACGCTCCAAAGAAGACCTTATACAATCTGCATTGTCTTAAATAATTGTAATATTAATAACAACATCATCTCTTATGATCTCAGTTGGCAAAGGACACAGTACTGAGTTGTATGAATGCAACAACCATATCTCTGTCACTAGCAAACACAATCATGGGTGGTACTGGTAACTCTAAAATTCACTTGAAAGGCACCCTGGGAAATATGCTAATAATGCTTAAACCCCTACAGCAATTCCGGTTCTGGAGGGCTGAAACATTTCTGGTTTTGGATTTTTGGTTCTTCAGAGACCCTAAAATGGTTCCCCTATGGCATCGCTCTCCCACTTGCATCTTTATTGTTAAGAGTGTATGGTGGTAACTATGTCTATATGTTCAGTTGCAGTGAATAAGCTTAGCCTATTTGTAAATGCAAACAGATTTAGGCCTATTTGAAAACCTTTGTAGTGGTTTTCAATATGTTGATTTAGGGTGCTAGATTAGGCAGGAAAATCAATTAAATAGAAAATAGAGAAGGACAGATTTAAAACTTCAATAAGAAGAGAAGGAGTACATAATTTATGTAGATCTATATACACTAATGCACATCCAACTCATATTGCTGCTACTAATGTGCTTTGTATGGAGAGGACAAATACAGGCTGCATGTTTGTAGCCTGCCTAACCACATAAACATAATATTTATTTTGAGGGGACTACATGACTTTCCTGCTGGATTTACAGCCAGAAGATGACTGATGCAAGCAAAACGTGTACTATGTCGCCCCCTAGCGACTTAAGTGCCTACATTTATTTTTTACAGTGGCGCCCCTATGCTATTCAACCATGTCCAACGTTTTTATTAGCATCTCCCAAGAACAAACCAGTGCAATCATTGACTCAATGTGCCCTTTACAAGACCTGGCATGCCGCAGTTACAACTGGAGACAGGAGAAAGCCAGTCAGTTATTCTGCTCCTGAACAAGGCAGTTAACCCACTGTTCCTAGGCCGTCATTGTGACTTGCCTGGTTATTTAAAACAATTATTAAAATGCTTTGCTGGAGCAGTAAAAGGCCACCTATTGATTTTAATTCATCAAATTGCAATGTTTTCCAAAAAGGCTTAGGTAGTGGAGACAGGGGTATACATTGACTTAAGGTATCTACCATAAGTCAATGTATTTTCTCTTAGCTTTGGCTGAACCATGTTTGACCTGCCTGTATTTCTACCCTTCCAGCTGAATTAACCATCCGTGACCATGGATGAAATGAAGACATGTCTCATCATTGGGGTTGTCTTGTTTGGGGTGTTATCAGGTAAGAAACTCATTTAAATAAGTTAAAACCTTTCTTGGTTCCTATCACCTGGGGTGTATTCATTAAACCATTTACTCCAAACGGAAAACATTTTGCAACGAAAACTAGAGTTTCTATTGGGCACATTCAGGTAGGTCCCTCTTCATTCTTTTCTGTTTGCTCTGTTTGCTTCCGTTTGGTTCTTAAACAGTAAACGGTTTCTGTTGCAAGATGTAATGAATACACCCCTAGGGTATATTCATTAGTCTGATTCAGTTGCAAAACATTTTGCGTGCGCATCTAACCTGCCTTTTACTTTTAGTTTCATCACTGTTAAAAACCTTTATTGTTTTGTGTTGATTACCCTATGGACTTTCAGTGAACTGTTGCACTTTCCTTTAGTTACCTGTGGACTGACGCCACCAACCATTGTATCAACTGAAGATGAGTTTGTTCTCGAGCCACTCTCCGTTTTCAACATCAACTGCACTGGCAAAAGGAACGTTGCTTGGGTCGAACCCCTACCGGACAACACATTTGTTTTGCCAGGATATTACACGGCCACGCTCTTCATCTATAACGCTTCCGTGACACACACCGGATATTACACCTGCAAATACCAAGACAAAGAGGGCGATGAGGAGGAGGATGATGAAGATAGCGAGGCGGTCATATACGTTTTTGTCCCAGGTAAATTTGGTGGAAATGGTTGTCATTTCCATGCACTATCACTTCATTCTCTTCTCTTCTACTCCCCATAGCTGCAGTTTTGTTTGACCGAACAACCTTGTTTTGTCTTTTTGTGCAGATCCAGAGGTTCCATTCGTGCCTGAGGAGCCAGATAGCATGGTCGTTCTTATCTATCCTGGTGAAACCATCATCCCATGCAGGGTGTCAGACCCTCACTCCCAGGTGGTCCTAAAGAGTGCTCCCAGTGGAGCAGAGGTGGACGCTGCTTATGACAACAAGATCGGCTTCTTTGGCAACCTGGACGCTGGACTGTACGTCTGTGAGACCACCGTGAACGGCGTGACAATGACCAGTGACATCTACACCGTGGAGGCCAACAAACGTAAGTCCAGATGTGAATGATTTTTCTGATGACAAGTGGTTGTGCAGCTTAGTTTTCATATCACATTGGTTGTATGTACACATGACTGTAAGTAGCTTTGGATAAAGCGTCTGCTAAATGGCATGTATTATATGATTTAAAAAGCTGTCTTTTTATACCACTGAGAGAGAAAGAGAGGAAAGAGAGAGAGAGCAAGAGAAAGATGTGAGGTGATCTGTCTGCATTAAAGAAATTACCTCATGTCTTTAGTACCAGGGGAGATGACTTCACAGGGTTGTTGTCAGACAAACAGAGAGAGTGTGATGGCATCAGCCTGCAGTGAACTCCGAGAGGGGGATGACCTCATGGCTGCCAGGGGGAGCAGTTTACCATGCAGAGACCTGTAGATGACCATATTGTCCCTGTTGACCATATTGTTCCTGTTGAACATATTGTTCCTGTTGACCATATTGTCGCTGTTGACCGTTATGTCCCTGTTGACCGTATTGTCCCTGTTGACCATATTGTCAGTTGACCATATTGTCCCTGTTGACCGTATTGTTCCTGTTGACCGTATTGTTCCTGTTGACCGTATTGTTCCTGTTGACCATATTGTCCCTGTTGACCATATTGTCCCTGTTGACCATATTGTTCCTGTTGACCATATTGTTCCTGTTGACCATATTGTCCCTGTTGACCATATTGATCCTGTAGACCATATTGTCCCTGTTTACTGTATTGCTCCTCCCTCCCCTGGTGGTCTATACAGTGATGGAGGACTTCCATGTGGAGGTGAAGGCCAGCGAGGAGGCAGTGAGACAGGGGGAACCCTTCAACATCACCTGTGTGGCACCTCCAGGACTGCCCTACCAGCAGCAGTGGCTTCACCCCAAGAAACAGGCAAGGACCTTATCCCTCTCGCCATCTCACTCTTTCTCTCTGTCGCTTGGTGTAAGTCTCCCACCTCCCCACCCCCCTCTTTCCTTTACCTCCTCTCCCATGTTACCCTCCTCTCTTACCTCCCTTTTAAAATTATCTATATATTTTATCGTCCCTTCTCCGTCTCTTTCTCTTCCCTCCTTCATATGTCTCCTTCTGTCCCTTGATCCAGCTCTCGTTCTCTCTTTCCATCCCTTATCCCTCTACATCTGATTCGTCTCCTCAGTCTTATTGTAGTGATAAATGGCTCAGGCTCATAACTCTGAGGATGGATGGGCCTTGGTGGTTAAAGGTATGTGTCACTAAGTACAGCTGGATTTCAGCACCGTGTCCATTACCAGGGCTGGAGCCAAATGGGGCATCATGGTACCATAACCCCAGCTCTCTCTCAGTCAGACAGAGGGATGGGAGTGAGACAGTAGTTTGTTAAAAACAGGGCAAGTGGGTAGAAGGAAGAAGGAAGTTCAAAGGAGAGGGGCGACAGTAAATCACATGACCTCTGTGACCTCTGAATGTGTAGAACAGATATACTCCTCTTAACCCCAGTGAACTTAGGATGTGCGTGGGTGTGTTTAAGCATTGAGTGTGTGTTAGGTTAATGGCATGTTTATTTTAGATAATGAGAGTGTGTCCATTCTTGTGTATAGCCATGCAACATTTTGTTCGTTTAAGTTTGTGTGCCAGTGTATATGACAGTATGGTTAGTGGATAGAGACTTTGTCTGAAGTGACAGTCTGTGTGCGTGTGCACCACTGTCTTTGTGTGCGCTGTGCAGTAATCCCTGCAGCACATTGTGACAGAGCGTCTGTTTTAGTGGTGGGATTACTCTAAACCCTTTTCCAGAGACAGTTAGGGTAACAAGAACTCAGGATTTCTGACTCCTGGCTTTAGTCTCAGTTGCAATTACAGGCTTTTAAAATCCCTGAGGTTCTGATTTATCTCCTATGGACCAGCACGTGTTTTAACCATCAGTTCACAGACCGATAGAGAGACATACTGCTCCGACATACAGAATTAAACACTAAACCTGTAAAAAGGTGGAAAAGTATGGAGACAATATATTTTATTTCCTAGAGATGGGGATAGACGTGTGTGTTTGTGTGTATTTAATCTCCTGTCCTCTTGTTCCTCTATCTAGGCTGTGGATGCAGTCCAGATGAAGCAGACTCTGCCTGATAGAGTGGTCTACACCCTCAGCATCCCAGCAGCCTCCTCTCAGGACAGTGGAGTGTATGAATGCTCCATCACCAACAACTTCAGTGGAGAGATCAGAGCCAACATGGTGGCTGTCACTGTCTTCGGTACGCTCGCTCATCCTTATAGCCAATGAAAAACTCTTATTGGAAACATATGAGTAATGTCTATCACCAGTCAAACCATGCGTTGTAGACATTTTCTCTCAAGACACTGCCTATCCTATAAAAAAATGTACGTTCATTACCAATACCACTTCTTTGTAGATGTAATAAACTTGGGATTTTTTTAAGATGCATGTGAATCCAGCTGATACTTCTTGGTTGGAGTCTTTAAAAGTAGTCTCCTTGAATTCACATTAATGCATAGAGTGAATTCATCCTTCCAGTCAGTGTCAGTATGAGGTGCTAGAGGGAAGGAGTTCTGCAGTCTCCCTACAGCAGAGTCGAAAGCACACTTCTGCTTTCATCATCAGCCCCAATGCTTTTTTGGGATGGCTTCAACAGATGGCCAGACTTTCATTTCTCTTTTTCGGTTTCTCTCGTCCTTCCTTCGGGGTGTCCCCCCTTTATCACTCTCTCTTTCTTCTACTCCCTCTCTTTTGCACCCCTCTCTGTAGAGGAGAACTCCTTTGTGATGTTGGACCACAGTGGGATCGGAGGGGTGGAGTTTGTCAGTATGATGGAGGAGACAGAGTTCACCATCAGTATTGAAGCCTTCCCTGCCCCTAAAGTCACCTGGCTGAAAGACGGTATCGCCATCACTGAGAACAGCTACTTCCTCACCAAGACCAGACGTCTGGGGGGCAACCAGTAAGTCCATAACATATAGCAACACTGGTGTTTGTTTGTCTGTGTGTCTTTGGAGCTCTGTGTGGTGTGTGCTGGACTGAGCTATGTGGTTCTCTGCCCATCTGTCAGCTATCAGAGCACTCTGACTCTTCGGCAGTCACTAGAGGAGGACAGTGGGAATTACACCATCATGGTCCTCAGCAGCGTTCACACTGCCCAGTTCTCCTTCACCCTCAAAGTGAAAGGTGAGAATAACCTCAAGCCAAGTGAAAATGCACTTCTACATGTGGTTGTGAACATGCATTTACGTTTCTATGTTTTCAAATGTGTTAGCAACTGACTGCGTCAATGTTTGTGTATTATCTCAGTATCACCCTAACAGTCATCATCTGACAATATGCCTGTGCGTGTTTTCCAGACTCAGGCCCAGTACTGTTCCAGCCAGCCTCAGCGCCAGTGCTGTTCCCCCAGAGAGAGGAGATGATTGCTCCCCTCCACACCAGCTTCACCCTGACCTGCAGGGGCGAGGCCGAGCTGGCCTGGGTCACGCCCGTCTACCTATCAGAGCAGACCGAGGAGGACAACAGCGGCCTGTTCATCACCACAGTTACCGTAGAGAACGCGACAGCAGGACATACTGGCTTCTACACCTGCTTCTACAAAGAAGGGAACTCTACCGAGGAAGGAGAGGACAGCAGCATCTACATCTATGTGCCAGGTATAGGGAAGACAGTACTGTGGTGTTGGAGTTAAATCTGTGTTAGCAATCTGAACAAATTTACCATGCCCTCTTCTCACTTCCTCAGATCCAGAGGTGCCCTTCGTGCCCTCACTGGTGCCCTTTGGCAACCACGTCCTGAATGGTCATGATGAGATGGAGATCCAGTGTCTCGTTTCGGACCCCAGTGCCAATGTGACCCTGGTCAACGCTGATACCCAGCAGGCCGTGCCAATGGCGGTCTACGACAGCAAGAGAGGAGCTGTGGGCTTCTTCAGCGCAGGAACCTACGTCTGTAAGGCCCTCGTCAACGGAGAGGAGCACCTCAGTGAGGAGTATATTGTCCACGGCTGGGCAGGGGGGTCGGAGCTGCGTGTGGAGCTGAAGGCCCAGAAGACAGCCCTTTTGGTGGGAGACACCATCACTGTCATTTGTGTTGCCCGGGGTTCTGAGATACTGGAAGACCACTGGAAGTACCCTGGAAAACTGGTAAACAAAAGCACATACATCATTATTATTCTCTTATTGGAGAGCACATTCATTGATTCATTTTAAAATGCATTTATTTGTTTGGTTATAAATGGGTCTAACTTGTGTGTGTCTGTGTGTGTGTGTGTCAGGCGAACCGTGGCTTGAAGTCGGTGCGTGAGAATAAGAGGGACCAGGAGATCCAGTACACCCTGACTGTCCCCCAGGCCTCAGCCAAAGACAGCGGCATCTACGTCTGCTCCATCACTGACATCATCAGCAACGAGAACCAGACCAAGAAGCTGGCCATCACCGTCTATGGTACGTTTGTGGCAATAATCTTGGTTTATCATCTTGCTTGAACTGGTACATTGCTCTAACTACCTGTAACATTTACATAATGTATTAATGGTTCTATCTCCATTTTCTGACCTGATAGAGAGGCCATTCGTGTCGCTGCGCCCTGCGTTCAGTTCCCAGGAGTCAGCAGACCTGGATGAGGTCAGACAGTTCCGGGCTGACATCGACTCCTTCCCCAGCGCTCAGGTCACATGGCTCAAAGATGGCCTCCCTCTCAATGACGTGGCGGCTGAGATAACCACCAGCCTCCGGCAGGTCAGCGAGACTAGGTGAGAAAGACTTCCTCTGACACCACTCAACAACACCTAAATACTTGCGCACTACACTCATTGGCTAATAACATGTTCAGGTAAGCAAGACCAGGTGAAACTTCCTCTGACATTACTCAACACTGACTGAAGAGATAAGATATACCACCATCCTGCAAACTACACTCTGTGGCCAATGACAGGTTCCCAGTTCACCTAGGATGTTCAGATGTCGATTATTAAGGTCTTGTGACAGACTTAACAGCGTGCTCATGAGATTAGGTTCTGGGTGCCAATATTAGAGTGTAACCATACATGTTGTTTGGACTCTTTAGGTACCAGAGTGTTCTGACCCTGATTCGGGCCAAAGAGGAGGACAGTGGGAACTATACCGTCAGAGTACAGAACGGGAACCAGACCCACAGCCACAACTTCAACCTGCAGGTCAAAGGTGAAGCAGAGGAATGCTCCAACCCCTTAATTTGGATTTACCTTTATCTTACTGACTAACAGGGCTCACATACTCCCTGACACTCTTTTACTCTCTCTCTCTCTCTCTCTCTCTCTTTTTATATATATTTGTTTATATATATTTATATATATATATATATGTTTTTCTATTATATATATATATATATATATATATATATATATACAGTGGGGAGAACAAATATTTGATACACTGCCGATTTTGCAGGTTTTCCTACTTACACCATGGTCGATTTAGGGCCAAATAACACTGCATTTTGCTTTGTGCTTGTGTTTGTGTTTTCCAATAGGTAATGTATTTTTGTTTTAGATGTTTTGTAATTTGGTTAATTCTGATTGATTGGATGTTCTGGTCCTGAGGCTTCAGTGTGTTAGTGGAACAAGTTTGTGAACTCATCCACATGTCCCAGTGGGTAAAATCTTGTTTTGTAAGTGGACCCCACACCTCGCTGCCATAGAGTGCGATTGGTTCAATCATCTCTCTCTCTCTCTCTCTCTCTCTCTCTCTCTCTCTCTCTCTCTCTCTCTCTGTCTCTCTCTGTCTCTCTCTGTCTCTCTCTGTCTCTCTGTCTCTCTCTGTCTCTCTCTGTCTCTCTGTCTCTCTGTCTCTGTGTGTCTGTATTGTGGTCTGACCCCCTGTTATCTCTCTCTGTGTCCAGTGCCTGCAGTCATTGTGGACCTGATGGACCTCCACCATGGCTCAGCCTCAGGCCAGTCTGTAGTGTGTATCGCTGGAGGCATGCCCACTCCTAAGGTGGAGTGGTTCATCTGCAAGAACATCAAACAGTAAGGGCACACTCTCACGACCCCACCTTCTTCCTCTAAATGTCTCTTTCAGTCAACAATAGTCAGTTTTCTTTCTGAAAATTCACATACACCTACTGTACATTGTTCACCTCTACCTGGCCACTTCATATGCTACTATGCCCAATGTGGCAATGTCATGGTATCATTTGATCTCATATCTTTACCCTTTCTTCCTTCCTTCCTTCCTTCCTTCCTTCCTTCCTTCCTTCCTTCCTTCCTTCCTTCCTTCCTTCCTTCCTTCCTTCCTTCCTTCCTTCCTTCGTTCCTTCCCTCCTTCCTTCCTTCCTTCCTTCCTTCCTTCCTTCCTTCCTTCCTTCCTTCCTTCCTTCCTCCCTCCCTCCCTCCCTCCCTTCCTTCCTTCCTTCCTACCCTGTCCAGCTGTGCCAACGACTCGTCTCAGTGGGTGCCCCTGCCTACCAACAACACAGAGATCACTGTAGAAGCGCACATCGACCAGGACAACCAGCTGGAGAGTCAGGTGATCTTTGGGCATCTGGAGAACACCCTGGCCGTTCGCTGCCTGGCCAGGAACGAGATGGCCGCCGTCAGCAGGGAGGTCAAGCTGGTGTCACAAGGTGAGACATACACTCACAAAGTCACACTTACCTCCTTCTTCAGCTAAACAACAAACATGGTAGGCAGAGTGCGGTGAATAGATTTACACTATGGTAGATTGCCATTTTGCCTGCAGTATATTTTCTTCCTGCTATAGTCTGCCCTTTTACTAGCTAGTTTCTTCCTGTTGTCGTTTCCCTTTGTGACACTTGATGTGTGATAGGCACTGAAGAGACAGTGCTGGACTGTCAGTGTTGAGGCAGCTGTCTGGTAAAACTATCTGTGGTGGGGCAGCGTATCCCAGACTGTCATTAGGCAGCTCTGTGTGAGCCTTGGAGACTTTTACTGTGAAAAGTGAATCCCCAGTAGTTTAGGCCATTTGCCCCCTCCAGCTGTGCCCCCCTACCCAACCCTGCCCCTCTCCTTAATCCCTTCAGCACACCTTTTGGTCCTGATAATCTGAGGCCCCACTGGCTTGCCTAATTTGGTGTGAGGCTCCATGCTGAACTATACAATTGAAATAGGGTATTTGGATGACCATGTTGAGGTTCTTCATATTTGACCTCATTTGGTGTTTTTCAGGTAACTCATCAAACTAACATTCCCATATTGACTTACATTGACTTCTCCATGTTGTTTGGTCTCTGTGGCATTCTCCATGTTGTGTGCTCGGTTCTCCTCCTGAACAGGCCCTCACTCAGAGCTGCCTGTAGCTGCTGCTGCCCTGGTGCTGCTGGTCTTTGTCATCATCTCACTCATTGTCCTGGTCATTATCTGGAAACAGGTACAGCAGATCATCAATGCCCCTCACACAGGCACAAACTCACTGACTCACTCACTGACTCACTCACTGACTCACTCACTGACTCACTCACTGACTCATCGACTCATTAAATCACTCAGCTACACTTGAACAAGTGTCCCAGAGCCTTAGGCGTTGATCTGTTTTGCTATGTCCTCTGTCCTACAGAAGCCTCGCTATGAGATCCGTTGGAGGGTGATAGAGTCAGTGAGCCCTGATGGCCATGAGTACATCTATGTGGACCCCATGCAGCTGCCCTATGACTCCAGATGGGAGTTCTCTCGCGATGGGCTCGTACTGGGTGAGCCGACTGCACTGCTTCCTCTCTCTGTGGTCTTACTGTGGTCATGTTCTTGTCAGAGTGTCACATCGCCATGGTCGGGTGGTCAGTGTGTCACAGCACCATGGTCTGGTGGTCATGTTCTGGTCAGGCTGTGGTCTGGATGTCTCCTCCTGGTCTTTGAAGTGAATATGTGATAAGACAGGGGAGGCTGGGACATATTGCCTGGGTTTGGGTTGTGACTCACTGATCAAAGGGAAACTCAACCACTGGGGACTTGGGAAAGTCACTGATGAGAGGGCAGAGACAGACGTGTGTGTTCTTGTGTCTGTGTGTGTGTTTGTTTGCCTGTCTATTTTTGTGTATTTGTTGACCCTCCATGTTAACTGATCGTGTGCCATGTCTGGTGTGTCCGCAGGACGTATCCTGGGCTCTGGGGCGTTTGGGAAGGTGGTGGAGGGAACTGCATACGGACTCAGCCGCTCCCAGCCCGTCATGAAGGTGGCCGTGAAAATGCTGAAACGTGAGTTGACCACAGACAGCTATACATACAGCTATACAGACAGCTATAGAGACAGCTATACAGACAGCTATACAGACAACTATACAGACAGCTATTCAGACAGCTATACAGACAGCTAATGAGAGGACCATAAAGGCCTGTGGAGATTGCCTGGAGAGAGGTGTGTGCTTGGAACACCATCAGTCAGTCAGTCATCAGTCAGTCACAACAATACCTTAAGACTCAGACACACTAGTACTTAGAGTACTTACTGAACAGAGTGCCAGTCGTAATTTGTAAACCGAGTGCAAATTGATTCTACACATAGAATCACATTAATTATCTTTCACTCGGACGTCCATTAGCGGGTGGTCCCTAAAACACACCATGCCGAACGAACGCCAGGTCAACGGCAGATCCACATTCGGTGCGGTGTGTGTGCTCCCTTAGTTGTGATTGGTGAAACAATGGCAGTCATTGATGGATGTTGTTGATGAATTGATTGATTGTGTGTGATGGACTGATAGTTGCGGTGTGATTGATTGAAGGTTGAGTGATGGTTTGTCTGTTTCTCGTTGCAGCCACGGCACGCTCCAGTGAGAAACAGGCCCTGATGTCAGAGCTGAAGATCATGACTCACCTGGGCCCTCACCTCAACATCGTCAACCTGCTGGGGGCCTGCACCAAGTCAGGTGACTACACACGCACAAATGAACGCACACACATGCTTATCGGCACGCACACACACAGTTTTGACAGCCAAGAAGGGAAGTTGCCATTCCTTTCTGAGCCGATGGGGGATGTGGTATTTTAATAGGATTTTTATGAGTGTAAAGGCTTGCCCTCTTGACGTTGCTTTTAGCCTTTACGAGCCTCTGATAAGATTAGCCAGCAGACTGACGCCTGTGTCTCTATCCCATTGCTCTGTTCTCATGCAGGCCCCACCTACATCATCACTGAGTACTGCTTCTACGGAGACCTTGTCAACTACCTGCACAAGAACAGAGAGAACTTCCTCAGCCTGCACCCAGAGAAGACCAAGAAAGACCTGGACATCTTTGGCATCAACCCTGCAGACGAGAGCAGCAGGAGGTAAAGAGACATCCCAGCTAGGAAGTTGCAAGAACCTATGTTTTTGGTTTCGCATTGGTTCTGGGAATGAACCTATATGTTTCCTGACCGGTAAAACTGAACGTTTTTTAAACGTTCTGAGAAAGGAAGTGACAATTTTGCCAGTTCTGGGAATGTATATTTTTAGGTTGCAGGGAGGTTCTGAGAAAATTTTACTGTGGTTCCCTGAAAGTTTTCCTGGGAGGTTTTATTAACGTTCTGAGAACGGAAATGATAGGTTATTTGAAGGTAATTAAATAATGTTCTGAGAACGTTTCAATAAGACATAATACCATGCTAGCTTAGGTTAACTGAGGATAGAGAGAGTATTGTTGACGCTGAGAATGGAATGTTAATGTTTTAAATAACACTCTTAGAACGTTCTTTGAACGTTGCTAATGTTTTCTTGTGTTTTTTCTGGAACGTTTTCTTAATGTTCAGAGAACATGACTTTAAATACAATCATGAGGAAATCTGCAGAAAACATTATGCTGAAGTACTGAAATTATTTTTATTTAACCTTTTTTTAACTAGGCAAGTCAATTAAGAACAAATTCTTATTTACAATGATGGCCTACACCAGCCAAACTCGGACGATGCTGGGCCAATTGTACTCCGCTCTATGGGACTCCCAATACCAACGTTCTCTGAACAATTTGAGAACTTCACTTTAAATAGAACCACGAGGAAACCTGTAGGAAACGTTATGCTGAAGTACTGAAATTCCCACCCAAGAAACGTTATGTGCTATCTGGGTATCCTGCACCATTCCCAGAAGGTTGTATGCAAAATAACGATAGGACAACCACACTCTCAACCAAGATCTAAGAATCATATGGTTCTCAGAACACCATGTGCTAGCTGGGCTATAGGATCAGCTCACACACATACACACATTGGCACACACTCACACACAGGCCAGGAAACCCACCCCTCTGTTGTGGGTCCACCTCCTCAGTTGCACCTCCTCTACCCCACTCAGTCATTCTGTCTCATTGACGCAGCACTTGACTGCACTCGCTCAGTAACATAACGTAACCCTACCCCAGGCTTCTTCATGGCTAAGGGGCTCGTCTGGCGTCTTCCACTAATCAAATCTGTGTCTGAAGTGGTGCTCGGCTTTCAGGCTAATCACATTACTCTTGTTTGGTACCTGTTAATGGTCTCTGTCCAGCTCCTCTCTGTTTGCTGATCTGTGTTGACGGATGACTCACAATGACCATATTTCAGAGTGTGACCACACCATGGTTTAATCTCAACCTGACCATCAACCACACCCTCTATATAGGGAACCTCAGGACATACAGTATCACTGGGACTTCTTAGAGAACCAATGTTGACTCTAACATGGTTGTTGTTTGTCTCTCCCCAACCTCCCCTCCTCCTCCCTCTCCCCCCCCTGTCTTCATGTAGCTATGTGATCCTGTCCTTTGAGAGTGGAAAAGGGGACTACATGGACATGAAGCAGGCAGACACCACACAGTATGTGCCCATGCTGGAGATGGGTGACGCCTCCAAGTACTCCGACATACAGAGGTCCGAATATAACCACCCGCCATCACAGAAGGGTGGTGAGTACCCAGTCTGACAGCCTCGTTCTCTTCCCTTTCTCCCTTCCTCTCTTAATCTAACTTTCCTTCCCATCTCGACTGTGTGGCTTGGCTGCGTTGGCTGAAGTGCAGGGTTTAAGTCAGTGCTGGTTGGGCTGAGGGGTCCACCCTTCTCAGTATGTAGGCCTGTCTGGGCCGGCCTGTAATCATATAGAGCGGGTAATTTTAGCACACATAATAATGCATGGTTCTCCCTGCCATTAGGAAAAACCAGGTTACAGCAACCAGTTCCATATTTACATGCACATAAACATACAAACACACACTTTATTCACTCACTCATAGACAGAATGAAGCTAAATGTGTTTGTGTGTCTGTGTATTTTCCTGATCCAGATAATGAGATGGACAACATGCTGTCAGGGGAAGGTAACGAGGGCCTCAGCACCACAGACCTGCTCAGCTTCACCTACCAGGTGGCCAGAGGCATGGAGTTCCTATCCTCTAAGAACGTGAGTGACCAAGGGCTGGGAATGACTGTAGATTTGAGGGACTGGTAACATGATGTTAGTTCAGTGCGGTGGGCTGGGGATGATGTCATACAATACAATAGCTACCCAACAGACTGGTGACGATATCAACTTGAGACACAGAGGTGAGCCTAGGATGCCATAGCCATCTTTGAATGGCCTGACTTAGCAACTAAGGAAGGAAGTGGTGGCGACATGATTCCATTAGCTAAGCAGAAACTGGTGCCACTGGCAAGCTGGTTCTGTCCTCTCGGTTGGTACACAGCAGGGAGTGGGTCGGTTGCCACGTCAACCCTGTACATTTCAGGGGTAACCACGGTAATGATGGCAGGCAGGTTGTGGGCTGCTGTTGTACTTGATGACAGCTGTGAAAGCCAAGAGGTTGGCTAAATCAGGGGTTGTGTGATAAGCGGCCCTGTGAAGGCTGAGCCCACTGCTCAGGAGACAGGACAGGTCTTTATATAGAAAACCCTGTAGGCTGGATTACACTGTTTACAAAGCAGCTATAAGCTCCTCATACAGACTCCTAGTTATTATCCTTGAATATACTCTGGGCAGGAGGGGTCAGTCAAGGCCGCGTCTTAAAACACAAGGAGGGAAGAGAGAATAAAAGGAAAGGAAGAAAATAAAAATGTTTTCTTTGGATTGAGATGAATGAAATGCTGATTTTTTTTGCGGTGTAGTGTGTGCATCGGGACCTGGCTGCCAGGAATGTCCTGCTCTCTCAGGGGAAGATTGTGAAGATCTGTGACTTTGGTCTGGCCAGAGACATCATGCACGACAACAACTACGTCTCCAAAGGCAGTGTGAGTATTTCTCTAGGACCATACTGGCTGTTTGTGTACCCTGATGAGCATAGACATGTATCTGTGAAGGTGGCTTGTCCACTGCTTGTTCATGTTAGCACTCCATTATGGTGCACTGTTGTATTGTCCGTTATATGAGTGCAGTGTGTTTGATCCATCTGCACTATGTGTTGACTACAGACCTTCCTGCCAGTGAAGTGGATGGCTCCTGAGAGTATCTTTGACAACATGTACACCACCCTCAGTGATGTCTGGTCCTACGGCATCCTCCTCTGGGAGATCTTCTCTCTAGGTGAAGCTCAGCTGACCTCACCTGTTTCAGAGACACATTAACAGCAGCATGTTAGGGAGACAGCTGACTCCAGATCAGTGTGTAGATACAGTGTGTGACAGTGATTCTGGTGTTTGCTGGTGTACTGATGGCAGTGTGTTTGTGTGAAGGTGGCACTCCATACCCAGGGATGGTAGTGGACTCCAGCTTCTACAACAAGATCAAGAGTGGCTACAGGATGGCCAAACCTGAGCATGCCCCCACTGATGTGTATGTACATATATTTTTATATATAATAATTATACATTGTGTTGTGTACATTGTTATGCAGAAACCTTTGCTAAAACACCTTTTGAAACATTGGATTAGATAACATGAAAATACTACGGCAGGCTATGTATTACTGCTGTATAAGTCGAACGCACAGTACAAAACTGTGATGTACAATGCTATGACAAGACTCTAACACTAAATTATACCATGCCGTTCCTCCCTTGCACTCTGTCTTGTGCTCTCTGTTTAACTAGTGTGTTTTCCCTCCTCCAGGTATGAGATGATGATGAAGTGTTGGAACAGTGAGCCTGAGAAGAGGCCTTCCTTCTTCAGCCTGAGCGAGAGCGTGGCCTCACTGCTGCCCTCCGGCTACAAGAGGGTGGGTGTCTCTACAGTATGACCTCTGACCTAACGGCCTCTCCCAGGGTTCCTCACACCTGCTTTCTAATCTCCCTCTCTCTTTAATTTCTGACCCCTGACCTCCGACGTTTGGACCTACTCTTCTCTCTTATCATTTATTGTCCTTTCTATCAGTCTCCTCCCCCTTTTACCTTACCTGACCTATCCTATTTTTCACCAGGAGCAGAGTAAGTGCTTCAACCATCCTCTTTTTCCTCCCACTAGCCTTGGGACATGTTCTAGTTCTACAGTTCTTATAAAGTGTAGAAGTTAATCTAAAACCAGGCTCACAAACTCCAACCACTTCCCCCCAACTCTGCCAGTGGAGCGTGTTTCTGTGGGCTCTGCCAGTGGAGTGTGTTTCTGTGGGCTCTGCCAGTGGAGTGTGTTTCTGCAGGCTCTGCCAGTGGAGCGTGTTTCTGCGGGCTCTGTCAGTGGAGCGTGTTTCTGTGGGCTCTGCCAGTGGAGCGTATTTCTGTGGGCTCTGCCCGTTGAGTGTGTTTCTGTGTGTTTTTCTATGGCGATGTGCATTTCCGTTGTGTTAAAGCCCAGCCCTGGTGGTGATTAGAATGCTAACGCTCCAGCTGGCGGTCAGAGTGGCCAGCCCCAACCACAGTAGTGACGCAGCAACTGCAGCCCCAGGTACCAGGTCTCGCCTCCGTCCACCGGCTAGGCTAACCATAATGAGCCTATTAAACAGCACGCCACACATGGCACATCAAACCTCCACCCACTACTCTGCTTTAATGGCCCAGGAGAGTGGAGGAGCTGGCTCCCATTTTAGCACCTCGGAAACGTTGGCTGGTCTAGGGTGGGGTGGGGTGGGAAATGTGGTTCACTATATGGGTCTCACCACCAGGCTAACAGACTGACTGAGTGAGAACACACATACCAATGACAGCTGGTTGAACTGATAGGTTTCAATTAGTTTTAAAGTGTTATATCATTTTAATAGGATTTATAAAATGTATGAGTTTTGTGATTATGAAGCTATTGAAACTGTTTTGGTACTGTATGAGAGTTACTAGAGCACTAAATAATTCTGAGTAGGACCGGCCAAAAGTATTTCCTTTACAGGCACAGTGCTCTTGGCTTTAGAAACAGTCATATAGCAACCTTTTTCTGCATGGTACTGTAGACATTCTGCTCCAATGCTACTAGATAGGTTGATGTTCATTGCGCCCTCTCTTTCTCTGTTGTGCAGTGCTTCGAGAGGGTGAACCATGAGTTCCTGAAGAGTGACCACCCAGCAGTGACCAGGGTCCAGGTGGAGAATGACGATGCCTACATTGGGATCACCTATAAGAACCAGGGCAAGTCGAAAGATAGGGAGAGTGGCTTTGATGAGCAGCGCCTCAGCTCTGACAGTGGTTACATTATCCCCCTCCCTGACCTGGACCCCCTGTCTGATGACGAGTACTGCAAGAGGAACCGTCACAGGTAGGCTACCACCTCAATGTCAGACATGTCTATCCTCATTTCAGAGTCTTATATGTGGTACAGATTGATAACAAGTGTTTTACGTCATAACATGTGCTAGTCTTGTTAAGCAAATCCAGCAAATGTGATAACCCTCTTATTTAACTTGTGTCCTTATTCTGTCCTGTGTAGCTCTCAGACGTCTGAGGAGAGTGCCATAGAAACGGGCTCCAGCTCCACGCTGGCCAAGAGAGAAGGAGAGACCCTGGAGGACATCACCCTGTTGGATGAGATGTGTCTGGACTCAGAGCTGGTGGAGGACAGCTTTCTGTGACAGGCCTGGAGAAGCCTAAAGCCTGCTAAAGAGAGGGGGATATTGGGGGGAAACACACCGGAACATAGACTCTTAAACCCCCCCACTGGTCCTCGCCACCCCCTATCTCAAACCCGCCTCATCCCCCGCCCCACACACCTCCACTCCTCTCCTCTCAGGAGGATAGAGCAAAACCACTTCACTGCTTGGATGAGTCTGTGGCCAGATCATCTGCTGTTCCCTCAGGAAGCACCCCATGTGGGGCTAGTGGGACGTGCATGGATACATGGATAGTTGGGACACTAAGGACTCGCAACTATCCTGTGGTTACTGAGTTTCTATGGAACGTTAATGTTGGATGGGACTAAGTGCACATTAGGAGAACATGGAGGAAGATAGTTTTTTATATAAATGTATAGAACCTTATTCTAATGGGCATTCCGAACAGCAACATAAGCATGGATGAATGGAGGGATAAGAGTGGATCAGCCGTAAAAATCAAAGACCCAGAATGAACAGCAGAACCACTACAGACAGACCCACTATAAAAATCACATTACACCAGTGCCAGCAAACAGACCAGTATGAGGCCAGCTACACAACAGACAGCTTTACTTCACAACTCACCTACCTGCAGCATATATTCTAGAACTACAGTATATCTGATGCTGACACAATCAGTAGCAATACTTTTATTAAAAAGCACAAAATCTGGACTATGTATGTTTTTATATGTGATCATATGACATATGTTGTCAATAGCTAAATAAGTGCAGCAGTTCATTTTCTTTTTTACTTTTTATGCATATATATATATATATATATATATGTGTATACTTTTTTAATAATGGGTTGAGGAAGGTGATGATATGGGTTTTAAATGAAGAACACAACTACCATAACTTGTCTTGTAAGTTGGATTCAGCTTTGTGACATTACCACTCTCTAAAGACAAGATGTGTACACTGATAAATGCACTGTGTTGTCTCCTGTCACATGCATAGGTATGTTTAGGGAAGGCCCCAGTCTGATTGTAATGTAAATAGTGGTCAAGTGTTTTTATATATGAGAGAAGAACTAGAGGTAACATGTCAGTATTATACGCATATACTTATGTGTAGCTCTATTTGAAACCTTTCAACACTAGACTCCTTTCTGTAACCAATAGGATATATGACAAAAAATAACCATAGAACATAATCTGTTACATATTGGAATCTGTAACTTATGTAAATGATGAAATGGGAATGTGTTTATTGAAATTGTCAAATTAACTCATGCTAAGTATGAGTGACATTGAACCTGGGCCAAAGTACATGTATGTGCGTTAGTACAGAATGCAAGAATATTTGTTGTTTTCAAGCTTTGAGCTTTATGCCATTGTAGTAATAGTAATGCATATATGTTAATAATAAACGCAGAGCATTATTCACTGCAGATAAAGGAAGAGAACCAGAGAGAAAAACCTCATAGCCATCTGATTTGACAGTTTGACAGCTCTCATGCTTCTCAAAGCCAAGGCGCTGGAAGATGTAGATCTTAGAAATCAGAGAGGATGTTATGCATGTGATGTTGTGTAGCAGTGATGTAGCTACAGCCATCCTGTACAGAGACAAAAGTACAGGTGTTGTATCAATGTAAAATACACTAGTTTACTGCGCATAATGTGATTTCATCATCGTACATCATTATGTGTATGTTTAATGTTTAATCCTGCAGTATTTCCTACCAGCTGTCCTCCCTGCCTTTGTCTGTCTCTACTGTCGACTGTGATGTTCTCTGCGATCACATGAAAACTGTTGCACTTTTTGTTGTATTTTCCTTGTATTTGATGTGCAAAATTATTGGGCTTTTTGCTGATAGAAGGGCTTGGTTTGGCTCTCGAAGGTTTCCTCTCTATGGCAACAGCGTTGTGAATGTAGAGTGGAAGAAGTGCAGGAAAGAGAGGTATGAAGTATAATCCATGGTACAGCATCTGTAATTATAGGTAGTTATCCCCAATACCCGGAAGTTATCCTCATGTTTCATTATGCATTATGTACATTCAGATGATTTATATTTCAATAAATGATTTAATAGTGTCTCTTGTTTGGAAGTCTGTTTACCTTTCTTTCTTTCTTTCTTTCTTTCTTTCTTTCTTTCTTTCTTTCTTTCTTTCTTTCTTTCTTTCTTTCTTTCTTTCTTTCTTTCTTTTTTGTATATGTTTGACACACACACCATTCGCCATGATAAAAACAGGTAAAACTAAACAACACCTTTTTATAGATGGGTATGCATAATTATGGTTTGGTAAATAAGAGAAGGGGTCAAAGGTTAGTTTACCTGGCTGACGTCACTTACGATTTTCTGCCGCCAGTTGTGCCGTTTCTTTCTAACTCAGTGGTCGAGGAGAGTGTCAATTCGTTAGTAGGCGAACGGAGGAGTATGCATGCCTCCTCATTACCTACTTTGAGAGAGGATGCACGAGTGTATGTTGTTTTCTCGAAAGGAGAAAAGCATGCACACGTTTCAAAACAGCACTCTACTTATCCTTTTATCTATATATCTATATCTATGTCTATCTAAATGTCTTGCACAACTAGCCACCTTTGTTTTCATCATTTTACACATTTCATTTGGGATTCCACCCCTGTAAACGTCATTTGCCTAATAAGTGGAGGTCTCCTTCCATACAAGCACATTTGTCTCCACGTTTCCTCTCCTCACCTCCTATACAAAGACAAACTATAGACTACTAGGGTTAGGCTACACAACACAACAACCAACACACAATTCTGGTGTATCTAACGTTGATTATTAGCCCTGTAGTATTGTCACTCCACCCCATAATAAACCATCATGGCACAACTTCAAAAGCAGAATAACTACACTGAATGCAGTCTCAGAGAAGGCCACTAGGTTGCATGATAATCCCACCATAGAGTGCATGGATAAATCCATAGTTATAGTCATGCAGATTATGTATAAATTGTAAGTGCATGATTTGTGGAATAAATGTTGTGTGTCAATTTTTGTATTTATTTTTTATATTGTTTATTTATCAACATAATATTTCCAGCCTGTCGTTTCCAATGGGAGAAAATTAACAATAGTGGGCAGCACTACAAGCAAGGAGGTGGGCAGAGCCAAGCACGAGCTAACGAGCTCCTATTGGTGCATTCTAGCATGTATTTGCATTTATGTTAGGGAATACCTACTCTGTGAAGTGCGCATGTGCAATAACTTAATTCGCCCTTGCACTCCTAAACAACTTAATTTTTTGAAACTTTGGTAAAGGGTAAAGTCTACAAAACGTAGTCCACTCTGTTCGTACCAGATTCTAGTTTTGGGAACAGAAAACTGTATTGAGATCAAATGTTTCATTGTTGAGAAAATTAGCAGAATGTCAGCCAAATTCCATCTACCTCCATCTTCTCTCACTGCCGGACACTGGGCTTCCTCTCATCCCCATATTTAGTGGTGAGTGGAAATGCCAACCGGATGCTTCAGATTTATATCCTCATGTCACCATATTTGGTGGTGAGCGGAAATGCCAACCGGATGCTTCAGCTTTATACATACCGGTGAAACATCTGGCTCATTGTTCTATCTGTGCAAATACTAACTATAATGTGTGAATATCAAGTAACTCCACCAGAGGGAGATATTACATAAGTAATTCTTAGATACAAAAAGCATCTCCAGTTTTAGCTTGAGAACCAAGGGCCTCATTTAAAAATATATTTTTTAACTAACTGTCAGCGAATTATCAGTTCTTGGAAAGGAGAAACCTAATTCATAAAATGTCTGTTGCGTGTCTGATGTGTGTGTGGTATATATTGTTTTGCCCCCACAAAAGAGTAGAATTTTTGAACATCTCAAATTTACTTTGGTCAAATGTACTTTTCTCCATAACGTTTATGTTTATGTTGTGAAGATTCCTCTGGTGCAAAAGCTGATTTGCTTGGAGCAATATTTACTTTTTTCAATTGCTTTGGTGCAATTTTCATGAGTATGTATGTACATTTTCTAAACGCTTAGCACAAAACTCAAAACAGATCATCAAAAAAGCAGTTGTATTAAAACTCTAAGCACGTTTTCATTTGACTAAAGTACAACACACAAAATCATACAATCACCAAACTAAATCAGTGTTTCATCTAGAAATACATGTTTCACATTGCAATACATGTTAATATAAAGTTATTGCTTATCACAATGTAATGCTCACATTGCTTTTTATATGATTGTCTTCTAATTTGTTAAAATACATTTGACTATTACTTAAAGATGCACTATGCAGAAATCGCTCCGCCATTTCCTGGTTGCTACAATTCTAATAGTTTGCCTAATTTCAGTTTATGTGACAAAACAAGGAAGTAAAGTGAAGAGAATCATTGCACCATCTAAACCGGTGTGAAATATATTTTCCATAATCAAAAATACTGTTGTTTCAGCTGTTTGAAGCTGTTGTGCAAAACCAAAAGCTAAAGACGCAAAAACGTAACGTAAACCTGAGAAGCATAGAAATAATGCACATAGAAGAGATATACCGCTTCTTAGACTTGCTTTCAATGAGAATGACAGATCTGTAACATATATTTCCATGTGAATTTGGTTGGGTTGCCCAAAAGTTACATATTGCAGCTTTAATCCGACTGCTCTTAACTGATAATGAATTAACAGTTTGGTAAACCTATTGATTTTAAATTGGTTTGTCTACACAGATTTTGAGACCTACAGTCGTGGCCAAAAGTTTTGATTTAACACCCTGTTGTATACAGTTTTTTCTTATATACAGTCGTGGCCAAAAGTTTTGAGAATGACACAAGTATTGGTCTCCACAAAGTTTGCTGCTTCAGTGTTCTTAGATATTTATATCAGTAGTTACTGATAATTACAAGTATTCCATAAGTGTCAAAGGCTTTCATTGACAATGACATTCAGTTTATGCAAAGAGTCAATATTTGCGGTGTTGACCCTTCTTTTTCAAGACCTCTGCAATCCGCCCTGGCATGCTGTCAATTAACTTCTGGGCCACATCCTGACTGATGGCAGGCCATTCTTGCAAAATCAATGCTTGGAGTTTGTCAGAAGTTGTGTGTTTTTGTTTGAGGATCGACCACAAGTTCTCAATGGGATTAAGGTCTGGGGAGTTTCCTAGCCATGGACCCAAAATGTCGATGTTTTGTTAGTTAACACTTTTGCCTTATGGCAAGGTGCTCCATCATGCTGAAAAAGGAATTTGGTCGTCACCAAGCTGTTCTTGGATGGTTGGGAGAAGTTGCTCTCGGAGGATGTGTTGGTACCAATCTTTATTCATGGCTGTGTACTTAGGCAAAATTGTGAGTGAGCCCACTCCCTTGGCTGAGAAGCAACCCCACACATGAATGGTCTGAGGATGCTTTACTGTTGGCATGACACAGGACTGATGGTAACGCTCACCTTGTCTTCTCCGGACAAGGTGTTTTCCGGATGGCCCAAACAATCGGAAAGGGGATTCATCAGAGAAAATGACTCTACCCCAATCCTCAGCAGTCCAATCCATGTACCTTTTTTCCCTGATGTTTTTCCTGGAGAGAAGTGGCTTCTTTGCTGCCCTTCTTGACACCAGGCCATCCTCCAAAAGTCTTTGCCTCACTATGCGTGCAGATGCACTCACACCTGCCTGCTGCCATTCCTGAGCAAGCTCTGCACTGGTGGTGCCCCAATCCCGCAGCTGAATCAACTTTAGGAGACGGTCCTGGCTCTTGCTGGATTTTCTTGGGTGCCCTGACGCCTTCTTCACAACAATTGAACCTCTCTCCTTGAAGTTCTTGATGATCCGATAAATGGTTGATTTAGGTGCAATCTTACCAGCAACAATATCCTTGCCTGTGAAGCCCTTTTTGTGCAAAGCAATGATGACGGCATGTGTTTCCTTGCAGGTAACCATGGTTGACAGAGGAAGAACAATGATTTCAAGCATCAACACTCTTATCTGTGTTAAAGAGACAATCACTGACATGATGGCAGCTGGTCCTTTAGTGGCAGGGCTGAAATGCAGTGGAAATGTTTTGGGGGGATTAAGTTCATTTTCATGGCAAAGAGGGACTTTGCAATTAATTGCAATTCATCTGATCACTCTTCATGACATTCTGGAGTATATGCAAATTGCAATCATCAACACTGAGGCAGCAAACTTTGTGGAGACCAATACTTTTGTCATTCTCAAAACTTTTGGCCACGACTGTACATGAAAATGTATGTTTGTAAAGTATAAACATATAAAGTATAGTATATACGGTAATGTACTATTATGATGATGACTATAATGATTTTACTTCACAGTAAGTAAAAAGAAAAATCTGTTAGTGACAAGATCAGAGTTGTACTATATGTAAGAAATGGTCACACGGCTTTACTAAAATTGCATTGGCCAATACAGTACTGTAATACCTTAATATACAGTTGAAGTCAGAGGTTTACATACACTTAGATTGAAGTCATTAAAACTCATTTTTCAACCACTCCACAGATTTCATGTTAACAAACTATAGTTTTGGCATGTCGGTTAGGACATCTACTTTGTGCATGACACAAGTAATTCCTCCAACAATTGTTTTCAGACAGATTATTTCACTTATAATTGACTATATCACAATTCCAGTGTCTTTGGACTGTGTCTTTAAACAGCTTGGAAAATTCCAGAAAATGATGTCATTGCTTTAGAAGCATCTGAAAGGTGCTTGCTCAGAAAATCTAAAGAAATCAGCCCAAAAAAATGTGTAGACCTCCTCAAGTCTGGTTCATCCTTGGGAGCAATTTCCAAACGCCTGAAGGTACCACGTTCATCTGTACAAACAATAGTACGCAAGTATAAACACCATGGGATCACGCAGCCGTCACACCGATCAGGAAGGAGACGCGTTCTGTCTCCTAGAGATGAACGTACTTTGGTGAGAAATGTGCAAATCAATCCCAGAACAACAGCAAAGGACCTTGTGAAGATGCTGTAGAAAACCGGTACAAAAGTATCTATATGCACAGTAAAACAAGCCCTATATCGGCATGACCTGAAAGGCCGCTCAGCAAGGAAGAAGCCACTGCTCCAAAACCGCCATAAAAAAGCCAGACTACGGTTTGCAACTGCACATGGGGACAAAGATCGTACTTTTTGGAGAAATGTCCTCTGGTCTGATGAAACAAAAATAAAACTGTTTGACCATAATGACCATTGTTATGTTTGGAGGAAAAAGGGGGAGGCTTGCAAGCCGAAAAACACCATCCCAACTGTGAAGCACAGGGGTGGCAGCATCATGTTGTGGGGGTGCTTTACTGCAGGAGGGACTGGTGCACTTTACTGCAGGAGGGACTGGTGCAATTATGTTTATATATTGATGCAACATCTCAAGGCATCAGAAAGTTAAAGCTTGGTCGCAAATGGGTCTTCCAAATGGACAATGACCTCAAGCATACTTCCAAAGTTGTGGTAAAATGGCTTAAGGACCACAAAGTCAAGGTATCACAAAGCCCTGAAATCAATCCTATAGAACATTTGTGGGCAGAACTGAAAAAGCGTGTGCTAGCAAGGAGGCCTACAAACCTGACACATTTACACCAGTTCTGTCAGGAGGAATGTGCCAAAATTCACCCAACTTATTGTGGGAAGCTTGTGGAAGGCTACCTGAAACGTTTGACCCAAGTTAAACAATTTAAAGGCAATGCTACCAAATACTAATTGAGTGTATGTAAACTTCGGACCCACTGGGAATGTGATGAAATAAATAAAAGCTGAAATAAATCATTCTCTCTACTATTATTCTGACATTTCACATTCTTAAAATATGATTCTAACTGACATAAGACAGGGAATTTTTACTATGATTAAATGTCAGGAATTGTGAAAAACTGAGTTTAAATGTATTTGGCTAAGGTGTATGTAAACTTCAGACTTCAACTGTATGCAATTTACCTAGCAGGCGCTTTTATCCAAAGTGACAACAGTGAGTCCACATATTTTGTATGTGACCCCAGTGGGAATCAAACCCACAACTCGTGTGTGCTCTTACAGATGAGGACAAATGCTCAAGACAGACTTGATGCAATCTAGTGCCTACTAAACGTTGTTTCTTTCTTTCATTAATATCATTTGTTTAATTTGATTACAGTACACTTATGTTGTAATTATATCTGTAATTATATTGGCATTAATGATTGTGAAAGATGTCTTCAATGATCCCACCTTTGATCACACATGGTACATAAATTATGGAAATTTAATTATCAGTCATTTTCTTGGGTAGTGCGAGTGTATTGCCCAATGTAAAAAACAGTGTAATGTACTGTAATTTACAGTACTGTAGCATATTACATATTCAAAGGGCAATTTTGAAAAATGTATCTTGCATTTTTTGCTATTGGATTAACAGGTTGTTAAATGAACTACATTGCAAAGTTTAGGTGATTTAATCAATGTTGTCATGGTGTTTCACAGTAAACGTCTATTCTGGATCAATGGTTGTGTGGTGAAAGATGTTTCCAAACTAAATGAATGCACAATAAAAAGTTTTGAATATAGGACTTGTTGAGTTCCAAGTTGAGTTCCAGTTTAGAGTTCAGAAAATTCCCCACATATAACACAAATAACACCAAAGCGATTGAAAAAAACTGTTGATGATTGATGATTGAGGAAGACGTTTCGTTTAATTGTGTGTGTGTGCATGAGTGAGTGACTGCATGTGTGTTAAGGTGTCGAGAGTCAGTGTAGGTGGTCAGTCCAATTCAAGTGTACAGCAGTCTGATGGCTTGTGGATAGAAACTGTCTTTGAGCCTGTTGGTCCGATGATCCCAACAATTAACTCATTTGTTTTGTGGAAGTTGAGGAAGAGGTTGTTTGTTGTCCTGACACCACAATGCCAGTTCACTTACCTCCTCACTGTAGGCTGACACGTTGTTGTTAGTGATCAGGCCTACAACCGTGGTGTCATTAGCAAACTTGATGATTAAGTTGGTGTCATGCTTAGCCTCGCAGTCGTGGGTGAACAGGGAGTACAGCAGAGGGCTGAGGACACATCCCTGGGGGGCCCCTGTCTTAAGAGTCTGTGTGGAAGAGGTGTCGTTGCTAATCCTCATAGCCTGTGGTCTGCCTGTCAGGAAGCCCAGGATCCAGTTGCAGAGGGTGGTGTCCAGGCCCAGGACCCTGAGCTTGGTGATGAGCTTGGAGGGAACTGTAGTCAATGAACAGCATTCTGGATTTAGGATGGTAGGCCTATGAAATAATTTAGCACCTCTCATACATAACTGTCAATGAAACAAAACCAAATACTAACCAGAAGATACCAACGTCATTCCTCTAATGTTCTGTATATTATTGAATTGATATTGGATATGATTTAAAATGAGAAATATGGATCTGTTTTAACGGTAAGCAATGCTTGGCGAGAGACCTAACAGACCATAACTCAGCCGACCAAGTGGGTGAAAGAGGGAAAGAAATAGAAGGAAATTAGATTGTATAATGTTTTACTTTATGAGAGTGAGAGGGAATCAGATTTTTATGTATTTGGCCACATGAGCGAGTGCCAGACAATTTGATTACTAATCTATTTGGCTTGTTTGATATGTAACATCAGTCTCTCTTGTGAAACTCGAAGCCAGGCATCTGAGTCAACGGCTGTGGCCGGGCTCCACTGTCCTTCACTTCTCTTCTCCGTGAGGAGAGCCTACTTACTGTTTGAACTGCTCTGCTGTAAAATGGATTCGTCTCTTGGCCCCGGCAGGTCCCTCAAGGTGCGTATCCTGTTACAGATGCGTCTCCGCGGACCGATGCTTTGCCAGGCTTTTGTTTAACAGAGGTATCAAATCCAGATTAAAACACCATCTCTGTAAGTGATACTTCCATTGATTTATCACTTAGATCAAAACCACTGCAACAACAAAATTTTAAAAACTCACAACTGGAGGATGGAGTGTCCATAGGCCTATCACTTTCTTAACTCCTTTCGCAATATCAAAATAACTATTTAAGGATTTATACACTATTATATTAGCTCACTTAATGAACAAGGCATGTTTAGGTGCAGAAGGCTATTAGAACATACAAAGTAGGCCTAAAGCAATTTCCAGTTCCAGAAAAACTGTTATAGGCTAGTCTCAAACAGAAAAGTATTTTAGGACCATATCCAACAAGTTTATTCATATCTGTTATAGTTTAGATAAAGATAATTGTGTAGGATTGAATTTATGAGTTAATTTGTGATGTACAATCATTTTGGGATTCTATTTAAGGAATTGTTGTAAATTGAACTAAAGTGGGGTCTCTTCTCTCTTTCTCTCTTAGAGGCACACACACAACTATACAGAGAGAGAGAGAGGAAGAGGGAGAGCGGGAGAGGAGAGAGCTGCTAAATTTAGTACAGTGATACGTTTGTCATCGTATTGCTGCGAGGTAGAACTTAATACTACCAGATGAGAAAGAGTGTTATCTTATGACTGATATAAAACCTTATCTTGGTTTATCATGTGAGACCCTGCTTCTGGGTAGGACAATTCAGGCATTAGACAAAGTACAGTTGTGTACGTATATAGGCTATATTTGCATGCCACCTCTTTCTATCCTTAAACACATACCTAAACACATTTTCTCTTTGTACAAGACACACATTTCAAGGTATCAACCCTGTGTTTGACTGTATGGGGTGCCAGCACTAAGAGAATTAGTACTGTATTCAGATCAGATCAGATTAGTTTCCAATTGTGAATCGTAAACTTCCCTTGATCAATTACAGTTTACATTTCTCATTTGTGAATACAGTCAGATATTTTCTCTTTCTAGGATCAGTTACTGTATATCCATCATTTTTTTGGGCTGCAAATCCGGTTACTATTTATTTAATTTCCATGTTATACGTAGAATGTCTGACCTCACCTATAGATAATGTTCTCATTATGATGCCACACACAGAAGTAGTTCCCTCAGAAATAACATGTACTTCCTTGTTGGACCGATACGAGTCAATCAACAGCTATTTGTTGGTGGAATTACAGGTCAGAGGTCAATTGCCAAACCATGCCTCACAAATCAGGTGAGCATTTGATCGTCTGAATTTCACTTGAGAACACAGTTCCTCTATTCGTCAGATGTGTTATTCCATGAATTCCATGTAGCAGAGGTCACAGTTCACTCAATCAGACATACACCATACACATTTGTTCTAGCATCTCTTAATCCCTTCTCTTAACACATCTGAACCCTGAACTTAATCGATCAGCTGACCAATTACTTGAGACTTTAATACTTGCTTAAACGAGATTATCAACACTGTGAATGGGAAAATGGATTCAAAGGGAACTCCCTCTGCTGGTGATTTGCTGAATATGCAATCCTTAGGAGGGCTGATTGGTTACATTTCAATGTATAAAATGGTACCACAGAGCACACTCTTGAAATTCGACATGTTTGAAGAGTATATTGTTATAAACAATATGTCTAAAAATAAGCAAAATCAAAAAGGGTACTTTTGAGATTTTCAATGTTCAATAAATGAATCAGAAAATATGTTTCAGAATCAAGGCATACTTTAGAGGTCACTATGAGGAGCATAATGACACCAAGATGTTGTCTATGTCATGTACTGTACGGTTCATGGATCATAGGGTCTTACAGGAGGCCTAAAATTAGCACTTTCATGATGATTTCTTAAAAATAAGTGTGATATAAATGTAAAAAACATGTCAAACAACCTTTCTTTTTACTGGCATTTTCTTTCACAGTTACAGTAAAGAATGCTTGAAATACAGTACATTGCACATGTGTTTTTATACATTCGATATAGCATGAGGTAGGAATATATATGAGGTAAGAATGTATCAGCCCATACGACAATATAAAAAATACTTAAGTAATGCTTTTATAACAAAACATACATTAGGAACGACAAGGTGAATGGCTAGACTTCAAAACTAATAGAACAATTGTAATAATAAGACAGGCAAATATTAAACACTAACAAAGGTAGATCGATTAAATACAAAGCTTAGGTATTGCAGTGTCTCTACATAGGTAAAGAAAGGTTGCCACATTTGGTAGAATTTGTCAGAAGAACCTCGTAGGCTATATTTGATCTTCTCCAATTTATAAAGTGTAAGACGTCTTTAATCCACACAAAATGAGAAGGAGGAGTGGGCGACTTCCACAGAAGTAAAATCAACCTTCTTGCCAACAAACTCACAAAGGCTACAAAGTCAGATGCGTATTTTGGAAGTGTCATAGTATCAGGTAATACCCCAAATAATGATGTTATTGCAGTAGGAGCAAAAGCCACTTGTAATATTTTAGATATGGTATCAAAGATGGCAGACCGATAGTTATTTAGAGAAGAGCAGGACCAAAACATATGTATTAATGAAAGTCACTTAGTCCAGTGAGTGCAGTGTAGGATTTTGCATTGGATCAAACCATGTTTGGCACAAAATAGAATATCTTTAGATAGATAGATAGATAGATAGATAGATAGATAGATAGATAGATAGATAGATAGATAGATAGATAGATAGATAGATAGATAGATAGATAGATAGATAGATAGATAGATAGATAGATAGATAGATAGATAGATAGATAGATAGATAGATAGATAGATAGATAGATAGATAGATAGATAGATAGATAGATAGATAGATAGATAGATAGATAGATAGATAGATAGATAGATAGATAGATAGATAGATAGATAGATAGATAGATAGATAGATAGATAGATAGATAGATAGATAGATAGATAGATAGATAGATAGATAGATAGATAGATAGATAGATAGATAGATAGATAGATAGATAGATAGATAGATAGATAGATAGATAGATAGATAGATAGATAGATAGATAGATAGATAGATAGATAGATAGATAGATAGATAGATAGATAGATAGATAGATAGATAGATAGATAGATAGATAGATAGATAGATAGATAGATAGATAGATAGATAGATAGATAGATAGATAGATAGATAGATAGATAGATAGATAGATAGATAGATAGATAGATAGATAGATAGATAGATAGATAGATAGATAGATAGATAGATAGATAGATAGATAGATAGATAGATAGATAGATAGATAGATAGATAGATAGATAGATAGATAGATAGATAGATAGATAGATAGATAGATAGATAGATAGATAGATAGATAGATAGATAGATAGATAGATAGATAGATAGATAGATAGATAGATAGATAGATAGATAGATAGATAGATAGATAGATAGATAGATAGATAGATAGATAGATAGATAGATAGATAGATAGATAGATAGATAGATAGATAGATAGATAGATAGATAGATAGATAGATAGATAGATAGATAGATAGATAGATAGATAGATAGATAGATAGATAGATAGATAGATAGATAGATAGATAGATAGATAGATAGATAGATAGATAGATAGATAGATAGATAGATAGATAGATAGATAGATAGATAGATAGATAGATAGATAGATAGATAGATAGATAGATAGATAGATAGATAGATAGATAGATAGATAGATAGATAGATAGATAGATAGATAGATAGATAGATAGATAGATAGATAGATAGATAGATAGATACTTTATTGATCCCAGAGGGGGCATTTCTTAGTGTAAATAGGCCTGTAAATCTAAATGTCCTACTGCTACTGTAGGCCTGTATGTCCTACTACTGCAACATTCAAAAATGCATCCGTACACATCAACATCCTTTGTTTTATATAGCTTAATAGCACAAGATAGATATTGGTCTACGACATAGGACAAGTGTCAAGTGTCAACTATAGCCTACTGTAGCCACAAAGTGTTAGGTAAATTGCCACAGTAGATTTGCCGTGGTAAACAAGGAAATACTTCATTTCTATTGTACAGAATGCTTGTCAAATAGATAGATAGATAGATAGATACTTTATTGATTAAATATTAAATTTCTTTGTTAAGCAGCTACAACAAAACACAGGGCAGGTGCAAAATGCCAGAACGAAAATACACAAAAGACAGTTACACGATACATGATACATAGAGCGGCAGTATGAAAAAGTATAGAGTGCAAAAAAGCTATAAAAAGACATTGCATAGTATGGCTGGTTGGCTGAATATGTACAGTGGATGTTGGATGGTTAACTATACTATACAGGTTGATGGCAGAGAAATACTTCAATAGCTAAAAATGCATATGATATGAGTGAGGGTAATAATAGTTTACTTAATAGACAGACTGGTTAAATGAACAGGTAAGTGAATATTTTGCATGGTTAAATTAGCTATACTGTCACGGTGCGTATATAAGGGACGGTAAACGGAGCGCTGGTGAAGTGTCATCCTTTTTATTGAATGAGGTTTTCTCACGAGGCATTCAATATAAAAGGAGAGTATAAACAAAACAAACACACGAACAAAAACACAGTGACTTACTTGCTGAATGACACAAGGCAGACAAGCAGGAACAATGATCCACACACAGGTGGAAGTGTGTGGAGCCTAAATACTATCCCCAATCAGAGACAACGCTAGACAGCTGTCTCTGATTGGGGATCATAATCTCCCTAGTTAGGGTGTGAGGACTTGATTGTGTGCCTCTCACCTCCCCTAGGTGGGAGTAAGAGGCCTTACCACAACCAAGCCCTCACATATACAGGTAAATATACAGTTATATTTACAGGTAAGTGAATACTTGCATGGTTACATAAACTGTACAAGTAAATGACAGGAAGAAATACTTAAATAGCTAAATGTGTGTATGATATAATTGGGGTAATAATAGTAATTATATTTTAAAAAATACAGTCTTCAGTGCAAAGGGTTTAATTACAGATAACTGCACGTATTGCACATTCGATATACTAAAAGCAATGAAAACTGACAGGATACTAATATGCATTCCTGAGTGAATGACTACGTAAGTTAAGTCCAAGAATTACTTGCAATATTGCACGTGATATGATATAACAACTGTACATGAGTATGTATATACAGACCTGAATGAATAAATAAGTCCTGAGTGAATGAGTGATTACAGACCAGAGTTACTCACGGATGGATGCATAATTGTTCAACTAGGTCCTAATACCCCAACAGTAAACCCATCACCTAAATCCTGTTCCCATAAAGTTTTAATAGCTGTGAGTGAAGGATAGTGAAGAGAGTACATTTGATCATACAGTAGCTATAACAAATAATACCTTTTACTGTTAGGGATGGTGTGAAAACGTCATCAGTGGTAGGGCCCACAGGAAGAGTGGGGAATTGAGAGGTCAAGTCACGGACAAAGCTGCGCACTTGTAGATATCAAAAGAAGTGACTATTTGGAAGATGGAATTTAGCTGAGAGTTGTCAATATACAAATTATTGAATGATTTGATGCCAAGGCTGAACCACATGGAGGAGGCTCCATCTACTAGGGATGAATGGAAAATGTGATTTCAGAGTAGTGGGGCCCTTAATGAATTAGTTTGCAAACCGAAGTGACACCTAAACTGGTCGCAGATCTTGAGAGTGGTTTTCACCAAAATGTTTTTGGCATAACTTGAAGTAGCTGAATGGATAGGGGAATGTGCCAAAGCAGCCAGTGAGGATGGCATACATGAGGAAGACTCTATCTTCAACCATGCTGGGATGATATGTGGGGTATCTGCCTGAATCCAGCACTGATTTAAACATAAGTTATCAGCCCAACAATATAACTGGAAATTAGGTAGGGCCATGCCCCCTAAGGGTTTAGGCCTTTGCAGGAACACCTTGCGGATCCTTGGATTTTTTTTATTCCAGATGAAGTGTGAGATAATCCCATAGAGTTTGCGGAAAAAATATTTGGGAATAAAAATAGATATACATTGAAAAAGGTAGGAGAATTTAGGAAGGGTATTCATTTTAATGATAGGGGGAGTAGTGACCATCGATCAAAATCTTTCTCTACCATAGTAAGGAGAGGAGTAAAATTAGCCTTAAAAAGGTTATCAAATGTGTCTGTATGTTGAGAACTACTCTGGCATTGTGTGAAATAGGTAGTTACGAGCTGCCGCATTTAAAGGGAAAAGCTTGCTCTTATTCAATTTTAACTTGTAACCAGAGATTAGGCCAAATGCATTATTAACAGATAGCACAATTGGTAAGGATACATCAGGGTTTGAGATATAGAGAAGCAAGTCATCAGCACAAAGTGAGATCCTTTGTTTGATGTCACCTCTGAAAATTCCCGTTATATGTGGGTTGGATCTAAGTGCAATTGCGAGGGGCTCGACGGCGATGGCAAAAAAAAAGGGAGACATTGGACACCCCTGTCTAGTGCCTCTGAAGGGAGGGAAGTAGTCTGAGTGGGTGTTATTCGTTCTGACAGATGCAAGTGGAGAAGTGTATAGTAACTTGATCCAAGCAATGAATTTTTTGCCGAAGCCACATTTTTCAAAGGTGTGAAAGAGGTTGCCCCACTCCACTCTATCAAAAGCCTTCTCAGCATCTAACAAGGTTAGAATTTCTGGGAGCTTTGAAATTATACATAATATTTAAGAGTCATCTGATATTTGAGAAAGAATGTCTATTTTTTATAAAAACCTGTCTGGTCAGAGGAAATAACAGATGGTAACACAGACTCCAAACGTGTAGCTAATAGTTTAGCTAAGAGCTTACCATCCACATTGAGCAGTGAGATTGGACGATAGGACCCACAAGAGAGAGGGTCTTTATTCTTTTTTCAATATCACTGAAATTGAGGCCTGTGTTAAGGATAGAGGGAGAGAGACTGATTCAAAGAATTCAATAAACATATTAATCAAGAGCAGCGATAATCTATCCAGAAACTTCTTATAGAATTCTATTGGGTACCTTTCTGGTCCAGGACATTTACCACCTTGCATTGCACGTCACCTCTGAAATCTCTTCCATGGTGATAGGTTCCTCCAATTGAAGCTTGGAGGCTGAATCCAATTTTGGGACAGTTAGAGTATTAAAACATTTATCAAGAGCAGAGGGGTCAGCAGATTGTTCCGAAGTGTATAAAGAGGCATAGAAGTCCTTAAACTGGTTATTTATTAGCTGGGGATCTATTGTTGCACCTGTGGGTGTTTGAATTTGAGAAATTTGTTGAGCAGAGGAAGACTGGCGAAGTTGATGAGAAAGCAATTGACTTGCCTTGTCACCATACTCATAGTGAGTATGTCTCAACTTAAGCAGCAGTTCCTCAGTTTGGCCTGTTGACAAGGTATTGAATTCAGCTTGTAAAGAGAGTCGATTCCTGTACACATTTGGGGATGGTGAGGTAGTGTAAGTACTGTTTAACTGTAAAATACGCGTGCATCCCCCCCAGTATGCAAGCTCCTAAATACTCTCCAGGAAACATATTGATTCCAGCAGCTAGGCTAAACTCTTGCCAAGTGGAGAGTTGTGACAATTATATTATAAAATATATATATACAGTGGGGAGAACAAGTATTTGATACACTGCCGATTTTGCAGGTTTTCCCACTTACAAAGCATGTTAGAAGTCTGTAATTTTTATCATAGGTACTCTTCAACTGTGAGTGACGGAATCTAAAACAAAAATGCAGAAAATCACATTGTATGATTTTTAAGTAATTAATTTGCATTTTATTGCATGAGATAAGTATTTGATACATCAGAAAAGCAGAACTTAATATTTGGTACAGAAACCTTTGTTTGCAATTACAGAGATCATATGTTTCCTGTAGTTCTTGACCAGGTTTGCACACACTGCAGCAGGGATTTTGGCCCACTTCTCAATACAGATCCTTCAGGTTTTGGGGCTGTCGCTGGGCAATACGGACTTTCAGCTCCCTCCAAAGATTTTCTATTGGGTTCAGGTCTGGAGACTGGCTAGGCCACTCCAGGACCTTGAGATGCTTCTTACGGAGCCACTCCTTAGTTGCCCTGGCTGTGTGTTTCGGGTCGTTGTCATGCTGGAAGACCCAGCCACGACCCATCTTCAATGCTCTTACAGAGGGAAGGAGGTTGTTGGCCAAGATCCCGCAATACATGGCCCCATCCATCCTCCCCTCAATACGGTGCAGTCGTCCTGTCCCCTTTGCAGAAAAGAATCCCCAAAGAATGATGTTTCCACCTCCATGCTTCACGGTTGGGATAGTGTTCTTGGGGTTGTACTCATCCTTCTTCTTCCTCCAAACACGGCAAGTGGAGTTTAGACCAAAAAGCTCTATTTTTGTCTCATCAGACCAAATGACCTTCTCCCATTCCTCCTCTGGATCATCCAGATGGTCATTGGCAAACTTCAGACGGGCCTGGACATGCGCTGGCTTGAGCAGGGGGACCTTGCGTGCACTGCAGGATTTTAATCCATGACGGCGTAGTGTGTTACTAATGGTTTTCTTTGAGACTGTGGTCCCAGCTCTCTTCAGGTCATTGACCAGGTCCTGCCGTGTAGTTCTGGGCTGATCCCTCACCTTCCTCATGATCATTGATGCCCCACGAGGTGAGATCTTGCATGGTGCCCCAGACCGAGGGAGATTGACCGTCATCTTGAACTTCTTCCATTTTCGAATAATTGCGCCAACAGTTGTTGCCTTCTCACCAAGCTGCTTGCCTATTGTCCTGTAGCCCATCCCAGCCTTGTGCAGGTCTACAATTTTATCCCTGATGTCCTTACACAGCTGTTTGATTGAGTGTGTGGAGTCCGTTTGATTGAGTGTGTGGACAGGTGTCTTTTATACAGGTAACGAGTTCAAACAGGTGCAGTTAATACAGGTAATGAGTGGAGAACAGGAGGGCTTCTTAAAGAAAAACTAACAGGTCTGTGAGAGACGGAATTCTTACTGGTTGGTAGGTGATCAAATACTTATGTCATGCAATAAAATGCAAATGAATTATTTAAAAATCATACAATGTGATTTTCTGTATTTTTGTTTTAGATTCCGTCTCTCACAGTTGAAGTGTACCTATGATAAAAATTACAGACCTCTACATGCTTTGTAAGTAGGAAAACCTGCAAAATCGGCAGTGTATCAAATACTTGTTCTCCCCACTGTACATACGTACATACACACACATATAAAAAACATATAAATAATTATAAATGAAAAAATAACAAATAAAAAAAAGATTTTAACAGGAGGCACTGTAGTAGTGTCGAGCCTTACCTATCAAGCTGCACTGCAGATAGGCTAAATATCCATCTCGTTGCTCCAGTCAGTCTGGGGGAGCAGTTCCCTGTCGAGTCGTTGAACTTGTGAAGAACTCCGCTTGGTAGTGTGATCCTGAGCTTGGCTGGGAAGAAAGGCCAAACTTGAACCCGGGAAAGGTGTGCAAAAGCCCCTTTGCGTTACCAAACGCCACTCGTTTCTTGGCCACGGAGGCAGTGAAGTCTGGAAAAATTGACAGTCTCTTGCTTCTGTACAGTAAGGCTGATGCTTCTCCAGCTCGGCACAGGATCTGGTCCCGGATGTGGTAGAAATGCACTCTAATGACGAAGGGCCGTGGGGGATCACCCTCTCTGGGTCTAGCTAGCAGTGACCTATGGGCACGGTCTAAGAGGGGGTTTTCTTCGAGGTGAAGCATGTCCTGCAATGTCTGGGGCCCCTCCAGACCTTCTAGGACCTCGCATTTTTCTTTAAGCACTTTAGCATCAGATGAGAGCGAATTCACTGTGGCCTGAAGGGTGGTTAGGTCATCACTGCAAGACACAGCAGAGCACTCTAGTTCAAGTATGGCAGTGCACTGTGTACGTAGTCACTGTTGTCTGTAGAGCAGCTACAGATTATTTCAATTCTTCCTTAATTGAAGACATTTCTGAGCGGAAAGTGGAGAGAGTGTCAATTTTCATGTCAAGTTTATCATATAGGTCTCTTTTGAGCCCATCCAAAGCTTCTGTGAATTTCCTCAAACTAAGGGCAGCGTCCTGGCCGTCGCTGTCCTTCTCCCGCCCTGGAGAGTTGCTGGGCGGTGTTGCTTGCCCAGGCGAGCCTGGGGCTTTAATGGGGTCTCCTTTGGGAGGGTCTCTTTGTCACGTTGCATATTAACAGAACGAAAAGTGGAGCGTTGGTAGAGTGACATCCGTTTTATTTAACTTGTATAGTACTGACAAGTACCAAAAATAAGCACAGAGAGTAATACAAGTGACTGACATGATACAAACACATACAAGAACCCACACCCAGGTGACAAACACAGGAACTTAAATAGAATCCCCAATTAGAGACAATACGAGACAGCTGTCTCTAATTGGGGATGGAACTCAAACCACCACAAAAGACACCCTGTGAGAACTGCCAAGCTCTAACCGCGGCCCTCCAACTCTCCACTAGAGAGTTGTCCGCCAGAGACAATGCCACAGTCAGAACCTGACACTTTTAGAGCTTGTCTCTTTTATCGGCCATCCCCGGGACTTGTGGAACAGTGAAGGGTCAGATTATGTTTCGTAAATGAAGCTCAGCAATATAAGTCAAGTTGTAGACTAGACTGCGGTTTTAAACAACAGAAATATGACGTTTGCTCAATTACCGGCTGTGCTAGCTTGCTGACGAAAATTCTCTAACTGAATGCGGGCTTCTAATGGCATGTCACGTTTACATTGACTATATCCCGTTTTCACAGATATGAAGAGAGAAGAGAGAAGAGATGAAAAACCTTGCTTTGGGTATTCTGCCGACCATGGCAACCGAAACTGTGTCGGAAGCAGACAGATGTGCCCGCCTCTCCAGTTGGTTAATCTATCAGGAAAATTCAAGGCTTTGCTGCGGCCTACTTTAGCAATCCTCCAATCAGAGATTCACTGACATTATAACCGTTCGGAAGAGCAACGAGATATGAAACTATGTCAACAATACTTAGTAAGGCGAAATTAATTAAACAATAAATTAAACTGTGCTTTAAATTAAATAAATAACAACTTGGCGGAGCTCCGGTAAATGTGTCTTATGTCATTCGTGCACCCGGAAATCCCCAATTAAGTTTATATGTGAGAATTGCCAGAGCAATCTGAGATGCCAAAACTATTTCCGAAATCGCTCCGATGTTCTTTCCCCCAGGTCTTCCAGGCCAGTTCACTGCTGATGCTAAACTGCTCAAATAAAAATCAGTGAGTTTATCTAACTGACACAAATGGATAAATACAGGCAGATGGTCACTTATCAGTCACTGACACACATGTATGGGCATGCAGAGCTCTATATTAAAAGATTTGCACCAAAACCATTTTCCAGTTTAACTGGGGGATGGGACCCCAGAGGGCATAACTGGCAAACTGCTCACCCCAGCAGGGGTGTAGACATCTTGGGAGCTTCTCGACAGAGTCTGGCCTGTTCCTTTCAGCTGTGACACTGTTGGCCATATTGCTCTTTGTTAAGGAACAGTATCTTATTGTTGAATACTAGAAGAACCTTGACCTGTGTCCCTACCATGTTTGCTGGGAGCATGACAGATTATTTCCCAGGGTGTGTTGTGTGTGTGTGTCTGTGTGTGTGTGTGTGCTGTACGCACCATAGTCATGTGCTCTCTCTGAGTTGAGCTGTAGCCTGGAGATACCACCCTTTTGCTCATGTGATTAGTGAGGGTGGGGTTGGCCAAAGGGTTCGAGATTGAGGGTGGATGCTTGCTCCTCTTGTAACTCAGAAGCACTAAAATAAGCATTCTGCACCATTCAACTAAGATGCCTTCTCAAACATATTCTAAATATGAATCTATTTTTATCTCTAGGAAATGTATTGGCATGTCCTTCGAGCATAGGGTTTGGTTAAAAGGGAGAATGGATTGTTCACACCAACCAAACTTGGTCCTGACGATGAAGTTTAATTATTTGGACTGACCTGGCACCTTGGTCTGGGCAGCAGTGCCAGCGTTACAGCAGCTTTAGTGATTTAGCACTGGGCCAGCCATAGGCTGAGAAGACGCTCCAGGCGCTCCATTCATCCACATGCTCTTTCTTCTCATCCACAAGGAATGCAAAACTATCCCCCTTTCCAATTCTTTCCAGGTCCACTGCCTTCTTCTCAAAACCCAGAGAAACAACATGGCAACCGTTTAATGACAGTAAAACTCATTGGTCCTGGTAGTCCTTCCTATCACGCCTGGCACTTTCTTTTCTCTCTGTCTTCACACTGTGGAGCAGAACAGTAGTGTTCGTATAGCAAATCTTGCGTAGCACAGGCATACTACTAAAAACTTTCAGAACCACACATCAACCTGATCTTCCCTACTGTCATGCTTAACAAAAGAAAATGTTACTAAACCTAGCTTAGACATGTTTGCTAACAAATACAGAAACTAGGCAAGTCATTGTATGTGATGAATGGGAATTATTTAGAGAAATTATTCTTCTACACTAATTAAGGAGGAAAGAGTTGGGTAGGACTTTATAACAACACCTTAAATAGTTTATTCATAATTTATTAATAATTATTCCCACATTTGTAAATGTTAGTAAGGTAGTTATTTACACATTTATAAACAACTTTTAAAGTACTGTTTGTCAAAATGATTAATAAGATAATTCCTGAGATGTTTAATAAACCATTAACTAATCAATAGTAAAGTAATCTAAATTGAGGGCTATATATTATTTATGAATACTTTATAAATGTTTTGCTAATGTTGTCAACCTCACGAAGGTGAACTAATAATAAAACAGAGAGACAGTAACCTAGACAACAGCTGGTCGGACCGGAGAGATGTTTTTCATTCCTTCATTACTTTATTCCTTCATTACTACTGATATGTGATTGAGGTAGAAATGTTACATGTATGATTTGCAGGTGGAAATGTGACATGTAGAACCTTTACATTTTTCAGAATCTTCAGTCTTTTAACGTCAATAGGTTTGTTTGCTGTCTCTTGCACATGGGTAGACCTGGTTTAGAACTTATCAGAGTATTGGGTCATGTCCACAAGTCTACACCTGGTTCGTATGGTTAATGGGCTGAGATGCAGTTGTATATCTGGTTGATATTAGTATTTGGATTCAGTTAAAGGTGTAGACCTAGTTTGTAGGAGTACTGGAGCTGAGGTGCAGGGGTAGAACACATGAGTATTCAGGCTTCGGCACATATTTAGACCTGGCTTAGTTGACTAATTGGGTTCAAGCACAGGCGCAGAGTTTGTAGGTATGTAAATTTGAATTTGAACTTGCAACCTTTGGAATCATTGGCAGATGCTCACAGGTGCAGACTTTGTACGTACAGTATGTACATTTGAGGTGAAGTACAGGTGTAAACCTGGTTTATTTGAATATATGGACTGAAATGCAGAAGTATACCAATTTTTATGACAGTTGGGGTAGACATGTTTTTTTTATATATTGGGTAGGTTGTACACCTGGTCTGTAAGAATATTGGGGTTAAAGTACAAGTGTAGACCTGGTTTGAATTAATGTTGAGGCTTGGGTACTGGGGTAGACCTGTTTTATATGAGTATGCCCATGGATTTACTTGGTTTATATGAGTAATGGTGTGTAAGGATACAACTAGCTCTCACTGTCTCACGTCAGAATTAGAATTTCAAAGTGTTTAAGGTTAAGATTAGGCATTAACTCAGAATTTTTAAGGTTAGTGTGAAGTTTAGGCATTAACTCAGAAATATTAAGGTAAGGCATTAACTCTGAATGGTTAAGGTAAGGCATTAACTCTGAATGCTTAAGGTAAGGGTAAAGGTTTGGGATAGGCTTAAAACAAAAATCTCTAAAACAACTTTCTATCCCTGGATTTGAACTTACAAGCTTTGGAATCAGAGGCAGATCCTGGAATCAGAGGCAGATGCTTGCGTCTGTCCACCGTCCCCATCCACAACAACCTAGCAAAACCAAAACGTACTTGAAGTGCTCACTGTTGCCCCTAGTGTCCGGTTTCCACTTCATCTTCTGACGTCGTCAAACATGGATGGACGTTGAATACTGACTTGTATCACAGGTGACCTGGCTGAAGGATACACAAGGCTCATACAGGTAATGGGTCTGGATGGACGTCTATTGCCCATTCAAATCCTTTCTGGCAGAAGTTTGTGGTAGGAAACAAAGTGAATGGGGCTGGACCACATGTGTTATACTTGCTTGGCTACCCAAACTCCTTGATCCGGTCAAATGCTAGGCCAAGCCCACGGCCGTTAGTTTCTTCTCCGCAATCAGTCTGGATCTGAGTACCTCCCCGATGATTTCTAGAGCGAGTGTGTTGTGTCAGTGTAAGTATGTGTCGGTGAAAATGCCAATAAATTGGTACTGCTTTTTAAATTGTATTAACCAATCGACTGGAGCTTAAATATTCAACAGTTAAAACGAAATGTAAGATAGAATATGAGCCATTGTAAGCTCTAAAGGATTGTGTCCATTCTTTTTACAGAGCACAATGACAGTTTTACTATTGCAAAACCGCTGTGTGTGTTTGTTGTACTGTGGGAACTGTGGCATTACTGTACAGAGAGGTATTACTGTGAAATGAGACGTGTTATTGTGCAGGGGCATATACAATACAGGGAAATAGCACTTGCTATTTAAACTTCATGCATACTTTCACTCGATCTTCTATTTTTAATGCCTCTCCTATTAGGCCTAGTCTCCCAAAGCTAGTGCAACGCTGCTCTTGAGTAAAATCACATTTTGTAATTGACATCCGAGAGGCTGGTGAAATAATGTGACCCAGTGAAAATACGATTTCTGTCAAGTGAGGTTAGTCTTTAATAATCACAGACACACATGGGTGGAAAACCACTGTGAATAAATGGATGAAATGCATCACTTTGAGACTAATCCATTTTCATCACTTTGAGGCAGTAAGTAAACACTAGCACAGACTCTGCGACTGTCAACAAGCTAAGACATGGTTCTAGGGTAAGATAAGGCCTATTCCATCTCCAAAGTCAAAGCTTGAGACATAGTTTCACTTTGGGAGAGAGACAGAGAAGTGGAGAGAGATTGAGAATGAGAGATAGATGATACAGTATATGCACAGAGAGAGGGAGACATTGATAGAGAGAGAGAGGTGTGTGTTGAGAGTGTGTGTAAGCCTGTGTGTGTGTTGTTACTTTTTTTTATTTTTGTTACAAATACATTTTTACATACATGGTACTTTTATACATAACATCACATAACAGAAATACAGAAATACACATTACATTACATTTATATTATTTTATACTAATTGCTCAGAGAAAGATTTTATTTAACAAGTAAAAAACAATTCTCAAAAAGACATGGGTCATGATATGATTGACACCCCTGTTTTCGATACCTTTCAATACCTCACCTTGCGAGGATAACAGCACTGAGCCTTTGTCTACAATGTTTTATGAGTTGGCAAACACATTGGGAGGGATATTAGACTATTCCTCCATTCTTGATATCCTTCGTCTGCTTTTATGGACTGCCTGTGTGTGTGTGTGTGTGTGTGTGTGTGTGTGTGTGTGTGTGTGTGTGTGTGTGTGTGTGTGTGTGTGTGTGTCTGTGTGTGTGTGTGTGTTTGTGTGTGTGTGTGTGTGTGTGTGTGTGTGTGTGTGTGTGTGTGTGTGTGTGTGTGTGTGTGTGTGTGTGTGTGTGTGTGTGTGTGTGTGTGTGTGTTGGAGTGTCAGTAGTATGTGCCAGTGGATGGGTAGAGTCAAGTGAGTGTGCAAGAGAGTCAGTACAAAAAAATTACAATATATAAAAAAACAATAAAAGGGGTCAATGTAAATAGTCTTAATAGCCATTTGTTCAGCAGTCTTATGGCTTTGGGGGTAGAAGCTGTTCAGGAGCCTTTTGGTCCCAGACTTGGTGCACTGGTACCGATTGTCGTCCGGTAGCAGAGAAAACAGTCTATGACTTGCGTGGTTCGGAGTCTTTGACAATTTTTTGGGACTTCCTCTGACACCGCCTGCTATAGACGTCCTGGATGGTATGGAGTACGGTCCGAGTGATGTACTGGGCCGTACGCATTACCCTCTGTAGCTCCTTACAGTCAGATGCTGAGCAGTTGCCATACCAAGCGGTGATGTAGACAGTCAAGATGCTCTCAATGATGTAGCTGTAGACATTTTTGAGGATCTGAGGGCCCATGCCAAATATTTTCAGCCTATTGGGGGGGGAAGAGGCACTGTCTTGGTGTGTTTGGACCATGTTAGGTCCTTAGTGATGTGGACACCGAGGAACTTGAAGCTCTCAACCCGCTCCTCTACAGCCCCATTGATGTGAATGTTCGGCCCTCTGTTTCCTGTAGTCTTGGATAGATCCTTTCTCTTGCCCACGTTAAGGGAGAGGTTGATGTTCTGGCACCACACTGCCAGGTCTCTGACCTCCTCCCTATAGGCTATCTAATCGTCTAATCAGCATTCTCACATAGGTGTCCCTATTGTCCAGGTGGGAAAGGGCAGTGTGGAGTGCAATAGAGTTTGGGGCGGTATGCGAATTGGAGTGGGTTCAAGGTTTCTGGGATTGTGGTGTTGATGTGAGCAATGACCAGCTTTTCAAAGCATTTCATGGCTACAGATGTGAATGCTAGAGGGAGGTACTCATTTAGACAGGTTGCCGTGGCGTTCTTGGGCACAGGGACTATGGTGGTTTGCTTGAAACATGTAGGTATTACAGACTGGGTCAGGGAGAGGTTGAAAATGTCAGTGAAGACACTTGCCAGCTGGTCAGTGCATGCTCTGAGTATGCGTCCTGGTAATACGTCTGGCCCTGCGGCTTTGTGAATCGAGTATGGAATGCATTTAGCTCGTCTGGTAGGCCCGTGTCAATGAGCAGCTCTCGGCCGGGTTTCCCTTTCTAATCTGTGATAGTTTGCAAGCCCTTCCACATCCGAAGAGCATCAATGCCGGTGTAGTAGGATTTGATATTTTTCCTGTATTAACACTATGTCTATTAGATGGGTCATCGGAGGGCATAGCGGGATTTCTTATAAGTGTCTAGATTAGTGTCCGGCTCCTTGAAAGCACCAGCTCTAGCATTTAGCTCAGTGCGGATGTTGCCTGTAATCCATGGCTTCTGGTTGGGATATGTACGTACAGTCACCATTGGGATGAAGTTGTCGATGAATTTATTGATGAAGCCGTGGCTGATATGGTAAACTCCTTAATATCATTGGATAAATCCTGCAACTTATTCTAGTTTGTGCTAGTGAAACAGTCCTGTAGCTTAGCATCCACTTCATCAGAGCACTTCCGTATTGAGTATGTCACTGGTACTTCCTGTTTGAGTTTTTTGCTTGTATTCGGTGCTCCATTGATTTACAGTAGAAGTGATTGGACTGATGTGTCAACTTCATAGTTAGCTAGTTGTTTACCACACATTGTTACCACTTCTTCAAGCTTGGTATCGTAGCTGGCTGAAACATGTCGACTAGCTTAGCTATCTTCTTGTCATGTCCTGATATGTTTCACCTGTCTGTGTTTGTCCCCTCCCCACACCAGGTGCACCCTATCACCATCATTAATCACTTTGGTATTTAGCCTCTTGGGTGCTGTTGGCATTTGCCAGATCGTCTTGCCTAGTCAGTCGTTCCAGCGCTCTCTTGTATTACTAACTCTGCCAGTCTGTTTCCCGGTATTTGGACCTCTACCTGCCTGTTGGATTACGTGCCTGTCTATCCCCTCCTGTGCCTTCGACCTTCTGATCTCCTGCTAAAACGAACTCTGCCTGTGTTAAGGATTACGAGCCTGTCTACTCCTCTGCACTGCCATCCTTCTGATTCCCGGTACCGAACGCTGCCTGCATTACGACTACGAGCCTGACTCCCCTTATTGGACTATTGCCTTTCTGATTCCCTGTTACGAACACTGCCTGTCATTCACTACGAGACTGTCTTGCCCCATATACTTGATTAAATATTTAATCATATCTCTGCCTCCGTGTCCGCTTTTGGGTCCCGTATATCTGTCGTTGTGTCACTTCTAGAAAATAATTGTAAAACTTAGCATTATGAAGGAAATGTAGAGATAAAACGTGTTGGTGCTCATTAGCCACCTAAACTTGAAAATATGTCCAGCCATTAAAATAAAGCAAGATGGAAAATAAAATTAAAGTGTAGTGGTTCGTGGTGGTACATGGAACAGTGGCTAACATCTGTTTTGAGGTAGGCTAGCTGTAATATCCTTTAGGCTACATGTCTTATTGCTGATGTTTGATGGCAGACTGTAATACCAATGTAGAAGAATGGTTAGTTATAAATATATTTGATCTAACTTTAACTGCAATTGATGAAGCAAGGGAATAGCATATTGTTAACCGGGCCTATTTGGAACAGGCAGGCAGATGCACACAGTGTCACAATATTGCAGAATGTTTACTAGCTAGTTTACTCTATTAAAATATGCTCGACTACTGTAGTCTTCCATGTAATAAGAACTAAAGATATCGGAAGTAGCCATAAACTGATCATAACCCTATTGTTATAACATTTGTGCGTGTGGCTCAAAACTCAATTCTGGGATTGGTTATTACTAGTGCATTCAAAGTGTAGCCACTGTAGTGTACTGGTTTCGATGCATATGAGCTTTCATTGATTGAGTTTGCCCCACCAATATTTTCATGTTAAAATCGCCACTGGTGCTTGGGGTTATTGTCTTGCTGGAAGATCCACTTGCGGCCAAATGTAAGCTAAAATGTCCTGGTACCAGGTAAAGTTCATGGTGCCATTGACCTTAACAAGGGCCCCAGAATTTCATGCTTGCTTTATTTTATGCATACACATTGTTTACAACAATGAGTAGGTTTTAGGTTCTTATTTACAACAATGAGTAGGATTTAGGTTCTTATTTACAACAATGACTAGGATTTAGGTTCTTATTTACAACAATTAGTAGGATTTAGGTTCTTATTTACAACAATGACTAGGATTAAGGTTCTTATTTACAACAATGACTAGGATTTAGGTTCTTATTTACAACAATGAGTAGGATTAAGGTTCTTATTTACAACAATGAGTAGGATTTAGGTTCTTATTTACAACAATGACTAGGATTTAGGTTCTTATTTACAACAATGACTAGGATTTAGGTTCTTATTTACAACAATGACTAGGATTTAGGTTCTTATTTACAACAATGATTAGGATTTAGTTCCTTTTTAATATTTGACCATTTAACCAACTCATCCTTCACAAAAATCTGGAATAAAAGCACCAACAACATAAAACTGCTTCCTCATTCAATGCTAACCTTTTTCAGTCACATCACCATGAACGCCTCTTCAGACCAGCTAGAAATGACATGCCTTGGAAACTTAAGATATTACCCCTGAATTATATAATATAGTATAACATAGTCACAATAATATATATAATATAATATGGTCACATTCACTGTGGCCCATAGTACAGTTCTATAGAGGCAGATTTCACTCCTATATACTTCCCCTCTCTCATTGCTATTAGACGTGTTATCTACTGCTGATAAGGCCCATGGTGACGACAGATAACAAATACTTCATTCTGTTGGGTAGAGATAGGGACGGGATATTTTTTTTACAGTACTATGGAAGAAGTTTGCTCCCTTACACCAATAGTGTTATAGTAGTTCCTGCTATAGGTGTCTTTCTGTCACCTCAGATGATTAAAATTTATGTCCACACCAACCTCCTGTCCTTCTCCTCTCTATTATTCCTCTTTGATCCATTGAGATGTGGGAGGGTGTGAGGAACACAAACATCTCTAATAGACAAGAGAGAGGAACAAAGAGTTGTTGCTGTGTCAGACTCAAAGCCACTGATACAGGACTGACGACTTAACTAGGCAAGTCAGTTAAGAAGAAATTCTTATTTACAATGACGTCCTACACTGGCCAAACTCGGACGACGCTGGGCCAATTGTGCGCCGCCCTATAGGACTCCCAATCACGGCCACGAAATCCCATACACAAATTATACACAAAATCTCATTCTTTCCATTTCAACCATGTACAGCTTGCAAAATGCTGCTATTCTCTTAACTATAGCAGCCATGTCACAATGCAGTACATACTGTATGTCGACAGGTTTGATGTTACTATGACGTTGTTACTAAGGATCAATGTGGGGTCAACAGAGAATGTGACAAGCGTTCCATCATTCATGGAATCTTTCATACACTAGACTAGAGTATTTTTTTAAAGATAGATAGATAGATAGATAGATAGATAGATAGATAGATAGATAGATAGATAGATAGATAGATAGATAGATAGATAGATAGATAGATAGATAGATAGATAGATAGATAGATAGATAGATAGATAGATAGATAGATAGATAGATAGATAGATAGATAGATAGATAGATAGATAGATAGATAGATAGATAGATAGATAGATAGATAGATAGATAGATAGATAGATAGATAGATAGATAGATACTTTATTGATCCCAGAGGGGGCAGTTCTTTTCAAGCAGCTATGAAAAAAACACAGGGCAGGTGCAAAATGCAAGAACGAAAATGCACAAAAGACAGTTACACGATACATGATACATAGAGCGGCAGTATGAAAAAGTTTGTGTTTGTGTGTGTGTGTGTGTGTGTGTGTGTGTGTGTGTGTGTTGGAGTGTCAGTAGTATGTGCCAGTGGATGGGTAGAGTCAAGTGAGTGTGCAAGAGAGTCAGTACAAAAAAATTACAATATATAAAAAAACAATAAAAGGGGTCAATGTAAATAGTCTTAATAGCCATTTGTTCAGCAGTCTTATGGCTTTGGGGGTAGAAGCTGTTCAGGAGCCTTTTGGTCCCAGACTTGGTGCACTGGTACCGATTGTCGTCCGGTAGCAGAGAAAACAGTCTATGACTTGCGTGGTTCGTAGTCTTTGACAATTTTTTGGGACTTCCTCTGACACCGCCTGCTATAGACGTCCTGGATGGTATGGAGTACGGTCAGAGTGATGTACTGGGCCGTACGCATTATTCTCTGTAGCTCCTTACAGTCAGATGCTGAGCAGTTGCCATACCAAGCGGTGATGTAGACAGTCAAGATGCTCTCAATGATGTAGCTGTAGACATTTTTGAGGATCTGAGGGCCCATGCCAAATATTTTCAGCCTATTGGGGGGGGAAGAGGCACTGTCTTGGTGTGTTTGGACCATGTTAGGTCCTTAGTGATGTGGACACCGAGGAACTTGAAGCTCTCGACCCGCTCCTCTACAGCCCCATTGATGTGAATGTTCGGCCCTCTGTTTCCTGTAGTCCATGATAGATCCTTTCTCTTGCCCACGTTAAGGGAGAGGTTGATGTTCTGGCACCACACTGCCAGGTCTCTGACCTCCTCCCTATAGGCTATCTAATCGTCTAATCAGCATTCTCACATAGGTGTCCCTATTGTCCAGGTGGGAAAGGGCAGTGTGGAGTGCAATAGAGTTTGGGGCGGTATGCGAATTGGAGTGGGTTCAAGGTTTCTGGGATTGTGGCGTTCTTGGGCACAGGGACTATGGTGGTTTGCTTGAAACATGTAGGTATTACAGACTGGGTCAGGGAGAGGTTGAAAATGTCAGTGAAGACACTTGCCAGCTGGTCAGTGCATGCTCTGAGTATGCGTCCTGGTAATACGTCTGGCCCTGCGGCTTTGTGAATCGAGTATGGAATGCATTTAGCTCGTCTGGTAGGCCCGTGTCAATGAGCAGCTCTCGGCCGGGTTTCCCTTTCTAATCTGTGATAGTTTGCAAGCCCTTCCACATCCGACGAGCATCAATGCCGGTGTAGTAGGATTTGATATTTTTCCTGTATTAACACTGTGCCTATTAGATGGTTCATCGGAGGGCATAGCGGGATTTCTTATAAGTGTCTAGATTAGTGTCCGGCTCCTTGAAAGCACCAGCTCTAGCATTTAGCTCAGTGCAGATGTTGCCTGTAATCCATGACTTATGGTTGGGATATGTACGTACGGTCACCATTGGGATGAAGTTGTCGATGAATTTATTGATGAAGCCGTGGCTGATATGGTAAACTCCTTAATATAATTGGATAAATCCTGCAACTTATTCTAGTTTGTGCTAGTGAAACAGTCCTGTAGCTTAGCATCCACTTCATCAGAGCACTTCCGTATTGAGTATGTCACTGGTACTTCCTGTTTGAGTTTTTTGCTTGTATTCGGTGCTCCATTGATTTACAGTAGAAGTGATTGGACTGATGTGTCAACTTCATAGTTAGCTAGTTGTTTACCACACATTGTTACCACTTCTTCAAGCTTGGTATCGTAGCTGGCTGAAACATGTCGACTAGCTTAGCTATCTTCTTGTCATGTCCTGATATGTTTCACCTGTCTGTGTTTGTCCCCTCCCCACACCAGGTGCACCCTATCACCATCATTAATCACTTTGGTATTTAGCCTCTTGGGTGCTGTTGGCATTTGCCAGATCGTCTTGCCTAGTCAGTCGTTCCAGCGCTCTCTTGTATTACTAACTCTGCCAGTCTGTTTCCCGGTATTTGGACCTCTACCTGCCTGTTGGATTACGTGCCTGTCTATCCCCTCCTGTGCCTTCGACCTTCTGATCTCCTGCTAAAACGAACTCTGCCTGTGTTAAGGATTACGAGCCTGTCTACTCCTCTGCACTGCCATCCTTCTGATTCCCGGTACCGAACGCTGCCTGCATTACGACTACGAGCCTGACTCCCCTTATTGGACTATTGCCTTTCTGATTCCCTGTTACGAACACTGCCTGTCATTCACTACGAGACTGTCTTGCCCCATATACTTGATTAAATATTTAATCATATCTCTGCCTCCGTGTCCGCTTTTGGGTCCCGTATATCTGTCGTTGTGTCACTTCTAGAAAATAATTGTAAAACTTAGCATTATGAAGGAAATGTAGAGATAAAACGTGTTGGTGCTCATTAGCCACCTAAACTTGAAAATATGTCCAGCCATTAAAATAAAGCAAGATGGAAAATAAAATTAAAGTGTAGTGGTTCGTGGTGGTACATGGAACAGTGGCTAACATCTGTTTTGAGGTAGGCTAGCTGTAATATCCTATAGGCTACATGTCTTATTGCTGATGTTTGATGGCAGACTGTAATACCAATGTAGAAGAATGGTTAGTTATAAATATATTTGATCTAACTTTAACTGCAATTGATGAAGCAAGGGAATAGCATATTGTTAACCGGGCCTATTTGGAACAGGCAGGCAGATGCACACAGTGTCACAATATTGCAGAATGTTTACTAGCTAGTTTACTCTATTAAAATATGCTCAACTACTGTAGTCTTCCATGTAATAAGAACTAAAGATATCGGAAGTAGCCATAAACTGATCATAACCCTATTGTTATAACATTTGTGCGTGTGGCTCAAAACTCAATTCTGGGATTGGTTATTACTAGTGCATTCAAAGTGTAGCCACTGTAGTGTACTGGTTTCGATGCATATGAGCTTTCATTGATTGAGTTTGCCCCACCAATATTTTCATGTTAAAATCGCCACTGGTGCTTGGGGTTATTGTCTTGCTGGAAGATCCACTTGCGGCCAAATGTAAGCTAAAATGTCCTGGTACCAGGTAAAGTTCATGCTGCCATTGACCTTAACAAGGGCCCCAGAATTTCATGCTTGCTTTATTTTATGCATACACATTGTTTACAACAATGAGTAGGTTTTAGGTTCTTATTTACAACAATGAGTAGGATTTAGGTTCTTATTTACAACAATGACTAGGATTTAGGTTCTTATTTACAATAATTAGTAGGATTTAGGTTCTTATTTACAACAATGACTAGGATTAAGGTTCTTATTTACAACAATGACTAGGATTTAGGTTCTTATTTACAACAATGACTAGGATTTAGGTTCTTATTTACAACAATGATTAGGATTTAGTTCCTTTTTAATATTTGACCATTTAACCAACTCATCCTTCACAAAAATCTGGAATAAAAGCACCAACAACATAAAACTGCTTCCTCATTCAATGCTAACCTTTTTCAGTCACATCACCATGAACGCCTCTTCAGACCAGCTGGAAATGACATGCCTTGAAAACTTTAGATATTACCCCTGAATGATATAATATAGTATAACATAGTCACAATAATATATATAATATAATATGGTCACATTCACTGTGGCCCATAGTACAGTTCTATAGAGGCAGATTTCACTCCTATATACTTCCCCTCTCTCATTGCTATTAGACGTGTTATCTACTGCTGATAAGGCCCATGGTGACGACAGATAACAAATACTTCATTCTGTTGGGTAGAGATAGGGACGGGATATTTTTTTTACAGTACTATGGAAGAAGTTTGCTCCCTTACACCAATAGTGTTATAGTAGTTCCTGCTATAGGTGTCTTTCTGTCACCTCAGATGATTAAAATTTATGTCCACACCAACCTCCTGTCCCTCTCCTCTCTATTTTTCCTCTTTGATCCATTGAGATGTGGGAGGGTGTGAGGAACACAAACATCTCTAATAGACAAGAGAGAGGAACAAAGAGTTGTTGCTGTGTCAGACTCAAAGCCACTGATACAGGACTGACGACTTAACTAGGCAAGTCAGTTAAGAAGAAATTCTTATTTACAATGACGTCCTACACTGGCCAAACTCGGACGACGCTGGGCCAATTGTGCGCCGCCCTATAGGACTCCCAATCACGGCCACGAAATCCCATACACAAATTATACACAAAATCTCATTCTTTCCATTTCAACCATGTACAGCGTGCAAAATGCTGTTATTCTGTTAACCATAGCAGCCATGTCACAATGCAGTACATACTGTATGTCGACAGGTTTGATGTTACTATGACGTTGTTACTAAGGATCAATGTGGGGTCAACAGAGAATGTGACAAGCGTTCCATCATCCATGGAATCCTTCAAACACTAGACTAGAGTATTTTTTTATGATAGATAGATAGATAGATAGATAGATAGATAGATAGATAGATAGATAGATAGATAGATAGATAGATAGATAGATAGATAGATAGATAGATAGATAGATAGATAGATAGATAGATAGATAGATAGATAGATAGATAGATAGATAGATAGATACTTTATTGATCCCAGAGGGGACATTTCTTTTCAAACAGCTATGAAAAAACACAGGGCAGGTGCAAAATGCCAGAACGAAAATGCACAAAATACAGTTACACGATACATAGAGCGGCAGTATGAAAAAGTATAATAATACAAGATGTCTGGAGTGCAAAAAAGCTATAAAAAGACATTGCATAGTATGGGTGGATGGCTGAATATGTACACTATTCATTGGTGGATGGTTAACTATACTATACAGGTCGATGGCAGAGAAATACTTAAGTAGCTAAAAGTGAGAATGATAAAAGTGAGGGTAGTATTAGTTTACTTAATATACAGACTGGTTAAATGAACAGGTAAGTGAATATTTTGCATGGTTAAATAAACTGTACAGGTAAATATACAGTTAAATTGACAGGTCAGTGAATATTTGCATGGTTACATTAACTGTACAGGTAAATGACAGGAAGAGATACTTTAATAGCTAAATGTGTGTATGATATAATTTAGGGTAATAATAGTAATTCCCTTAAAATACAGTCCTTAGTGTGCAGGGTTTAATTACAGATAAATGCACGTATTGCACATTCGATCTACTAAAAGCAATGAAAAAAGATACAAATGACAGGATACTAATATGCATTCCTGAGTGAATGACTACGTAAGTTCAGTCCAATAATTACTTACAATAATGCTGGTGAAATGATATAACAACTGTACATGAATATGTTTATACAGACCTGAATTGAATGAGTGATTACAGACCAGAGTTACTCACGGATGGATGCAAAATTGTTAAACTAGGTCCCAACACCCCAACAGTTCCCGGTCTGTGTTGACGACGGCACGGCATCACAGTGAGGCATTCAATAGTATAATAGACGCCGGCATGAAGGACCTCCTGTAGCGCTCTCTGGCACACCGTGGTGGGATCAGTCTGTGACTGAAGGGGCTCCTCTGCGTCATAACCATGGCATGCAGAGGGTTGGTGACGTTGTCCATGATGGCCAGCAGTTTGGCCAGGATCCGTCTCTCAGCCATCTCCTCTAGAGTGTCAAGGCTAATCCCCAGAACAGAGGTAGCCTTCCTGATCAGCTTATTTACCCAAGAAGCAACACCAGCGTTTATGTTGGCGCCCCAGCACACCACTGCAAAAAAGATGGCACTGGCCACCACAGACTGGTAGAAGGTATGCAATAGTTTACTGCACACGTTGAAGGACCCCTAGCCTCCTCAGAAAGTAGAGTCGGCTCGGGCCCTTTTTGTACAGAGCCCCGGTGTTACCAGCCCATTCCAGCCTGTTGTCCATATGGACTCCCAGGAACTTGTATGACCCAACCATTTCGACATCCATCCCCTGTATAGGGACTGCAGTCAGTTGGGCCTTGGTTCTCCTGAAGTCCACCACCTCCTTTGTTTTGCTGATGTTGAGCTGAAGGTGGTTCTGCTCACACCACAACACAAAGTCATTGATTGTGCTCCTGTACTCCTCCTCCTGCCAACCCTGATGCACCCTACAATTGCGGAGTCATCCAAGAACTTCTGTAGGTGGCATGTTTCAGAGTTATATCTGAAGTCCAAGGTGTAGAGGGTGAACAGGAAGCGGGACAGGACCATTCTCTGGGGGGCCCCTGTGTTTCTCACTGCCCGTTCTGACACACAGCTCTGTAGTCGCACAAATTGTGGCCTACCGGTCAGGTAGTGCGTGACCCAGGAGACTAAGGGTGCTTCCACTTTCATCGTCTTCATCTTCTCACCCAGTAGCAGGGGCTGAATGCAGGGGGTCCAGTGATGTACACACCAGGGGTCTGAGGTGAGCGAGGACTAACCTTTCCAGGGTCTTCATGATGTGGGATGTTAGCGCTACAGGTCTGAAGTCATTCAGGACAGTGGGGTACGCCTTCTTGGGCACTGGGACGAGGCAGGATGTTTTCCACAGCACAGGGACCCTTTCTAGTCTCAGGCTAAGGTTGAAGCGTTGCTGGAGTATTTCACACAGTTGGTCAGCACAGACCCTAAGCCCCCTTGGGCTGATGCCATCAGGGCCCGCTGTTTTCCACTGATGTAGTCTCTCCAGCTCTCTCTTCACTTGGTTGGTGGAGGGAGTGCAGTGGAGTTGTATGCATCCTTCACATTAGCATATAACAAGTCCAGAGTTTTATTATTCCTGGTTGGGCACTTCACGAACTGTTTGAACGTGGGCAGCGTTGAAGAGAGAGATGCATTGTTAAAATCCCCCGAAATGGCAAAGAAAGCACTGGGATGCGCTGTCTGTAACCTCGGTGTCACCACCGATCATCACTGGGATTCATCACTACAAGACTGACTACCACGGTGTTGAGTTTATATGTCTCTCACCCTGTTTCTCTTTATCTTTCTCTTTCATTTTTCCTCCCTTTCTAACCAAACACACACACACGCGTGTGCGCCGCATGCACGCAGGCTGTGGGGAATGAAAAAGGTCATGTGAGAGAAGCATATGTGGCATGAGGCACAGTAGATGCTCTGTTTTAGGGGGGATAGTGGGCGGCGTCCATGTCCCCTCAATCCTTTAACTTCTAGTCAAGAAAGGTCTTTACTTGATTTAGAAGTGCTTGCTGAAAGCAAAGACAACTTCAGAAATCTGACATACTTCTTATTATTTGCTGTAGCGCCAAAATCATAAAAGCTACTTTTCACACTACAACAATATTTGCATAAATACCAATGCATTTTAATGTCCGTAGACTTGAATAGGAAAAAACCTGGTCGTAACTAACCATTTAAACTAGGAAACACTAAACACTTCAAATGTTAAAACATGCGGACCGGTCTGGAAGAGGTTGCTTGTATTAAGCTTTTTGATACCATTTATAAATATGAACTATAACCTATTTATATGTGCATAAAAGCTCCATAGGCTTCAATGGGAAGTATTTGGATTAACCACTGCTCTTGAACTGTTAAAGCTTGATGGATTATCTATTTTAAAAAAATCTACATCCCTAAGATCTAAAAAAGGAACTGGACCTCATGCTTTTTCTCATAATGTGTCTAGACTTTAGGTGCGTCTTCTTAAGTATGTTTCTCCTCTAAATTTGTAGCCTACAGCACTGATGAAGTTTCCGGACAGTGTCTATTACGATTGCAGGAGAATAGCTAATTTTAAATTTTTCCAAATACTGCTAGATTCAACAAATAAAAGAACGGATGATCTGACCAGAGAGGTCCAGGACCCGATAAACAGTCGCCACTTCTCCCAGGGACCGGTTGATGGGTTGAAAAAAAGACTGCAGCAACATGACAACTAACTGTAAGTTCATGGGAAACGACATCAGCACTGTCTGTGAATCTATGTTAATAGTGATAGGGAAACAGGATTTTCTAGAAGGACAATCGAGGCAAAATAACATTGTTGTGGATGGAATCCCAGAGTCTCCACATGAGACCTAGACAGAGTCTGAGGAGAAAGTGAGGAAAATATTAAATGATTAACAGCAGATGGATCATAAGAAGGTTAAGGTGGAGTGCGCACACAGGACTGGTAAACCTACTGCATCTTCGGCCCAGGTGACAGACCCCGTCGATAGCGGTACAAATTCCTGAGGTACAAGGACAAGGGTGGCTGTTATGGAGAGAGCCAAGAATCTTCCTCAACGAGGACTACTCTGAAGCCATGAAGGCTGATCCCAGCCATGAAGGCTGCCAGTGTGGGGACATACGGCTCATTGTCCACCCTCCATCCCTAAAGCCTGAAAGGGGTGAGAGAGTCAAGCCGATGGGTTCATGGATTCAGCCCTGCATCCTGATTGACTGCTTGGTTCGTTTGTTCTTTTCCATATTATGTCTATCCCTAAAAAGTTACCCAGGAAAGGGCAAAAAATGTCCCATAATATTATATGTAGCCTTAGAAAATGATAGCAGTCAGTATCTGGATCATATGTGTGTAATGCTTGATAGTGTATGTGATGTTAACAGAGACGTCTATTTTATGGGTGATCATGACCTGAATATAGACTGGTTTTCATCAAGTTGCCCGATCAAGAGGAAGCTTCTCACAGTAACCAGCGCCTGTGATCAGGTTCAGGTTATTAATCAACCTACCAGGGTGTTTACAAACAGTACAGGAACTATATCATCCCCATGTATTGATCATATATTTACTAATGCTGCAGAACTTTGTTCCAAAGCTGTACCCGTACCCATTGGATGTACCGACCACAAAACATAGTAGGTGTATCTAGAAAATCCAAAATGTTTACACTAATGCTGAAGCTGTAAAAACAATTTGTTGGTCTGAAGTGTGTAATTAGGGGCATCCAGATGCTGCACTTCATGCATTTATGAAATTGCTTCTTCCAGTTATTGATACACATGCACCGATTAAAAAAGTAACTATTATTATCATTGTTAAGGCCCGTGGATTGATGAGGAACTGAAAAACTGTATGGTAGAGAGCGATGATGCAAATGGAGTGGCTAATAATGTAAGTCTGGTTGCACATCGGCTTAGTAAATTTACTGTAAATTGAGAAATTATGTGACTAAACTGAACAAAAAAATGAAGAAACTGTATTAAGAATCTAAGATAATTATATAAAGTACGATGTTTTAGGCTCCCATGTGGCGCAGTGGTCTAAGACACTGCATCTCAGTGCTAGAGGCGTCACTACAGACAACCTGGTTCAAATCCAGACTGTGTCACAACCGGCTGTGATTGGGAGTCCCATAGGGTGGCGCATAATTGGCCCAGCGCCGTCCGAGTTTGGCCGGTGTAGGCCGTCATTGTAAATAAGAATTTGCTCTTAACTGACTTGTCTTGTTAAATAAAGGTTAAATAAAACAAATAATGGAAAAAAAGGTTTGGAGAACTTTAAATGAAATCATGGGCAAAAAGACTAATTCAACTCCGTCTTCAGATAACTCATTCATCACAAAACCTTTTGATGTGGCCAATTATTTGAACGACTACCTCATTGGTAAAGTGGACCAACTCAGGCATGAAATGCCAACAACAAACTGTAAGGCATCATATTTAAGTGATAACGCCCGAGAAGCCGGTGTTTGGAGGATATATCCTCCAAATACCGGTTTCGAGGGCATTATTAAGCAATAAGGCACGAGGGGGTGTGGTATATGGCCAATATACCACGGCTAAGGGCTGTTCTTAGGCACGACGCATCGACTAAGAATCTCTGATGTGTATACTGCATACTAAAGCTTACTACCACTGTATCTTAGTCCAATGCCGCCCTAACATTTATGTATATATTCTCAATCCATTCCTTATTTAGATTTATGTGTATCTGGGTATATGTTGTGAAACTGTTAGATATTACTTGTTAGATATTACTGCACTGTCGGAGCTAGAAGCACAAGCATGTCGCTACACCCGCAATAACATCTACTAACTACGTGTATGTAACCAATACATTTGATTTGATTTTGCAATTATAAACTGATTACTAAAGTAATTCGAGCAGTAAAAATAAATGTTTTGTCATACCCATGGTATACGGTCTCATATACCATTGCTGTCAGCCAATCAGCATTCAGAGCTAGAACCACCCAGTTTATAATCACCATATTACCAACATATTCAAATAATGATTGACATTTCTTCATTTATTTATTCATAATATTTCATCCTTCCACAAGATATAGTCCTGACACAAATTTAAGGTTGCTAGAGACACGACCCAGTCATTCAGTTATTTTGTTCTGTATCTATGGACTCGACCCAGTCGTTCATTCTAAATGTTCCATTGCCATATTGGCTTGCAACATTCTTAGCCCTTGCTTGCTAGCTAGCCAACAATGGCTAACTTACAGTCACGTAAAAAATAACAATGAGCTAATGAGGCGTGATTTCACCAGACATAGAAAATGTGCTCACTTGTCAGGACACTTTGTTCAGAGCAGCTAGGCAACAACACAGCTACAGTAACACAATCACTTCAAAATGAAGCTGGAAAGACTGCAAATTAGCTGCATTTCAATTGACCTTTTTTGGTATATATCCATAAAAGCCATGCTAGCTGATTCATGATTTGGAATTTAGCAAAACAAGGTAGTTTTATTCACATCAGGGGAATTTAGCTGAGTGTGGTGCAACTCCATACTATTCAAGGTAGCAGTGGAGGATGGTGACTTGAAAAATTGAGGAGGATGGGAGACCCACGGTGTAGGTGCAGAACGCACATAGACGACAAATTGTGTTTCAAAAATCATCAAAGACTAATTATTTTTAAATAAAACATTTAATAAAGACATTTATAGTACAATTTTATGGAGAATGGGAATGAGAGGGCTACTTACACAGTGTTGGAAAGGGATCACAGCAGTGATTGAATAAGGGTATGAGGCATGAGTTGAGGTGTTCAGAGGCTTGACCAGTTCAGGACAGGATTTGACTGCGAAGACAAAAAACAATAACACACTATACAGTTAAAAAGAGCTAAGAATGAGTTAGTCCAAGCAAGGAGTAAAATCATTGATGTGTAATAATGTGATTGTGTTTGTGTATGTGAGTGACTCTACATACAGTAGTGAGAGAAAACCATTGATGGGGTACTCATAGTTCTTGGAGGGGAAACATTCAACGTGCCAGTGGATGAGTGGGCACATGAGACGTGGCTTCAGTTCATGTCAGGAGAAAGTTGACAATGGTAGTGGAGTGGAGTAGTCATCACCTCTTAATCAGGGAACAGCTGCGCCATCGTAGGTTTGGACAACAAGCTTCTCTATGAAGTTAAACTCAGGCATCTCAAAATTCATAAAGTCAAACACAGACTGCTGCGCATCTCGCACACTTGAGACATCAAAGTAGCCTAAGAAACGTTCCTGAATAAAGCCCTGATCATCCACATACCTGACGATAACTGACAACTGCAAGCAGACTGGTGGCACCACAGGTCCCAGAGCGGTGGGGCAATTTTACCCCATGGAGCCTGGAGTTTATCCTTATATGTTAACCTAACTAGGAAAACTCTGTATTCTATAAGGTATGACAGTGATTCATCAGTTGTAAAAAGGTTTTATATGGGTTATGTTGGGACCAGTTATTCCTAATCAGGTCACATGGTTTTAAAAACTCCTGAAAAAAACTCCTGGCCCAGGGTGGGGATGAAAACCCTGTCAAGCTGCAGCTAACTTATATTTGTTCATATAAATTATATTTAGACTAGATTAGGAGGGGGATTTCCTCTACCCAGACACATAGACAACAACTAATAGACAATAAAACTCACAGGGCTGAGCTTTCTTTATGCATGTTTGCATCATTCTGACCTATGCAACTGTAGGCCTTATAAAAAATATACTCACACCTGTCATCACTATTATGTTGATTGAATAATTCCAGTTAATAATTTTGGATTAAAAATGTATAGGTAGCCTAGCCAGCCCAATTTTGAATATAAACTAAATTTGATCACATTCACATTTTCTCCTGACACACAAATGGACTATAAATGCATACTGTTACCAATTAGTTTACCCTGACCAGATTGACGGGGTGCATAGTCTGTATGCAGCTGCTCTTATTAGTAGCCTACAGTTGATCAGACTGAAAAATAGTATTGTTTTCATCCCATACAGCATGTCAAATTTCTAATGTTTAGGTGTAGCCAAGGCTGCTGCAACATTTATGTCATGAGTTTTTGCTTGTGTCTGTCCGGAGGGATTATATGTTTGCTAAATAAATACTGGAGGAAAGTGGAAAGCCTACTTGCGCTGCGTCAACCTCTATCTTTAACCTAACTGAGGCAATTCTTTTTGGATCCAGACCTAAATTGAGTAGGTCCTCTGAAATCAGAGTGGAGTTAGGGGGTGAGGTGCTGACTAAAAAAACCTCTGCTAGCTACCTGGGATAAATCCTTGATGGAAGCTTGGGAGGTGTGACCATGGCCATTAAAGTGCTTGGGAAGGTTAATGCCAGGACTAAGTTTTTGGCTAGAAAGTCCAAGCTGCTTGATAAGGACTTCATGAAAGTGCTAGCCGCTGCCCTCATTCAATGCCATTTTCACTACGCTAGTACTAGTTTGGGGGCTTATCTAAGCTCGTGAAGGGGAAGCTCCAGATAGCCCAGAATAAGCTAATCAGGGTAGAATTAAAGGAGAGTCCGTTTACTCTCATTGGCAGGAACTGCTATCAGGAACTCAAATGGCTGCCTGTTGAGGCTAGGGTGTCCCAGATGAGACTGGGGTTGATTTACAAAAGTATTTTTGGTTCAGTTCCCAGATATCTAACTGATGACATTCCCCGTGTTAGGGATGCACACAATCACAGCATCAGATCAGGTGTTGCTGACGTGGGCTTATACAGGTTCAGGAGTAATGCTGGAAAAAGTACTTTCTTGTATACTGGAATGAGTTGCCTCTGCCCATAAAAATGGCGTACACTCTGGCCAGCTTTAAAATGAAGTAAAAAACGGTTTGATGTCTTCTGATGTCAGGCTCTGGCCATAGAGAAGCCTATTGCTTCTCTATGTATCCATGGTCAGAGTCTGACAGGTCTATAATTTCTGTTTCTGTGTGATGTTTTGTGTTGGATCCCTAATTAGAGGCAACTGCACTGCATTGTCTCTAATTAGGGATCCTACATATGTTTGTATGTCCCACACCTAGGTCACGTTTAAGTAACTGTGTTCTCTTCCGTTGGTGTATTTTGTTGTTGTTTTGAATAGTTCTGACTAATTATAGTTTGTGTAAGAATAAAACTATGTCGAAGTATTACTGCGCTGCACCTTGGTCTCTCCATATACCAACCCGTGACATCTGTGCCATATGAACGACCCCTATGATGTAACTGCAATGATTAGATAGATGTTCTTCTTTGTTTTATGTTTTATTATCTCTGTTTTATTATCTATTATCTTTATTATTTTATGTTTTATTATTATCTTATTAGTCCCAGACTTTATTGTCTTATCCTCAATGATTTTACTGATGTGCATGTATGGCTTTCTCAAGTTTTACTTGTGCTTGTTTTTGAAAATGGTCGAATTAAGAAACTAAACAAAAAATGTAATGGCTGATGCGATGGAAGCTATCAAATCATTCAGAATTGTTTTTGACTTCCCAGAAAAGACAGTCGAAAGTTCGATATGTTCAGCAAGTAAAGTATTGTAACGTGCAATTACCTATGCAAGCTCCTTGTAGTTGCCCTTGTTGGTGGAACTTTCCCTATCGTTGTGTCCTCTAGTGTAAAGGCAAATTCTTGCATGCCCATAAAACACAGTGGTGTTGATAAGCCGCCTGAGAACATCCCTGTTTCTACTTACTTTCTCGTTGTGTTGGGCAGTTTGAATACACAGATCTTCATCATGATCGATGCAGCTTTTTCCCAGAAGCTTGAATCTGATGTGGGCATTTATGTGCTTTTGTTTTGCAGTTTAGCTGAACGATAAATGTTCTTCAGGTCACTGAACCCACCTTTCAACCAAGGCTCAGACTTTCCAAAAAGCAGGCCAGGCAAGCCCCTTGCTTTTAATTTGCAGTGTATCCCAAAGAATAAAAGGGGTTCTTCAACAAAAAGTCCACAACATTTTCAGCAGCTTTGGCCATTCTACCATTCTGGCAAAGAAAACTGCACACTTGAGCTGGTAGCAAATTTAAATAAATTCTAAAACCAAGAAAACTATTTATAATATGCCTCCTACGTCTCCTGTAATTTGAAAAAATGAAATAGAATTGAATAATATCCCAAAAATGCTCAACTATCACTCTTCACTCTTAATCTCTATCCAACAAAATCACCAAGCTTCTCAACACATAGAAGATTTGGTGACATATGAATATATTTAGTATAGTTTTATCTAAAAAGGACACTATTTTTAGGAAATGTCACTGAGGAGGATGGTCCTCCTCTGAGGAACCACTACTGCAAGGTAGCTCCCTTCTCTTCAGGAGAACATAGCAGGAGTGAAACGTAGGTACAACTCCAGAAGATTCAAGGTTGCTGCGTACAAGTCAGGGGAACAGAGCACGGGTGAAACTTAGGTGCAATATAATATAATATGTGGTTTTGTTCACGATAGGGGAACTGAGCAGGCGTTAAGAACTTTGGTGAAACTCCACATGATTATTGCATTTCCATTTTAGTTTTTGTGTGTTCCACTTTCATTCAGTAGCATATAGGAATGACATGATTATGCACAGTATTGTCGTCAATCGGAAGAACCAAGGACACAGACGGTTCCTGATGTTGTAAGATTCTGTCTGGTGTTTATAGAATAACTTGTACTGTGAGGATTCAAGGTTGCTGTGAGATCAGGATATCAGGACCTGCTTAGACAAAGCAACTGTAACAGTAGAGCAAAGAATCACATTGGATGCAGCATTGCCGTTATAATGAGTACATGATGCATGCTAAGGCATGAATTAAATAATAAAATACTAGAAGCAGAAACGTATGCTCATTTTCTTGTTTAGCACGTTTTAGCACTTTGCTCTTTCACCTTTTGTATTCTTTCGAGCATGGATTAAATTAAGTATATTTTTGCATCTCTGCCTCCTTGGTTTTTTAATTTTATGGCTTGATGGCGAGTACCTTTTGAACACTTCATTCTAGCTTGAGCACAAACCATCATACTTGCTTTCAACTTGCCCCGGCTGCCATGAATACCAGAACTTCATCCACCTTTCACTTAAACAATGGGGCCTACTGGAATTCTTTGCAGTTTTGTTGTTTTCAACTGCTAAGATCACTTGCCCCAGGCAATAGATCAACCCTTAAGGTCAATCCCTGAATGCTACTACCTTCACTCAAACTATTTCACAATGATAAATACTTCAAGACTTGCAGGCACACATAGTTTCTTTAGGAAATGTAATTTTCTAATTGTAAATATTTTAATGAATTACTTGTTTAAAACGTTGAAGAAAAAGCAATACATGTATGTCATATCTTAAAACTGTTAACAACTGTCCCTATTCTGTAGTATCTGATAGGCCTTACTGCTAACGTGCTAACTGATACACCAACAGATAGGCTTAATGGATTCTATTGTTTGCATAGAAGCTGTCTTTTTCAGTGGGATGGTGCATTATTTGATTGAGATGTATCACATCATTAGAAGAAAGATCTGTTTGAATAGTTACAGTAAATCGATGGTTGATGACATGAACGTTCATCTGAGGGGATCTAAAGGGGGGTTAATTGTATGAGGTGGTCAGACTGAGTTGTAACAGGAATCAGGTTTCATAGTATGTTAGCCACCTGACCCGGCAAAAGGGGTCTGCATTCAAGTCATCTGAGCTGAAGTGTTAGGTTGTAAGTATGGTTGTAAGAAATGCATGCATGCAAGCTTTATGTAGGCCTACCTGTCCTGTACATTATCGCTTGAGTGTGTTGCATATAGTGTGTTTTGAATCGTGTTATGCATGCCTGCTGGGCTTGCGGTCTGTTGTTCTTGTGAAAGAGTATACACTGGGGGCCAAAAGTTTGGAATATTACTCATTCAAGGGTTTTTCTTTATTTGCACTATTTGTTTACATTGTAGAATAAAAGTGAATACATCAAAACTATGACATAACACATGTGGAATTATGTATTAAAAGTGTTAAACAAATCAAAAAATATATGTCATCAAGCCACCTTTGCCTTGATGACAGCTTTGCACACTCTTGGCATTCTCTCAACCAGCTTCACCTGGAATGCTTTTCATCAGTCTTGAAGGAGTTCCCACATATGCTGAGCACTTGTTGGCTGCTTTTCCTTCACTGCGGTCTGACTCATCCCAAACCATCTAAATTTGGTTGAGGTTGGAACCAAAAATCTCAAATTTGGACTCCAGACCAAAGGACAAATTTCCACCGGTCTAATGTCCATTGCTCGTGTTTCTTGGCTGAAGCAAGTCTCTTCTTATTATTGGTGTCCTTTAGTAGTGGTTTCTTTGCAGCAATTCGACCATAACGGCCTGATTCACACAGTCTCCTCTGAACAGTTGATGTTGAGATGTGTCTGTTACTTGAACACTTTGAAGCATTTATTTGGGCTGCAATCTGAGGCTGGTAACTCTAATGAACTTATCCTCTGCAGCAGAGGTATTTCTGAGTCTTCCATTCCTGTGGCAGTCCTCATGAAGCTGGTTGAGAGAATGCCATGAGTTTGCAAAGGGTGGCTACTTTGAGGAATCTCAAATATAAAATATATTTTGTTTAACACTTTTTTGGTTACTACATGATTCCATAAGTGTTATGTCATAGTTTTGATGTCTTCACTTTTATTCTACAATGTAAAAAATATGCAAATAAAGAAAAACCCTTGTTCCCCATCCAACCTTACAGAGCTTGAGTGTGTCCTGTCTGGACTAAATTAACTAGGAAGTCGGGGCACCACGGGAAAATGTTGTTTATAGAGTTACTATTTCCCGAATTCAACTCTTCACATAATTTAATATCTTATCGAATACAGTCTTCTATTAATGAATTACTATTACCTCATAAATCTCATTCTTGAACGTCGTAATCTCTTGTAGTCTGCAGAAACCCTAACTTACTGATGAATCATTCATACACAAATTGGCTAAATAATTTATTTACTAACTAATTAAGCAATTACAGAATATATAAAACATACTAACATTATACAGTAAATACTGTCCCTAGAGAACATAACAAAACATGACAGTTTGGTTATAACACGATATATTCAGAGAGAAAGAGGGGGGGTTGGAAAGAAGAGACAAAGGAATAGGTCTCTATCGGACATGGGAAGCTACACTCACGTAAATACAAAATATTATGCACTTTAATAACCGCCCATTCGGAGAAAGAAAATGCAATTGATATATTTACTATTGAGCTGGGCTTCGATTGATGGGTCGATGATGTAAGACTCTGGTTTTCCCAGTAGAGATCGCCATTGTCCTTTATAGAGTCTTTCTGGTCGTAGTGTTGATTAGATACTTTGGAGAGAGGCTTCGGAGCAGTGTCTGTTTCCTTGTCCTAGGCTTACGTATGTTTTCAACTGCAGACTGGTAACTGCGACGACTAGGATTTAATCACTTCTTTTATGTAGTGATCAATAGTTCAGAGTTCATACCATTTCCAGCCGTGTAGCTCACGCTTTACTTTGGATGGTCTATAGAAATTCACAATTTCAAGGTGTGGATCAGCATCTCCACGTTCTCTTGGAATGGTAGAAATTCAACCATTAGCAACCTTAGCTTACACCTTGGTTTGCGTGGTCTGGTTTGAATTGCGTTATGGGGGCTTCTATACTCGGGTTAGAAAAGGGGCCGTTTCATCATGTTTGTGCCCACCTGGGCGTGGCCATTGACTGAGCCTAAGTTGCCATAAAACAACCAATTCTCATTTAGATTACTAAAATAACATTGTTATCTTTCCAAAAGTATTCTTATACTTAATCATTCATCTTATACAACATTCAGATGCAAGCCTCCTAACTGAGAAACATATACAAACCGAGATACAGTAATGCAGTTATACTGTCTTTCATGATGTCACAAAATGAAGCAAAATCGACAGGGTCGTTCTTGGTTTCTCCACCGACCCTTTCCACATTCTCAAAACTAGAAATATTGTTTAATTCCCCAATTTCAGGGATGAAGGAGTTTTGTCGGGAGAAGCTCCATTGTTCTACTGTGAAATCCTCTCTCCTCTCTTTCTGCATGTCAAGGGGGAGAGAGTCTCTGCCAGGAATGTATGGCCTGGCATGAAGTCATAAAACTGACCCCCCCGCCTCCCCCCTCCCTCTCCTGTGGGAGAGAGAGTCCTGGGCAGGCCGTTCATGACAAGAGGATCTGCAGAGAATAATGGGAGAAACTCCCAAATACAGGTGTGCCAAGCATGTAACGTCAGACCCAAGAAGATTCGAGGCTGTACTTATTGCCAAAGGTGTACCATAATCAAAAGTGAAACTTGAAAGGCTTTTCCTTGAAAGCTTAAGCTGAGAAAACTGTGCAAAACACATGACCTGGAACTCAAACTCTGGGGCTACAACATCAAAGTCACAAAATTGGTCTACAGTCACTAATCCTTTCTATATTAGCTTTGTTTTAGGTGTTAGAAAATAACCTTATTAAATCTGGGCCATGTGTGTAACTGAACCTATTACAAAAATAATACAGAAAGTACATGATTAAAGACGCAGTCTGGGATCTTAAACACTTACAAATTCGTAACATATCTAACATATCTCTATATATTTTGTTTCTTTGCAGGACGTAACATACTTTATCATACGGAATGGATGACGTAGTACAAAATTGTGCATGATGTTTGGGGACCCGTTTTGGCTCGTGAGCACTACTTTCAAAACTACTGGCTAAAATTATACAAAAGCCCTGGAGAATCACTTTAATATGACTGTCTCGAGAGTATACCATGACCTAGGATTAAATAGCATTTTGGACATCCCCCAGGGTTTCATAAGGTGTTTCTAGATTTCAAAAGTCGAATATGCTTGGTAAGCATATACCAAACCCTCATACTGTATGATTTATGCAAAATGTATGCAATTTTTTTGTTATTTTGTAAATAGTTTTTTCTTTTTCTCATTCTGAATAAATAGGCATATACAAAATTCTGTTAACTCACCATAAATGTAAAACGCAATAGCTAAAACCTAATCTTTATGGCACTGGTACTGAAATACCTGCCCGGGAACCAAATGTGGCCCATGACAATATTATATGTTGCCCCTGATGTCCCCTCATTTCATAGAGTTGCGTAAATGGTGCAAAAATACTATAAAACTACGCTGGTGTTTGGGTAAAATCACTGCGGAAGCCAAGCCAGAAAAAGAAGCCGTCATTTATTACAACCTATGTGTTGTGATAATTGTGCTGTTTTCTCTATAACCTGTTAGTTCATGTCTTGCCACCGTGATATACTGTATGCCAAAGGCGGAGAAAATAAGAAGACAGTGGCAGAATAAATTCAACCACACCTTTGTTTCATCACAAAATCGGAAAGCAACCACTGTCTGGTAAAGTCCACAAACCATATTGCATGTAACAAACAGTTACATGACCTATAGCATGGTCAAGCAAGTTAATGTTTCCAACATTGTCTGACTACTAAACAACTATGGATTTAGAACCACGGAGAGTTACTGCAAGTCGCAAAGAAAACAGGAGCTGCCTCCACTATTCCAGCACCATTTCAACTTCAACATGTCAACATCATCGAATCACCTATGCCTAGTCTAATACAGTGACAACTAAAAGATACCAAAAACGATTTAGTCCAATCAACGTAAGTTAAATATGATGTGGTTCTGATTTCTCTCTCTCTCTCTCTCTGTGTGAGTGTGTGTGTGTATTCCTAGAAAAAACATGTTGACTCACCCTACCTGTAGAAACGCCAATGCCATCGTCCTTTCTTTCATGTTGACGAAACGGTTTATGACTCTGTCATACAGCACACGCTTTTAGTTGTTGTCCTAGGCTACGTATCTAAAATGCTTGCTCGCTAGTCTAACTACCTTTCATGGGAAATGATGAGCCATCTAGTTAACATTAGCCTACCACATCTAGCTACATATTGAACTTCCATCCTCTAAGTTCAGGGGCACAATGTTTGAATTTATGGTTGGATCAGAATCGCCGTTATAATCATTGGCCAGTATGGAGAATTAAGTAAAACCAAGTCCAAATCCCTATCGCCACCTCCTTTTTATCAAAGGAGGCCAAATGCTCGCTGGCTTCCCTTGCATTCAATGCTACAGGTGGCAACAATGTCATACTCTTTTTGACCAGACAGCATCAGATAGATGGGTTATCCATAGAGAGACAGAGGGGCGCTGTTTCGCTCGGTCGGATGCTTTATTCTGTGAGATATACAGTATATATAAGATATACAGTCTGAAACACAAATAGACAAAATACAAATGTAATATTTTTGTCCATTTTTTGGGGAAGCCTGGATTCCCTTGGCATCCATGGTCACATACCACTGTCTACTGAACCAGTCTATTACATACACATTTCTACTATTTGTCAGATCAACTATTGGTGGACTTTATCCTCACAGCTGGCAATGCAAATTATAGCTGTTCAGGTATGCAAGGAATCTAATTGAAATGCTTTTTGTTATTGTTGATGCCACACCTGGCTGTCTGCTAATGACCTCTGGATGCAGTCCAACACATCACCACCAGTTGATCTTAGTACTTCAACACAATACCCCGATGCCCTGTGTCTTTAAGACATTCAACTGCATGTATAGCAAGCCTTCACTCAGCGGCATTCACAAGCGCGAGCACTTCAGAGAATAGACACTGTTACAGCACCGCAATATAGATGGAATTTTAATAATGGAATACCACTGGGTTCTGTTTTCTGTCTTGTTGCAGTTAACCTTCCAAACAGGTAAGCCATAATATTGGTCAACATTATCTCTCAGCCAACTGTTGTGGGCTAGTTGTTGTTTTACAGAAGTTTATTGATCACACTTCACGAACATGATCACCTTGGTCACTACGCTAAATTGTATTTTTTCCACTGTTTTGTTCATTATAATTATTTGTTCGTTTTTCATGTGGGCTATAAATATGTAATTGGATTGTATTGTAGCCTAAACTACACATATTTACAGCAGGTTATAACTATATATGGTCGATCATTTTGTCAACACAGATCGTTCAGGACGTAGAGATAGCCTGCCTACCTGTTGGTTACCCTGTACCTAGACATTTTTAGTTAGTCACTGAAACCTAATGAGGAAATTGGATATTTGTCCGTTCAGCATCAGTTTGTGTTCCTCTCAATTATTCATCTAGCAGGCCGGGCACAGTAGGAGACTGGCAAAAAGTAAATAAACAGCGATTTATTTATGGAGAGATTTATAATTGACCTCGTTGTAGGCTACAATAAAGATTTAGGCATTACAATTAGGAATCTTTCTTCTTGAAAGAATGAAACTTGTTGTTTTGATCAACTATATGATTTGGGAATAGGCAGTGGTGGGAAAAGTACCCAATAGTCATAGTAAAGTAAAGATACATTACTATAAAATGACTCAAGTAAAAGTGTCACCCAGTAAAATACTACTTGAGTAAAAGTATAAAAATATTCGGTTTTAAATTGACTTAAGTATCAAAAGTAAAAGTAAAAGTATGAATCATTTCAAATTACTTCTATTACGCGAATCAAACAGCGCAATATTCTTGTTTTTGTAATTTATTGATAGCCAGGGGCACACTCCAACACACAGACATAATTTACAAATGAAGCATGTGTGTTTAGTTAGTCTGCCAGATCAGCGTCAGTGGGGATGACCAGGGGTGTTCTCTTGATACCAAGTATTCATAATGTAACAAGTACTTTTGGGTGTCAGTGAAAATGTATGGAGTAAGAAGTACATTATTTTCTTTAAGAATGTAGTGGAGTAAAAGTTGTAAAGTAAAGTACAGATACCCCAAAAAACGACTTAAATAGTACTTTAAAGTATTTGTACTTAAGTAATTTACACCACTGGGAATAGGCCAGGTAGCCTAGTTATAATGTACAACATTAGTTCAACAGCCGAGTAGAAGGTCTATTTGTATAGGCTCGCTGAATACTTTGATATTTTCCAAGAGCCTCTAGTCATTGGCGCAGAAAGCGCTGTGCGAGCCAGTTCCTGTTGTCAAGTCTTGTCATCTCAGCGATGCCGCTGATTACTGTAATTATGGAAATGTCTAGGAATTCCTTGGAAGTATGCAAATAACCACTGGCAGAGGAACTGTCGAAAAATTAGTTTTGCGTAGATAGACCTATTGTTGGCCTGTGACTGTTTATGTATGTTTTTGTGACAATAATGTTTACATCAACATTCCCGTTAAAACTCCGTTTTGTAATCCTTGGAATGCTGTTTGATGTTGGGACTTCAGGTGCCATGTTTGTATTTGCTTACATCGTTTAATAATCAAGCACACACTTGAAAACACACAACAGGCAAAGGCAGATAAATAATCTCAGTAATACTGTGAAAGGATGGGGGAGTTTGTCTGCAGGGTGGGTCGGAGTTTGTTTGTGGTCTGTTACAGAGAGTGGCACGCAATGCGTTGTTCCTGGCACGTCTTTGTCCTGGATGTACAGCCCAGGCAAGTTCTGCCTGCTTCTCGCTGTGCAAGGGTGTTTTTCACCAATTGTATTCTGCAGGTGGAGTTTATTTTGTTCTGCCTGCAGGTGATTTCCCATTTCCACATATACTCTGCTAAATTCTATTTAGGCTATATTCCAGTGTTGGAAGGAGTTGAAACATAAAAAGGGTATCGTTAGAAAAATTAAGTTCTCCTCTATTACAGTAAAACAAAACAAAAAATGTCTCAATGTGATTCAGTGTCCATATGAGCGATTCCGTTGGACCAAACCTCAAATGCAAAAAGCGAGTTGAAACCGATTGTCAGAGAGGAAGAGGTGATCTCTCATCTTTGTTGTTGTGAGTGGCAGGGGGAGGGTATTGGTGTGTAAACAGAAAGGAAGATGCGAAGCGAGAGGTTTCGCTCTCGCCAAAACTGTCCAAAATAAGCCCACTGTCACCTGTCTTCCCGCCTTTGGGACAATGACTCCCATTGTTGGGGCGGAGACATGAGCATCTCATCATTATATAAAGATCTCTGGTGTACACGGGAAGGTGCACAAAGCACAGAAGGAGCAAAGGAGACAAGACCAAAAATACATGAGAATAAGCGACCATAAACGCTCATTAAAAACGTTTACAATTATTTATCATTTGAATTAATCAAATGTATTTGATATATATCGCCCTAGCCTATGCACAATTCACTACATAGGCATCTCTGTCACAGACATGAAGTCTGTTAACGATTCAGAGAGGCATGAGGGAATATTCTTTCTTCTCCTGTCCTAGAGCCTAGGCTATTTCCCTAGCCAGTCCCAATCCCACTGAAACCCAAAATCCTGACTCCTGTATTGCATTAAAATTCCTAACTTTCTTCTGTAATCCATAGGTTGTATTATCAAAGAATGTCCCTCACCTATGCATGTTAAAATACCGGCTATAACATTTCCCCTGCTTCTCTGTGCTATCTTGTACTTGCTTCCCATATGAGAGCTTCGGTAGGCAATGTGTGATCAACAAACAGTATAATAGTTTGGATACCTTGATACACTACGTTAAGATAACTTGATACACTACGTTAAGATACCTTGATACACTACGTTAAGATACCTTGATGCACTACGTTAAGATAACTTGATACACTATGTGGCCAAAAGTATGTAGACATATGCTTGTCGAACATCTCATTGCAAAATCATGGGCATTAATATGGAGTTGCCCCCCCCTTTGCTGCTATAATAGCCCCCACTCTTCTGGGAAGGCTTTCCACTAGATATTGGAACATTTCTGTGGGACTTGCTTCCATTCAGCCACAAGAGCATTAGTGAGGTTGGCCCTGTTGTTTGGTGATTAGGCCTGGCTCGCAGTCGGTGTTCTAATTAATCCCAAAGGTGTTCGATGGGGTGCAGGTCAGAGCTCTGTGCAGGCCAGTCAAGTTCTTCCACACCAATCTCGACAAACCATTTCTGTATGGACCTCGCTTTGTGCACGGGGGCATTATCATGCTGAAACAGAAAAGGGCCTTCCCCAATTTGCCACAAAGTCGGAAGCACAGAATCGTCTAGAATGTAATTGTATGCTGTAGCGTTAAGATTTCCCTTCACTGGAACTAAGGGGCCTAGCCCGAACCATGAAAAACAGCCCCAGACCATTATACCTCCTCCACCAAACGTTACAGTTGGCACTATGCATTCGGTCGGGCAGGTAGTGTTCTCCTGGCATCCGCCAAACCCAGATTAGTCCGTTGGACTGCCAGATGGTGAAGCGTGATTCATTATTCCAGAGAACGCGTTTCCACTTCTCCAGAATCCAATGGCGGCGAGCTTTACACCACTCCAGCCGACGCTTGTCATTACACATGGTGATCTTAGGCTTGTGTGTGGCTGCTCGGCCATGGAAACCCATTTCATGAAGCTCCCGACAAACAGTTCTTGTGCTGACGTTGTTTCCAGAAGTAGTGAGTGTTGCAACTGAGGATAGACAATTTTAGACAAAGTTGGCGGTCCTGTTCTGTGAGCTTGTGTGGCCTACCACTTCGCAGCTGAGCTAATGTTGCTCCTAGATGTTTCCACTTCACAATAACAGCACATACAGTTGACCGGGGCAGCTCTAGCAGGTCAGAAATTCGACAAACTGACTTGTTGGAAATGTGGCATCCTATGACTGTGTCACATTAAAACTCACTGAGCTCTTCAGTACTCTATCATTAGTAAATATACATTTCATTTGCTCTTAAATCTTTACATAGTGGCGCAGCCAAGCCGACACGGAGGCGCAAGTGCTGGCATAGTGACCATATCTTGTTTTAAATGCTGTAAATGGGCACTTCCTTTTTTTTGCTGTATTTCCCGGGACTCTCGGGATAAATATGAATTATTGCTGTATTTCCCGGGACTCTCGGGATAAATCCCGCCATTGAAACTTGTTTTATTTTTGGGGAAAATTTTTATTAATCCCTAGTGAGAACAATGAGGAGGAGGATGGAAATAGCTGTCCTCCGGCTAAACCGTGGTGCTACCCAAGAAAGTGCTGTTGAGGCTACTGTAGACCTTCATTGCAAAACCTTTAAAAAAATTAAACATTATTTTGTGACGTGAATATATTTAGAATAGTTTAATAAAAAAATTATAACTTTTTTAATGTTTCACTATTTTTATTTTTATGGAATTCACTGAGTAGGATGCTCCTCCCCTTGCTCCTCTGAGGAGCCTCCACTGCTATATTCAGTGTTCTGGTTTTCACTATTTTATACAAAAAAAAAACATTTCAGTCAGCTTGAGAGCCAAAGGGTGCCTAGGGAACGGAATGGGAGAGAACTAGGTTGGCCTTCAAAGCAAAATCAATATGTCAGCCAGTGCTGATATAGCTGCAGGTAGATTTCAAGTTGTGCCAAGAATTGTATCTTTGCCAAAGTGATAACTCACCTGTAATTTTTCAGTCAGGAAGTGATGTCAATATATTGATGGGAGTGCTATGATAATGATTTGTATTACTATCAAAATGCATACAAAACAAGCTATGAGGCTCCCATCTACCCATCCTCAGTATTGACATACATTTCTAACTCACTATTACTGTTGAAGTACATGCAGTGCACTCTTTGCTGTTAAAGATACAGGTAACTGCAAAAACAAAGGAAAAGCTTGTGTTAAAGGGATACAAAGTAAATTAAAAGCAGTTGCTTCCACACAGGTGTGGTTCCTGAGTTAATTAAGCAATTAACATGTACAAAAATGTTGTGCATTATTTTGGCTACCATGACTATAAGAAGAGATCTCAGTGACTTTGAAAGAGGGGTCTCAAAGGAGCATAGAGGGTTTAAAGGGAGTTTGTGTGTGAGTATGTGAGTATGTGAGTGATTGTCTCTATGCCTCAGTCAGCCCAATTGAACACTTATGGGAGATTTCTGAGCGGCCGCCGAGACAGCGTTTTCTACCAACATCAACAAAAACCTATAGATACTGATCAAGTTAATTTAGAAACTAACCGATGTCAGTCATGAGGACTGTGGAGTGTTATAATTACATTTGTAGTAGGCCTACTATTGAAACAGATACATGAGGCTGTCAACTGAGTCAGAAATTCACCGGTTTCAGATTCTTCCCCAATTTGTTCATGTTTTCGTTCTCAAAGTCACACGTTTCTTAACAGAAAAACAACAAAATTGTATGTTCTAAGTCCATAACAATGCTTAAACCACATCAGGAGACCACTTTTGAGGTCTGGGAAAAATCTGAGAAATTTTGATTTTTTTGTGTAGGTACCCTTTAATTCAAGTGTGCAGGCACCTAGAACTGTAGTTTGGTTTGCAGTGTTTCTGTAGAACATGAGATGGAGTTTGCAAAAGAAAAGGCCACTGGATTGATGCAAATAATGATATCATTCTGGCAGGTAGGCATAGGCTACTTTGTAGCTTGTTTAATAGAGAAGGTTTTTGGGAAAGCCTTTCCATCTACCAGAAGATGGTTGGGTCTAACATTAGCTATCACTATATTTCTTCTGTGCCTTAATTGTTAATTATCCTAATCATATTAGCAACCCATGATAGTTGTTGCATCTTTAAATCCACCCTCTTTCTAATGGATAATTCCATCTCTGTCCATAAAACTGCTCACGTGTGGTGTACAGTGTTTTCTGGCAAATTGCATTTTGGAACATTTACGTGTAGGCTTCCTATCGTATGTACATTGTTGCGCCTGAAATGTGAAGAAATAGTTTATCAGCCCTATTAATTGATAAGGTGTTTACCTCCAATATCACTACTTTGATACGTATTAGTGGGTTGATACGTATCGGTGGGGATTAAGAAGTGAGTATATGCAATGCCCACTGAAAAATAATTGGGTATACGGCGTATACTTACATATACCCTCCACTACACTACAGATATTCAGTGATTTTGTGTATGATATCCAGAGCACAGGAAGTTGGTGGCACCTTAATTGGGGAGGACGGGCTTGTGGTAATGGCTGGAGCAGAATTAATGGAATGGTATGAAATGTGTTTGATGCCATTCCATTTGCTCCGTTCCAGCCATTATTATGAGCTGTCCTCCCATCAGCAGCCTCCACTGATCCAGAGCCTGTTTTATCTATACTGTACTGTAATGAAGATCCCGACCATATTACTACAGGCAGCTCCAGGCCCACCATCACCCCCAGCAACCCCCACCTGGTCATTCCACTCAATGCCCCCTTCAGTCTGCGTTGCCAGGGTGACCAGGTGATGCGGTGGCAGCGGGAGGACCGTCCAAAGCTGAGGGACGAGGTGCTGAGTAATGGGGTGTCCGACCTGAAAATCCCCAAAGCTCAGCCTGTCCACATGGGCCGATACATCTGCCTGGAGGAGAGCAGCGGAGAGCAGAGCTCTGTCTACGTCTTTGTCAAAGGTGTGTGTTTCTGACTGAACATGCATGGCCCTGTGTGAGTGTGTGAGCATGTATGTGAGATGTGATATGTTTATGTGTTTTTATGTGAGTGAGCGAGCGAGCGAGCGAGCAAGCAAGTTAGAGAGAGAAAGAGAGGGGGCGGGAGAAAGTGTGCACATGGGAAAGGTACCTGTTTTTTCTCTGATCTTGTGATAAATCCTTTTCTTAGAGGGGCATTGTTTGTGGTTGTGTTTGTGCATGAAAGGTTTTACAAGTGTCTCCTGGATCGATAGGTATTTGGATCAGTCTTTGGATCTTACAATACTTAGACTAGTGCCATGACCATAGGACAGTACATTCTAGATAGAATTGCTTATTAATTATTGGGAGGTGCCTACAGTGTGTTGATTATTGCCTAAAGAGCAAACTAGATCTGTCTCAATGTTTCGCTAACACAATTAGCACTATCTCCTAATCTCTTCTCTCAGTATTATACATACTATCTCCTAATCTCCTCTCTCAGTATTATACATACTATCTCCTAATCTCCTCTCTCAGTATTATACATACTATCTCCTAATCTCTTCTCTCAGTATTATACATACTATCTCCTAATCTCTTCTCTCAGTATTATACATACTATCTCCTAATCTCCTCTCTCAGTATTATACATACTATCTCCTAATCTCTTCTCTCAGTATTATACATACTATCTCCTAATCTCTTCTCTCAGTATTATACATACAGTATATACACTCTGTACATATTTCCATATACACTGTAAAAAGTGGGACGGCACTGTGGTTCGTCTGAAGTGCTTTTACTGATTGGAATGATTGAAAATTACACTTTGGTTTGTTCAACCTATTCTATTCAATTTGTCTGAAATCAAATAACAAATTTGACAGATCAATGTGATTATTGGAATTGAATTTAATGAAAGCTTCTGAATTGCTTTCAACACTTGCGGTGGAGGCAATGTAGTGGCAGCAGCCTAGCAGAAGATTTGGAGGCGTGGCTTATTGGGGTCATTTTAAACTTCTACACTGCCAGGTTTTTTAATGATAGTGGCATAAATGCATGTGGTACTAAAGAGTGTTCTATGTTAAGGTAGCCAATGCTTGGTTACAATATTGTGGCTACTATATATACAATTATTTTGTAAAAAATATGTTTGTAAATATTACTTTAAGCTATTGAACAAACTTAATTTCTCAATTTACAGGGAGTTTATTTAATTGCTTGTAACCCATTTGAAGAAATTTGGATAGGTAATTCCAAATTAAAAAGTGAACTTGGAACGAGATGGTGGACAGAATTTGATGTATTTACATGAAATATTAGTTTGTATGTGTTATTTATTAGGTTGAACCAAAGGGGAAAAGTAATTTGAGTGTTGAAAAAAATAGGTTGCAACTTGAAATATAGGTTTGATAATAATCAAATAAAACAGTTGGCATTAAATCATATATTTGGTGTAAATTGACAAAACCTAATTAATTTACTTCTAACCAGTTGAAGTGATTATTTTAGGTTGATCAGTCTACCTGAGGTTGTTTTCATACCACAGTGTTGATTTTAAGTTGTTTTTTTGGCAGATCCTGGTAATGCCTTTAGAAAGACCATAGTGTTCAGTATCCTAACTCGTGCGGGAGACAGCGCCTCCATCCCCTGCCTAGCAACCGACCCGGGCATGGTCAACCTGAGCCTGGAGCCGTGTCATGGCGGTGCCCTCCCTACTGGCCTCCGCTATGTTGCTAGCCTGGAGCGGGGCATGGTTATCTACGACACTAAGAAGGCCTTCGAGGGCTGTTATATCTGCACTGGCAGACTTGGCAGCACCCACGTTAAATCACATCACTATGATCTGACTGTGCGCCCAGGTAAAATAACATTATCTGTGTGTGTCTGTTCTGGGATGTGAAGTACAGTATCCAGCTATTTTATTTGATATTCAAAAAATGTTATCTCAGTCCCAGACATGGCCCCTGTGATTGAGATGCGGGAACCCAAGAGGGTGGTCCTGACGCGGGGCCAGACTCTTACCCTGACCTGCAGCACCACCAATGTCAACGGAGACATTAAGCTGAAGTGGGCCGCACCGCCCGGCACGGTGAGAACCCTTTGCCCTCTGTCTGGGGGGTTGGCCAGGGAGGCTGGAGGGATACCAAGGACAGATCTCCAACAGACTGACTGAAAGAGAGATTGAGATTGAAATTGTATTGGGAAAGCTGAAAAGATAGATGTCAAATTCGGGGATATAAAGTTATAACAAAAGCTCTCAGAACAATGTTTGTAAGATTTAGAAGGGACAATAAGAGTTATGAAAGGTTTACAAGAGAATCCAAAACGCTCCAAGACTGAGACTTCAGTATCTTGAGAAACCAGTGTGATGGGAGGTTGCAGGATTAAGTTTGTGTGTATATTTACTGAGTCTCAGGGTCGTCACGGTGAGGTGTGTGTTTACGCCTGTGTGTGTGTGTGTGAAAAGTTTCTGGCCGGGGAAGGAAGGAATACAGCCCAGGCCAGGATTAACAGGGTTAATCTCTAGACATCTCTGGGTGTTGATTGACAGGATGCCGTGTGGGCTTCGTATCCACAGCAACCGGCGGTGGAGAACACCTCACGCATCCTGACTGAGCCCATCAAACATGTCCGCAGCGCTAGGCTCTACATCAACTCTGTCAGGGCACAGGATTCTGGGAGATATCGATGTGAGGGTCAGAATGAGAAGGGAATCAGCTCTGAGTCAATCTGGCTGGACGTCTATGGTGAGTATGGCATTACAGTGTATGGTAAATTATGTAAAACTACTGCTGATCAATATTACAATTCTCCATTTGAATGGGTTGTATTATGTATTTCCTTGAAGTGAAACTATCGCAACACAAATGTGAAAACCTAAGTGTAAATCAAGTGGTTTTGTTTAGAATATATGGGTTGTTTGTCTTCCAGATAGAGGCTTCATTAATCTGTCTCCGTCAGACAACGGCACAGTGCGTGTTCGTGCTGGCGAGAGTCTGTCCCTGTGTGTGGATATGGAGGCCTACCCCAAACCACACACCTTCACCTGGAGCTTCTCAGGCCAGCAGCTCAGGAACACCTCCGACCATGTCATCACCACACAGAACCACCAACACAGGTACACCCGCATACATACACACACACGCACGCAAGCACGCAACGCACACACGCACGCACGCGCCCACATGCACACATGCACACACGCACACACACACACACACACACACACACACACACACACACACACACACACACACACACACACACACACACACACACACACACACACACACACACACACACACACACACACACACACACAAACACACACACACTATAAATTAATTAGGGCCTCAAGGCTTTTAGTGAGTGGGAGTATTGTGCAGTTAAACTGTGGGAAAAGAACACCATGGGGCAGTTTCTGACCTAGGCAGAGCACTGTGCTGATCATGAGGTGGCTTATTTTCCAAAATCAGCATCTATAATGTGAGTTGTTTTTTAAAATGTTGTTGTTGTTGGTTCAATCACCAGGTACAACAGTGTGCTGAGGCTGGTGCGTTTGAAAATGTCAGAGAGTGGAGTCTACACATTTTATGCCTCTAATGGTGACGCAACGGTCAATCAGTCATTTTCAGTCTACGTAATCAGTAAGTCGTAACATTATATTCTCTAAATGTTTTCTGTGCCTTGGAGCCACACATACATTATGTAAGGAAATGGGCAGTTAGAGACTTAATATCTACATACTATCAATATGATGTAATTAATCATTAAAATTATGTTGCATTTATGACTAGATCTTCACAGACAATTCACCATGTTAAAGCCCAACCACTTTACACAATGAGCAATGATAGCTTGGTTATATACATGGGATACCAGTACTGAGTGGATGTGCAGGGGTTCGAGGAAATTGAGGTAGATACGTACATATTGCTAGGGGTAAAGTGACTAGGCAACAGGATAGATAAGAGACAGTAGCAGCGTATGTGATGAGTGTGGAAGTGTGGAAGTGTGTGTCTGGCGAATGTGTGCCTGTATTATGTGTGTGAGTGTGTGTCAGTGTAAGTATGTGTGAGTGTGTGAGTACTTGTCATTCATGCTAAGAATGCCCACCTGGCATCATCACTAACATCTCTGTGCTCCTGTCAGGTAAACCAGAGATTGTATCTCACGAGGGCCCGGTGGACGGACAGGTGCGATGTGTAGCTAAGGGATACCCCGCCCCACAGATCACCTGGTACTACTGTGAACAGCCCTATATGAGGTGAGAACACACACACACACACATACTCACAATGGCAGGCTATGATCGGACTGCGTTGATAGATCAAGGGAATTTTGAAATGTAACTGTAATTACTTTTTGTTACTCTGAGAAGATATTTGTTTCAACCCTCAGTAAGAGGGTTTCAACATGGTCTAGTTATCTTGACCTCCCCACAGTAGAAGCAGATGTGGGATTGGACAAGCATGACTTGCTGGAGAAATGAAGGGATATTACCATTTGTGATTAGGGACTGGACAGAGATGATTTGTGATTGGTTTGTTGGCTTGGCACGAGAGGACTGTTATGATTTGGGGATTGGACAGTATGTTCTAGGAAGTTCCCTTCAGTCAGTCACTCGGTATACATACTATGGGGAGTCAACAACCAATCCTATTAGCCTAAAGAAAACTGAAATCACCCCCAACGGGCCAATGGATGCCAAGACCGCCCTTGGAATCCCCACCTTCCTGGCTATAATACCGGGGCTTGAATCAATTTCCTAAATGTTTAATTTTCAGCTCATCTGAAGGAAGAACGTGTCACACAATTTAGAAACTTTTCAAGAACTCGAAGGCTACAAGATTTGGCTCTGACTTAGCTGTCTGTTAGTGCGGAGAAAGGAATCGTCCCTCTAGATGTTGTGAGTTTTGGGATCGTTTTTTGTGTTTGCTAAAAGCTGACTGGTTTCTGCTCTGCTGAGCGTTTAGTGCAGCCGGTATTTCGTAGTTCCCAAGAACGATGGACCATTGCGTTCCATCCTGGACTTGCATGTTTTAAACAAGCACAGCAAGGTTGCAAGTTCAAAATTCTCACACTTCCCAGCGATTGGTTCACGTCCATAAATCTGAAGGATGCATATTTTCATGTGCGATACATCCTCCCCATCTCCCTATCACCCCACACCTTTTCTATGGAGGTGGCTTTGGCACCAGTTCGGTGCCAGGGGTCACAGTATTGGCCTATCTGGTCATAGCGGAGTCAAGGGAACAAGTGGAGCTCCACACTGCCACACTGGTTTTCGCATATTCAGCCTCTGGGGTTCATAGTGAATCAACAGAAAGTTGGGGAAGGGAAGGTTATATCTCTATGGAGTGGGGACTGCACCCCTCAGTGGTGGCCCAGATTTGGAACCGGTTCTGCAGATCTTACGCATCGCAAGTAAACACGCATAGTGGTCTGTTCTTCTCGATGAGGGATCTGGGCGCTCCATTGGGAATGTATGCTTTGGTGTATCAGTGGCCTCTGCCCCTGCTCTATGCGTTCGTCTGGTGGACCTGATTCAGTCCACCGTGCAGAGGGTCCGTCATGGAGGGTCTGTTGTTGTTTCTGGTGGCTCCCCGTTGGCCCAGACAACCCTGGTTCCCAGAGACCATTTGCCTGTTGGGCGAGGGGTTCCATGTCGTCTAGGATCTATTGTTCCAGGCGCACAGGAGGATTTGGCATTCATGACTGAACAGTTGAATTTGACGGCTAGGGGTTTACCCACAAACGGGATTATGACTATACAGTCCGCCCGTGCGCCTCTATGAAAGAGTTATATATATATATATATTAGTGGTGCGTGTTTTAGGGTTGGTGACAGATTTAAGGAGTTTCTCCTTTTCAGAGCTCTTTGGGGGATATTTTTTATGTTCTTGCAAGAGCTTTTTGAGCAGGGCCCTTCTTCGACCTGAGACCTGGTGTTGGTCCTGGACGCTCTGTGTGAGTCTCCGTTTGAACAATTAGAGTCCTGAAAGTCCATTCCTACAAGACTGCCCTGCTCATGGCCTTGGTGTCAGCCAAGCGCTTTGGGGATCTCCATGCGCTATCAGTACACCCTTCCTGTTTGGAGTTCACGCCTGGCAACTCCAAAGTGAGGTTACATTCTAATGGAGTTGCTCCCAAGGTTATGCCTTTGTCTTACAGTTCTCTGGCTTTCAAGCTTTCCTTTTATCACCTCCTCTGTTTGCTTCCAGTGTACAATGGAGGTTGTGCGCTTCATGTACAGTACAGTCGTGGCCAAAAGTTTTGAGAATGACAGTATTGGTCTCCACAAAGTTTGCTGCTTCAGTGTTCTTAGATCTTTATGTCAGTATTTGCTATGGTACACTGAAGTATAATTACAAGTATTCCATATATGCCAAAGGCTTTCATTGACAATGACATTCAGTTTATGCAAAGAGTCAATATTTGCAGTGTTGACCCTTCTTTTTCAAGACCTCTGCAATCCACCCTGGCATGCTGTCAATTAACGTCTGGGCCACATCCTGACTGATGGCAGGAATCAATGCTTGAAGTTTGTCAGAAGTTGGTTTTTGTTTGTCCACCCGCCTCTTGAGGATCGACCACAAGTTCTCAATGGGATTAAGGTCTGGGGAGTTCCCTGGCCATGGACCCAAAATGTCGAAGTTTTGTTCCCAGAGCCACTTAGTTATCACTTTTGCCTTATGGCAAGGTGCTCCAGCATGCTGGAAAAGGCATTGGTCGTCACCAAACTGTTCTTGGATGGTTGGGAGAAGTTGCTCTTGGAGGATGTGTTGGTACCATTCTTTATTCATAGCTGTGTTCTTAGGAAAAATTGTGAGTGAGCCCACTCCCTTGGCTGAGAAGCAACCCCACACATGAATGGTCTCAGGATGCTTTACTGTATGACACAGGACTGATGGTAGCGCTCACCTTGTCTTCTCCGGACAAGGTGTATTCCGGATGGCCCAAACAATCGGAAAGGGGATTCAATAGAGAAAATGACTCTACTCCAGTCCTCAGCCATCCAATCCCTATACCTTTTGCAGAATATCAGTCTGTCCCTGATGTTTTTCCTGGAGAGAAGTGGCTTCTTTGCTGCCCTTCTTGACACCAGGCCATCCTCCAAAAGTCTTCGCCTCACTGTGCGTGCAGATGCCATTCCTGAGCAAGCTCTGCGCTGGTGGTGCCCCGATCCCGCAGCTGAATCAACTTTAAGAGACGGTCCTGGCGCTTGCTGGACTTTCTTGGGCGCTCTGACGCCTTCTTCACAACAATTGAACCTCTCTCCTTGAAGTTCTTGATGATCTGATAAATGGTTGATTTAGGTGCAATCTTACCAGCAGCAATATTCTTGCCTGTGAAGCCCTTTTTGTGCAAAGCAATGATGACGGCACGTGTTTCCTTGCAGGTAACCATGGTTGACAGAGGAAGAACAATGATTTCAAGCACCACCCTCCTTTTAAATCTTCCAGTCTGTTATTCTGACTCAATCAGCATGACAGAGTGATCTCTAGCCTTGTCCTCGTCAACACTCTCACCTGTGTTAACGAGACAATCACTGACATGATGGCAGCTGGTCCTTTTGTGGCAGGGCTGAAATGCAGTGGAAATGTTTTTTTGGGATTAAGTTCAATTTCATGGCAAAGAGGGACTTTGCAATTAATTGCAATTCATCTGGTCACTCTTCATGACATTCTGGAGTATATGCAAATTGCCATAATCAACACTGAGGCAGCAAACTTTGTGGAGACCAATACTTGTGTCATTCTCAAAACTTTTGGCCACGACTGTATATGGATATGAACAAGGATGTCCAGGTTGTGAACAGCTTTTCGTCTGTTTCGCTAATCCAGCTCAGGGCAGCGTCTTTCTCCCGGCACCGCGCATATTGTGCATTTATCCGGGACACCGATGTGGCGTCACACGAATGTGCGTTATCAAGTCACAGCATTTGCCCTGTTGTTTTGGACTTGCGGTTCCATGTACAAGTTCTGACATTTCAGGCTCGTAATGTAAGTTATTGTTTTTGGAACCATGGGGTCTATGGACTTGGGCTGGAGTGGCAGCGTATTAGTGCACATAGCCATGTTACAGCAAGTTCTGGTACCCTATAAGGGGCTTTGACAATTCAGGCCTTATGAGGCTCTGCCAGTGCATGCTTCTCGGGTAAGTTTTAAGGAAAAAGGTTGCTTTGGTTACCCCTTTTTGGGTCCAGTAGAACCTGTGTATGCTTGGGCTGCCGTGGGCCTCCTAGTTTGGTACCCTCGGAGCCAGCTTGGGGCGTGATTGTATGTCCCCATAGTATGTTATACCGAGTGACCGACTGAAAGGGAACATACAGTTATGAATGTAACTACTGTTCCCTGAACAAGCTATAACATATTTTGGCCTGTGCCGTCAGAGGGTTTGGGCACTCTGAAGAGCGGAATTGAATTGAGGAAATGGATGTGAGCCCCGGTATTATAGCCAGGAAGGCGAAGCTTCCAAGGCTGGCTCGGCATCCATTGGCACATTGGGCGTGATTTCAGTTTGCTTCAGGTGAATAGGATGGGTCATTGACTCCCCATAGTATGTTATACCTTGTTCCCTCCTTAAGGGAACAGTAGTAATATTCATAACTCCACGTTATTTATAATGATAAGCATGGCAACACCAATCCAAGGAAACTCTGACAATGAGTCAGAGGCGATTGGCTGATCATTATCCTATCACTTTCAATTATGATCAAATCGACTTAGAGAGCTGTCCAACTCAAACAAACATGTGTACAGTCACCTGTCAGGCTCTGGCCATAGAGAAGCTTTGCTTCTCTATATTTCTATGGTCAGAGTCTGGCAGATCTATTATTTCTACGTCTGTGTGGTGTTGTGTGTGGGATCCCTAATTAGAGGCAGCTGCTAGGCATTACCTCTAATTAGGGATCTTACTTATATGTCTGTGTTCCACTCCGTTGGCGTGGTTCATTATTGTTATGTTGTCTCGTGTTCGTGCTACGTGTGTCATCTTTATTATTATCATTTGTTATTTGTATAGTTCGTCATCTAGTAAATAAATATGTCGAACTATCGATACGCTGCACCTTGGTCTCTCTACACACCCGAACGTGACAGAATGAACCACCACCCGACCAAGCAGCGTAAAACTGGAGCTAAGGAGAAAAAAGGAGAGAAACGGCGTAATCGAGTAAACGGAGGTAACGGAGCCCGTAGGCAACCCCAAGAAAATTTCGGGGGGGGGGCTATGGGGTTGGTCTGGCTACGAGGAGGATGAGCCAGTACCACTCTCCATGTGGAATACGGTGGAGAAGGAGGAAGAGGAATACCTGAAGGGGGTATATTGTGACATTATGGAGCTGTGTAGGCGTAATTGGGAAGAGTGTGAGAACGAGCGGAGGGAGCTGGAGTTAAAGGTGCCCACGGTGTGCATCCCCAGTCCGGGTCGTTTAATGTCTACATCCCGCGCCGAGTCTCCAGTGTACATCCCCACTCCAGTATGTCCTATGCCGGTTTCACGTGGGAGAACTCCAGTGCCAGAACAATCCGTTCCATCGGTGCCCAGTCTGGGTCAGGCCGTCTGCTACACTCCAGTGTCAGAGCAGTCCGCTTCACCGGTACCCAGTCCGGGTCCGGCCGTCTGCTACACTCCAGTGCGCGTCTCCAGTCAGGTACGTCCTGTGCCTACTCCCCGCGCTAGCCCTGAGGTGCGTGTTATTAGTCCTGTGCCACATGAGCCGACTCCACGCACCAGGCTTCCAGTGCGCGTCTCCAGTCAGGTACGTCCTGTGCCTGTTCCCCGCACTAACCCTGAGGTGCGTGTTATTAGTCCTGTGCCACATGTGCCGACTCCACGCACCAGGCTTCCAGTGCGCGTCTCCAGTCAGGTACGTCCTGTGCCTGTTCCCCGCACTCGCCCTGAGGTGCGTGTTAGTAGTCCAGTGCCACCAGTGCCGACTCCACGCATCAGGCTTCCAGTGCGCGTCTCTAGTCCGGTACGTCCCGTGCCGACTCCCCGCACTCGACCTCCAGTGCGTGTGCCCAGCCAGGTTCCTCCAGTGCCGGCTCCACGCACCAGGCCTCCAGTGCGCTTCTCCAGTCCGGTACGTCCCGTGCCGACTCCCCGCACTCGACCTCCAGTGCGTGTGCCCAGCCAGGTTCCTCCAGTACCGACTCCACGCACCAGGCTTCCAGTGCGCGTCTCCAGTCAGGTACATCCTGTGCCTGTTCCCCGCACTCGCCCTGAGGTGCGTGTTAGTAGTCCAGTGCCACCAGTGCCGACTCCACGCATCAGGCTTCCAGTGCGCGTCTCTAGTCCGGTACGTCCCGTGCCGACTCCCCGCACTCGACCTCCAGTGCGTGTGCCCAGCCAGGTTCCTCCAGTGCCGGCTCCACGCACCAGGCCTCCAGTGCGCTTCTCCAGTCCGGTACGTCCCGTGCCGACTCCCCGCACTCAACCTCCAGTGCGTGTGCCCAGCCAGGTTCCTCCAGTACCGGCTCCACGCACCAGGCCTCCAGTGCGCCTCTCCAGTCTGGTACGTCCCGTGCCGACTCCCCGCACTCGACCTCCAGTGCGTGTGCCCAGCCAGGTACCTCCAGTGCCGGCTCCACGCACCAGACCGTCGGTGCGCCTCATCAGCCCGGAGACTCCCGTGATAGTCGACAGCCCGGAGACTCTCGTGACGCTCGACAGCCCGGAGCCTCCCGTGACGCTCGACAGCCCGGAGCCTCACGTGACGCTCGACAGCCCGGAGCCTCCCGTGACGCTCGACAGCCCGGAGCCTCCCGTGACGCTCGACAGCCCGGAGCCTCCCGTGACGCTCGACATCCCGGAGCCTCCCGTGACGCTCGACAGCCCGGAGCCTCCCGTGACGCTCGACAGCCCGGAGCCTCCCGTGACGCTCGACAGCCCGGAGCCTCCCGTGACGCTCGACAGCCCGGAGTCTCCCGTGACGCTCGACAGCCCGGAGCCTCCCGTGATAATTATATGGCCGGAGTCGCCTGCCACACCGGTGCTCAGTCCTGGCCCGGTTATTTGCCCCGCTCCATGGCCTGAACTTGTTCCCCCACCATTGTTATTTAAAGGACCGGTGGGTTGCCCCTTTATATGGCCGGAGTCGCCTGCCACACCGGTGCTCAGTCCTGGCCCGGTTATTTGCCCCGCTCCATGGCCTGAGATTTTTTCCCCACCATTATTGTTTCCAGGACCGGTGGGTTGCCCCTTTAAATGGCCTGAATCGCCAGCCACACTGGGGCCCAGTCCGGGCCCAGTAGAAATAAGGAGGAGGACATCCACTTCGCCAGGGCCGGAACCGCCACCGGCGATGGTTTATGTTTGATGTTTTTCCCTCCCTGACCCTTCCCTCATGTTTTTGTGTTTGTTTTTCTTGCGGCCGGGAGTCCGCGCCTTTGGGGGGGGGTACTGTCAGGCTCTGGCCATAGAGAAGCTTTGCTTCTCTATATTTCTATGGTCAGAGTCTGGCAGATCTATTATTTCTACGTCTGTGTGGTGTTGTGTGTGGGATCCCTAATTAGAGGCAGCTGCTAGGCATTACCTCTAATTAGGGATCTTACTTATATATCTGTGTTCCACTCCGTTGGCGTGGTTAATTATTGTTATGTTGTCTCGTGTTCGTGCTACGTGTGTCATCTTTATTATTATCATTTGTTATTTGTATAGTTCGTCATCTAGTAAATAAATATGTCGAACTATCGATACGCTGCGCCTTGGTCTCTCTACACACCCGAACGTGACATCACCCTTGAAATGTCTATTTAATTTGTTTGTTTACGTAAGACACAAGGTGATGGTATGGAATGCCTTTTGGAATGCCTCAATGTCTAAAATCAAACTTTATGGACACACACATATGAGAGAGGCACTGAGATGGGGTTGGGTGATGTTAACCTTTGTACTATTGTGATTATGTACTCATAAACCCCCAAATATACAATCTTCTTATTGAGATTTTATTTCACTTCCTGTACCTCTAAGTTATTGTTGTTTTAGTAGATGCTGACATGGAAGAACTGGGATTGTAGGGGATGGATTGATTTAGCCTGGCACAGTGAGGTTTGATTTACATACATTTAAGACCAATGTATGATGTATGCTTGTATAATTCAGGCCCCAGTTCTGTCCTAAAATGCTCTGTACCTGGCTGTTGTTTTGAGGTCATACATGGTGAACAGAAAAGGGGAAAGAGGGGATGGTTAACAATTCCTCACTTTTAAATGTCCTTATCTAACGTGATCCCTTAGTCTCCCGTTTGTATACTCATAACAGCACATTCATCCATGTTACAACTGCTGTGTTTATAGAGACACATGAAATAAGCAACATTACATAGTTTGGTTGACAGTTTGTCCCATCCCTCAGGTGCTCCCACCAGATGAACGCCACTCAGGAGGAGCAGGACATTGTCACAGTGACATTGTTGAGTCCCTCCTTTGGGAAAATGGAGGTGGAGAGCAGGCTGAACATCACCACGGGAAGATTCCACACGCTGGAGTGTGTGGCCACAGTGGAGGGAGAGCAGGCCTACACACTGTTCTCTATCAGTGGTGAGTTGTGGTGACACGCACACACACGTACACACACACCAAGCAGTATACAAATGAGTGGGGAGCTGTTTAGGGGGAGCTTGTAGATTTAAAAAAATTAGATAATACTCAATATGAAAAAACGGTCAGTAATGCAGTACTAACTAAAGTCTAGGCTGTGTTACATTCAGGTCACAAAGGTCATTCAGGTCAGACAGCTCAGCTCAGTCCTGCTCCAATCATGTCTAACGTGAGGTGCAGCGTTACAGCTGTTTCTCTTTATGTGGATCAAGGTCATGTAAGTGATCCACACCATCAACACTCTTCAGTTCAACTCGAAGGATTTCGCAATTAGGTTCAGCTAAATGTTTACGAAAGACTTGGGTTTTTAACATAGATCTTACCCATAAATAGAGGTGCAATAGTAAACATTGATATAGCGCTGGAGTCTGTGATGTAAACATAGGCGGAGAGAGATACCCCAAGCCTGTGTGATTTGTGATAATGTCTCATCACTTACTAGCAGAAATCATAATCAGTTTTAGGGGCATAGTGTAATTTTGGACCGCAAATCAAACTTTCTAGAACATCCTATTTATATAATGTAGTCTAGTATGACGACAGTTGAAACCAGAGTGAGAAGAGAGTTGTCTTAGAGTTGGTATGGAGAATGAGATTGGGATGGTGTAGTTGAGGAGGGGAAGCTGCCTGGGCACAGCGGGCATGTGGGTGGGCATTATGGACGAGGAGTGTGTAGCCAGGCAGGACAGACTTGTGGGAGCTTGTGCCCAGGCCTTAGAGCTCAGTGGAGCAGGGCAGACACACGGAGACGTACAGGGAAGTCTGGACTACAGTTGGAGTCCTTCCCACCCTGAATGTTTAAACACTGTGGGAATTTTGGACGTGGCCAGCCAGGCAGGCAGGAAGCTGTAGGGAAAGAATAGAGGGATGGAGGGAAAGCTTTAAAAGCCACTGACAGGTTTACAGAGGATTAGTTCCTGCAGACTCTGCATTTTGAGATGATTTGAAATGGAGAGAAAGCCTCTTATGGTTAAAGAGCTTATTGCACCTAGTGTACAGAGCTAACACCACAAACAGCTACAGTACACAAAGGAACAGAATACTTATTATACAGCAGTTTTACACAGTTTTACAAAACAACAGCAGTACTGCATTATGCTGCACAACACTACATAATGCTATATAACTCTAACAGGAATTAAGTAGGTAATAATATACAAAGAAAAATAAAGTTTGTCTCAAATAATAGGATTACTTTTGAGTGAGCACTCTCCACATAAGAAGCCTAATAAAAAGCCAAGCATTAGATCTGTTTCTGTACTTTTTTCATAGAGCCCCTGTCTCTCTCTCTCTCCATTCTCTCTCTCGCTGTCTCTCTCTCTCTCTCCCTCCCTCCCTCTCTCTCTCTCTCTCTCTCTCTCTTTTTCTCTAATGTCATTCACTGATATCTATATATCAAGTCAATTAAATTCAAGGGGCTTTATTGGCATGGGAAACATATATTAACATTGCCAAAGCAAGGGAAGTAGATAAACAAAAGTGAAATGAACAATACAAATGAACAGTAAGCATTACACTCACAGTGTAATATTATGTATATATACAGTGTTGTAACGATGTGCAAATGGTTAAAGTATAAAAGGGAAAATAAATAAATATGGGTTGGTTCATACAATATGGGTTGTATTTACAATGGTGTTTGTCCTTTACTGGTTGCCCTTTTCTTGTCACAAATCTTGCTGCTGTGATGGCACACTGTGGTATTTCACCAGGTAGATATGGGAGTTTATAAAAATTGGATTTGTTTTAGAATTCTTTGTGGATCTGTGTAATCTGAGAGAAATATGTGTCTATAATATACATACATTTGGCAGGTTAGGAAGTGCAGCTCAGTTTCCACCTCATTTTGTGGGCAGTGTGCACATAGCCTGTCTTCTCTTGAGAGCCAGGTCTGCCTACGGTGACCTTTCTCAACTGCAAGGCTATGCTCACTGAGTCTGTACATAGTCAAAGCTTTCCTTAAGTTTGGGTCAGTCACAGTGGTCAGGTATTCTGCTACTGTGTACTCTCTGTTTAGGGCCAAATAGCATTCTAGTTTGCTCTGTTTTATTTTGTTATTCTTTCCAATGTGTCAAGTAATTATCTTTTTGTTTTCTCATGATTTGGTTGGGTCTTATTGTGTTGCTGTCCTGGGGCTCTGTGGGGTCTGTTTGTATTTGTGAACAAAGCCCCAGGACCAGCTTGCTTAGGGGACTCTTCTCCATGTTCATCTCTCTGTATGTGATGACTTTGTTATGGAAGGTTTGGGAATCGCTTCCTTTTAGGTGGTTGTAGCATTTAACAGTTATATTATGGAGTTTGATAATAAGTGTGAATTCTGCATGCAGAGTCTCAATTTGGTGTTTGTCCCATTTTGTGAATTCTTGGTTGGTAAGCGGACCCCAGACCTCACAACCATAAAGGGCAATGGGTTCTATAACTGATTCAAGTATTTTTAGCCAGATCCTAATATGTATGTCAAAATTGGAGAATCCAATGGGTTCAGGTAGTCTTTAATAGTTGATTCTAAGATTTGTATTTGATCATGTATATGTTTTTGCTGTTTGTTCTTTGTTATAGGTGTGTTTTACCCATACATCTCCATTTTGGATAGATAACTCTTTGTGTTGTTTGTTAAGTGTTTTCTAATTTTCCCAGAAGTGGTTAGAGTCTATGGATTCTTCAATTACATTGAGCTGGTTTCTGATGTGCTGTTCCTTCTTTTTCCGTAGATTATCTACTGCCAAGTTTACACCTTCACTATTAGAGTGGAACAGTTTGTCAAAGAAGTTGACTAAAAGGGATTGAATTGATTGTTGACTAATTGTTTTTTTGTTAGGTTTCCATCTATAGCATTTCTTAATATTACTCAGTTCCTTTTGATGTGATGCCTCATGATTGAGTATTGCTCTGTTCAAGTAGACTGTGATTTTGCTGTGATCTGAAAGGGGTGTCAGTGGGCTGACTGTGAACGCTCTGAGAGACTGGGTTGAGGTCAGTGATAAAGTAGTCTACAGTACTACTGCCAAGACATGAGCTATAGGTGTACCTAACGTAGGAGTCCCCTCGAATCCTACAATTGACTATGTACATACCCAGCGTCTGACAGAGCTGCAGGAGTTGTGACCCATTTTTGTTGGTTATGTTGTCATAGTTGTGCCTAGGGGGAGCATATGGGGGAGGGAATGCTGTCACCTGCAGGCAGGTGTTTGTCGCCCTGTGTGCTGAGGGTGTCAGGTTCTTGTTTGTTTCTGGCATTTAAGTCGGCACAGGCTAGTACATGTCCCTGGGCCTGGAAATGATTGATTTCCCCCTCCAGGATGGAGAAGCTGTCTTCATTAGAGTATGTGGATTCTAGTGGGGGGATATAGGTAGCACACATGAGGAAATTTTTCTCTGTTAAGATAATTTCCTTTAGAATTTCTAGCCAAATGTAAAATCTTCCTGTTCTGATTAATTTAATAGAGTGAGTTAGGTTTGCTATAGATGGGACTACCAGCTCTCTGTAACCTAGAGGGCAACCAGTGGGTCCGTCTCCTCTATACCATGTTTCTTGTAGGATGACAATGTCTGTATTTCCGGTCCTACTCTTGGATATTCCAGGATGAGATAGTGAAGGCTTTGTGTTCCATAAAGTGTCCAGTACTTTTGGTCGTGTGGTTTGGTCTCAGGCCAGTAAGTGTGAGCAGAGCCTGCTAAGCATCTGGTACATACCATTGGCTTGGTCTAGTGTAAGAGTGGGGGTTGGGCCTGTTTGATTGCTCACGGCCTGGGCATATATGTGACTTCCATGTTGAGGCCCTCTTTGAGGGAGTGGGGGGCAAGGGGTGTGCAGGAGGGGCATAGGTCTGATCTGAGGGGGCCTAAATGGGGTGTGGGCATGGTTCACTTGGGGGGTGTTGATTGGTTGGGGTTGGGGTGTGGATGTAGCTGGTGGTGTTGTGGTCTGGATGTAGGCCCTCTCGCCGTGGGTCCTCTATGTGTAGGTCCAGGGGGTGGGGGGTCCTGCAGGTCTGTGAGAGTGTCTTTCTGGTCTGGGCGGGGTGTCTATCGATCCGTTGCTCCTGTGTGAAGTGTTGGGGCTGCATTTGAGAGCGATGTCCTTTAGGTTCCGGGCAAAGGTGGGCACTGCTGGGCTCTCAGGTCGTTTGTGCCTGTGTGTATTATTTTGTGGCTGGGTGATCCTAGTTGGTCCTCAGACAGAAGGTCTAGGGCGCGTTGGGTGTTTGGACACCAGAGTTTAGACAGTCTGTGTTTGGGAATTATTATTATGATATATATTTTTTAATGCTTGTATATATTTCCCTTTTGAGTCCATAAGGAGTACAATCTGTGTCTTGTGTATGTCCTCAGTGGGTGTGGGGGGGTTGTCAGGAGGGCTATCAGGGTGGCTGAGACGGGGTGAGATCCCCTGGGCTTGGGGTTCTTCATTTGTCTGTCCCGCTGTGATGTCGACGCTATGGTCAGGGTCTGGGGTGGACTGTTAAGGGGGTGTTGTTGTGCTGGACTGTTGTCTGGGTCTGTGCTGACTGGAGTTGAATTACCTGCTTTTCCAGCTCCACCATTATATCTCTCTGTTTTGTGTGTTTGTCCCTACAGAGAGAACAGTGCCCCATGAGCTCTTCACCCCTCTGCTGATTGGCTTTGTGTCAGCAGCGGCCCTCCTCTGCGTCATCCTCATAGTGCTCTTCTACAAGTACCTGCAGGTAACTCACCACTTCTCATGCATGTCACATCCACTTCCTGTGTATAAACATGGCAAATTACACACAGTAACTCACAGCCAACAATAAAGTACAGTAGCTCACCATAAACTCTGCTGAAGTACTATGATTGATGTGAGTTTTATAGTGTTTTCTGTACTTCTCCTAATATAACTCCCTGCTTGCCTCACAGAAACCCAAATACCAGATCCAGTGGAAAGTCATTGAAGGTATCCATGGAAACAACTATGTATATATTGACCCTACCCAGCTCCCATACGACCACCAGTGGGAGTTCCCCCGGGACAAACTGCGTTTCGGTGAGTTCTTTGGCTTTCATCACACTCAGGAATAGCACAGTTAATCACCAAGCAGGGCGGATGTCCCAGACATCTCTTACAGTATATCCGTCATCTCTAATCCAGAACTGTATGATGTTCAGTTTGTTTTTAGTATTACCCAGGTCTATTTAAAATGTGTAGTATCGAGCCATAGCAGCAGCTGTTGAAATAAGTCTGTTTTGTTTTGGTATTTGGAGCCAGCCAATGTCAATCTTTGTGGTATCATAATGACTCCCTATTTGCACACTAGTTGGTTACAGTTTTACACTTTTACAATAGCTGTGAACATAGCTGTGAGCATGATGTATTTCATGTAGCTGTTTTCTTTAATAAACCACCTCAACCCCTCCCTTTAAGCAAGCTTTCTGTTTTGTTGTGGGTTTTTTTCACCACAAACAGGATTCAGCGTGTCCTGGTATCTGCTTGACCCGCCCTTGCAGGGTAAACCTGACGATAGGACAGAATCCCTGGTGCAGAAGGCAGAGCTAGGATGTGGGAGTGGAACACGATGGAATAACATTAGTCTGTCTGTGATCCATGTCTGTCTGCAGGGAAAACTCTGGGCTCCGGAGCCTTCGGGAAGGTGGTGGAGGCTACTGCTTATGGAATGTCCAAAGCTGATACAGTGATGACAGTGGCGGTCAAAATGCTCAAACGTAAGACATAAGTGATGATACAAGTGATAATAAAACATTCTCTGGAATCCTCTTCCGGATAGTTAAACAACCAAAACTTCTGCGCATGAGCGGGATTCTCTCCCCCTATACTGCTGCAACATATTAAAGACACGCAGGACACAGACAGACAGTCTAAATAGTGATTTAATGTAGTTTTTTCATCATCATTGCAAACATTTATTGGCTAAGCAGGAGGCAGACAGGCAGTCAAAAGTAGTGGTGTTTAGTTGTGGTTAAAACACATAATTTTGTGTGTCCTGCTTGTGCTACTGAAATATCCTTAGTAACAATAGACAGAGAAAGTTGTAGCCTACATCCTAAATTAGCCTACAAAATACACTGAGTGTACAAAACATTAAGGACACCTTCCCAATATTGAGTTTGCATTAATGTATGTATGTACAGCGGCCAGAGACGTTTGTGCTAGCATGAGGTCAAAGTAGCATGAGTCCAGATTTCCTTTGATGTTTTCTTTGATGATGACTTTAAAGCACTTTAAATCCGATTGTTTTTCCACAGCCAGTGCCCATGCCACTGAGAAGGAGGCGCTGATGTCTGAGCTGAAAGTTCTCAGTTACCTGGGAAACCACATGAACATCGTCAACCTGCTTGGAGCCTGTACTGTTGGAGGTAAGGGGAAGTAGGTCTGGGAGGACTGTACCAGCCATAGAAGTAGAAGAGTTTATTCAAGACTAGATTTGGGTTCATTCTAATTCTATGGTATCATCAATCTGAAGGGTGTGGGTAACTGGGAACTGGGTTTGTCAGAGGTTTTTAAAATACAGTAATAATCTGAACCTCTTTTTATCACCAATGATTTTATGGCTTGCGGAGCATTGGATCATGTTTTGTGATGTAGGAGTGGTGATCCTGAAACTTGCTGTGATTGTATTGGTGTGTCTATGCGTCAGAGTATCTTTGTTTGTCTTTAGTGTGTTGTTTCTATGTGTTCTATTTCTACTCTCATGTGACAGGGCAATTGTGCTCCTTGTCTTCAGGCCCAACCCTGGTGATCACAGAGTACTGCTGCTTTGGTGACCTCCTCAACTTTCTGAGGAGGAAGAGAGAGACGTTCTTTTGCTCTAAGATAGGGGAGGACTGCTACTACAGGAATGTCATGCTGCAGAGGGAGACCGCTACAGCTGGGTCAGTGTGGACTTTTACAATTACAAGGATGGTAGTTGAGTGGTGTATAATTATCACAGCACAGTATGTACGCTATGTAGGTGCTGTTGCTTGTGTCATCTCACCTTCTCACGAAAGTAAATACCGCTTCCGTTGTTGAAAATTCCCCAATTGAACTAAGCATGAAGTACTCTTTGTTGTTATTGAGAAAACATACTTACAGTGAATGTAAATGTATCTGGAGATTCATCATTTATATAAGGGAGGATTTCCTACCCAGTGTGTAGGAGTAAAGTGTAGTAATGTGTAGTATTGGAATGGCAGCTGAACTGAGATCAGACTGCTCCTTTCCTCCTCACAGAGACAGCAGGAATGGCTATGTGGATATGAGGCCTTCTGTAACTGGCGTCCTGCCCAATGGCTTCTCCTCAGAGAATAGGCGCTCGATGCACAAAGCAGGCAAGACATCCACTCTGATATTAATTGATAATTGTAAAATGTATAATTTCCAAGCGAATTGATACAACCTGCAATGTATCTCCCTCTATACACCTCTCTAATTGTCTTGCTCCGTCTCTCTCTTTCGCTCAGGTGGTTCCAGTAGGGAGCCAGATGTTGTGAGTGAGATGCTCCATGAGGACGGTCTCTCTCTGGACACGGAGGATCTGCTCAGCTTCTCCTATCAAGTGGCCAAAGGCATGGACTTCCTGGCTTCCAAAAATGTAAGCCCTTCATGTCCTCACAGAAGATCTCCTCTCCTAATAAGCTCATGAAACACCTCACCACTAGCTAACAGGTCTGTTTTGTAACTGCAATTAAGTCCAGCTAGTTGATGGTAGATCATGTTAATGTCCAACCATTCTCTGGAAAGGACCCTTTCCACGGTTATTGTTGGTTCAATGTATGAGATTATTAATGTCCAACCATTCTCTGGAAAGCACCCTTTCCACTGGTATTGTTGGTTCAATGTACGAGATTACATTGAGACACACACTAAGCCGCACACACACACACACACACACATTAGTTCCATCCTCTTTCTTTCCAAACAATACCAGGATCACATTTCCATGGCTGGTCAACAGGTCCAGAACGCATGTTTGAGCATGCTGCTAAAAAATGTCTAAGGCAAGCAGACACCAGACTACAGCCAGGCCCTGTATTAATGTCTGGGTGTGTATGGAACAGATTTTGGGAAAGGAAATTCACTGTCACAATATATTAGTAGTATTGAATGTTCTACAGTATGTTATGTTATCTTATGTTACCTTATGCTATCTTATTCAATTATGTTTCATTATTTGTGTGTGTGTGTGTGTTCAGTGTATCCACAGAGACTTGGCAGCCAGGAACATTCTGCTGACCCAGGGACGAGTGGCAAAGATCTGTGACTTCGGTCTGGCTCGTGACATCACCACAGACTCCAATTATGTAGTCAAAGGCAATGTAAGTCTGTCCCATCACTCGCTCTAGATCTCGATATGAGTTATAGATACTGCCATGGACATTTTACAGTGAAAACCATCAACGGAGTAGACAAGCACAGGCACAGTATTTATATAAAGTGGGTCTGTCAGCTACAGTGCCTTCAGAAAGTATTCATACCCCTGGACTTATTTCACATTTTGTTGTGCTAAATAAAAATAAAGATGTCACCCATCTACACACAATACCCAATAATGACAAGTGAAAACATGTTCTTAGAAATGTTAGCAAACAAAACCCTGGAAAGTTCTCTCTTTTTTTACATATTTTAAAATTTGAATTAGGTGTACCAAAACAAGTGCAAATGATTAGAAAACATTAGAGAGAGGGTCCAGCCTTCCATAAAGATAAGAAAATTGGTCTGGTTTGGTCTTAACCATATGGGTGTGTGTTAACACATCATTCAAACATAAAAAGACCTACCCAAGGGCCTCAGAAGAAAGATTATTGATGCACCATGAGTCTTGGAGGGGTTACAAATTAATTTCCAAGCAATTTTAAGTACATAATTCCACTGTCCGACAAAAAAATTCCAGACCACTGGCAAACTACCTAGGACAGGTCGTCCCACCAATGCCAGCCCAAGAGCTGACCGAAAGATGCTTATTTTAATTCAATATTTTTTGTGTGTGATTTGTTAAATTGGGTACCTTTATCTGTCAATAGTGTTGTCTGTCTGTCCAAATATGTAAAAAAAAGTATAAAAAAAATAGAGACCTTTCCAGGGGGTGTACTTACTTTTTCACATGACTGTAAGTATTCACACCCCTGAGTCAATACATCAGGGTTTCCCAAACTCAGTTATTTTCAAGCAAATTTAAGTCTGTAACTCGGCCACTTAGGAACATTCACTGTCTTCTTGGTAAGCAACTCCAGTGTAGATTTGGCCTTGTGTTTTAGGTAATTGTCCTGCTGAAATATTAATTAATCTCCCAGTGTCTGATGGAAAGCAGACTGAACCAGGTTTTCCTTTAGAATTTTGCCTGAAAATAGTCTAGTCTTCATGACTAATGTTCAAATTTAGACGTAAAACAGTAACAAGGTTCTGGTGTAATGCTTCTACAAATGTTAGGCATAACTGTGTTCATGGAGCTCTCAACAAGCCATTCCGTTTCTTTTTCATCCTGATAAACTCCCTTCCTCTCCGGCAACTGAGTTAAGAAGGACGCGGACACCTGTAATTAATAATATCCAATGCTCAAAAGGATATTCAATGTCTGTTTTCTTTACCATCTACCAATAGATCTTTGTGAGGAATTGGAAAACCTCCCTGGTCTTTATGGTTTAATCTGTGTTTCAAATTCACTGCTTGACTGAGGGACCTTACAGATAATTGTATGTGTGGGGTACAGAAATGAGGTAGTCATACAAAAATTATGTTAAACACTGTTATTCCACAGAGCACATTTTAACTCCTGAACTTATTTAGTCTTGCCATAACAAAATGGTTGAATACTTATTAAGGACGGTCTTATTAAAAAAAAAAATAATTTCACTTTGACATATGGGACAAAATAGTGTCAATCATTATTGACACCATTGATAAAGACGAGGGAAAAAAAATTGAAATTATATTATATTTATACAATTAACAAGTCATATTTGTATTTCTCAAAAGGTAGGGGTCAAACCTATTGACATCGCTGTTTTAAATACCTTTCAATACCTCACCTTGCGAAGGTAACATCACTGAACCATTTTAGCCAAAACCTGGTTACCGCTGCCAGGAGGCTGAAACTTGGCCACAAGTGGATCTTCCAGAAAGACAATAACCCCAAGCACACATCAGAATTCACAAAGAAATGGTTAATTGGCCACAAAATCTAAATTTTTGCAATGGTCATCTCAGTCTCCGGACTTGAAACCCAATAAAAACCTGTGGTTTTAATTAAAGTGGGCAGTCCATAAGCACAGACAAAGGATATCAAGGATCTTGAAGGATTCTGTATGGAGGAATGGTCTAATATCCCTCCCAATGTGCTCTCCAACTCATAAAACATTTTAGAAAAAGGCTCAGTGACGTTACTCTCGCAAGGTGAGGTATTGAAAAAAAAGATGACTTGTTAATTGTATTAGTATAACATAATATAATTTAGCCCAAAAAGGTACATACAATATAGCTCAGTATTTGAATAATTTATTTTATACAGTCATACTTGCTCATCTTATCAATGGTGTCAATTATGTCAGACCCCACTGTATATCTGATGAACGTGACATTTTAATGTGTACTCTCTGACAGCTGTGTGTTTATGAATTACTTGAAATGTCACCGGTATGGGGTCACCAGATACAAATGTCTCAAACATTCAGCACCTAGGAAATACCTCTCCTCTCATACTAACACAAAAACAAGCAACGCTGAACATTGGTTTGAAATTGCAGATCAACAGTATCTGCATTAGCCATTTCCTCTTACTGGTTCTCAAACCTCCACAGCTGAAGTGATGGAGATGATGGACTACTTCAGTAGATTTGCTTTGATTAACGTTCTGAATACATCTGACATATTTGACTAGGTTTGTGTTCCATGCAGGCTCGCCTCCCAGTCAAGTGGATGTCTCCGGAGAGCATCTTTGAGTGTGTGTACACATTTGAGAGTGACGTGTGGTCCTATGGCATCTTACTCTGGGAGATCTTCTCACTCGGTGCGTACGTACACATTATCCTCTGTGTGTGTGTGCATCCATGTTTGTGAGTGTCTGTGCATGTTTGTGAGTGTCTGTGCATGTTTGTGAGTGTCTGTGCATGTTTGTGAGTGTCTGTGCATGTTTGTGAGTGTCTGTGCATGTGTGTGTGTGAGTGTTTGTGTTTTTAATTGATTTTTTATTATCTTATTTCCTATATGGCCTAAAGGAAGCAGTCCATATCCTGGGATGCCTGTGGACTCAAAGTTCTACAAAATGATTAAGGAAGGATACAGAATGGATGCACCAGAGTTTGCACCGAGCGAAATGTGAGTGTGTGTGTGTGTGTGTGTGTGTGTGTGCGTGTGTGTGGTGTGTGTGTGTGTGTCTGAGTATCTTGAGAAAGAATGAGGGAGTAGGAGCAGTGTATGCGTGGGTGTACTATGCAGGGGTGTGAATATGTGGGATTTGAGCAGATGGCAGATTTTATGAATTTGTCTTCACCATAAAAGTGCATATTAAAACAAAAAAAAAGTTTTTTGACGTTAGCTAAATACATTACATTTTCAGAACGATACACTGAGACAAAGCCTGTCAAGTATGTTAAGTGTCACTTTGTAAGAGAGATGAAGGAGATAGCAGGTGTGTGTGCTAAATCTGTGTGCTGTGGTTTCAGGTATGAGATAATGAGGTCGTGCTGGGAAGCGGATCCCTTTAAGAGACCCTCCTTCAGCAAGGTGGTGGAGAGGATCGAACAACAGCTATCAGACACCACCAAACACGTAGGTCACTCTCATCTAACCTGCTTGTGTCCACATGTTGACAGACTATGGATTTAAGCTATTCACATGAGTTTACCAGCAGTGCCAAAAGGTCAGTAGACTAGACATAGACAAATTCAATATTACCCTCTTGTTTTAGTAGCCTACTGCCCTAGCCTTTTGTAAGCACACTCAGTGGTTGAAGAATGTGTCCTCTGACTCAGTCTCCCCATACAGAGGGTGAAATAAGTATTGAACACGTCACCATTTTTCTCAGTAAATATATTTCCAAAGGTGCTATTGACATGAAATTTTCACCAGATATTGGTAACAACCCAAGTAATCCATACATACAAAGAAACCAAAACAAATAAGTTCAGAAATTAATTTATGTGTAATAATGTGAAATGACACAGGGAAAAAGTATTGAACACACTTACTGATATTTATTTAATACTTTGTACAAAAGCCTTTGTTGGTAATGACAGCTTCAAGACGCCTCCTGTATGGAGAAACTAGTCGCATGCATTGTTCTGGTGTGATTTTGGCCCATTCTTCCACACAAACAGTCTTCAAATCTTGAAGGTTCCGTGGGCCTCTTCTATGAATCTTGATCTTCAGTTCTTTCCATAGATTTTCAATGGGATTTAAGTCAGGTGATTGGCTGGGCCATTCTAGCAGCTTTATTTTCTTTCTTTGAAACCAATTGAGAGTTTCCTTGGCTGTGTGTTTGGGATCATTGTCTTGCTGAAATGTCCACCCTCGTTTCATCTTCATCATCCTGGTAGATGGCAGCAGATTTTTGTCAAGAATGTCTCGGTAAATCTGCCCATTAATCCTTCCTTCAATTATGTGAAGTTTGCCAGTACCATTTGCTGAAAAGCAGCCCCACACCATGATGTTCCCACCTCCAAACTTCACTGTTGGTATGGTGTTTTTAGGGTGATGTGCAGTGCCATTTCTCCTCCAAACATGGTGTGTATTATGACATCCAAACAGTTCAATTTTGCTCTCATCCGACCACACTATATTCTCCCAGTATTTCACTGGCTTTTCCAAATGTTGTGCAGCAAACTTTAAACGAGCTTCAACATGCTTTTTTTTCAGCAATGGAGTCTTGCGTGGTGAGCGTGCATACAGGCCATGGCGGTGGAGTGCATTACTTACTGTTTTCTTTGAGACAACAGTACCTGCTAATTGCAGGTCTTTTTGAAGCTCTCCACAAGTGGTCCTTGGCTCTTGGACAACTCTTCTGATTATTCTTTTCACTCCTCTGTCAGAAATCTTGAGAGGAGCACCTGGTCGAGGCAAATTTATGGTGAAATTATTGTCTTTCCACTTCCGTATTATGGCCCCAACAGTGCTCACTGGAACATTCAGAAGCTTAGAAATGCACCTATAACCAATGCCATCATTATGTTTTGCAACAATTAGGTTGCGAAGGTCTTGAGACAGCTCTTTGCTTTTACCCATCATGAGATGTGTCTTGTGTGACACCTAGGCAATGAGACCTATTTGTAGGCCATCAGTTGGGACTGAACCAGCTGATATTAATTTGCACTGACAGGGGGCTGGATTGCTTTTTAATTACTGATAGTTTTCAGCTGTTGTCTTGGCTTTCCATGCCTTTTTGCACCTCCCTTTCTTGTGTTCAATACTTTTTCCCTGTGTCATTTCACATTATTACACATAACTTAATTTCTGAACGTATTTGTTTTGGTTTCTTTGTATGTATGGATTACTTGGGTTGTTACCACCATCTGGTGAAAATTCCATGTCAATAGCACCTTTGGAAATATATTTACTGAGAGAAATGGTGACGTGTTCAATACTTATTTCAACCGCTGTATCTCTTGACAGATGAGTTACCTTTTAAAATACCACCTATCAATCAAAGCGTCCCAACCGCTGAACACTTCTTATCAGTCATCTGATAAGGCCATTCCAGCTGGTTGGGAGGCACGTGTCAGAGACTGCCTGTTCGAAGGGCTTGGCTGGTTGTTCTGACTTAGTTAATGGGTTACCTTTGACCTCCCTGAGACCCCATGGGGCCACAGGGGCCACAGGGAGTCCAGACAGAGAACAGAGAACATGACTGTGTGCTCCTCCACCGCAACCACCATGGGCCACATGTTAAGGATACCACCAGACTAGTCAGCCCTCCATCCGTATAGCAGTTAACACACAGAAATGTGTCAAACCTCCATTAATGCACACACACACACACACACACACACACACACACACACACACACACACACACACACACACACACACACACACACACACACACACACACACACACTCAGTACCCATTGAACGTCACACGACAGTTAGAGGAGGAGATTAACGTGATTGATCGATCAGTCACGCTTTAGTCACCTCTATCACTGTGTCATGTCCTCTCTGGTGCGAGTGACAGGGGTGTGAGGTCAAACTAACAGTGACACCTCAGGCCTCTCCTCATGAACTCAGCTCACCTCTCACTTCTGAAACATGCCAGTGAGATCTGAACACGCCTCCCCCTTCACACCTTCAAACCAGAGTGCTACACTGTCTTCTCCTTTTTTCACCATGCTGCATGTTGCTTGATCAGTAAGCAGAACTGCGATAAACACCTCTACAACACGACAGAGTATGTTGTATGAACTCTTTCTCTCTGTTTCTCGTTCTCTGTGTAGATCTATCTGAATTTCAGCTCCAAGTTTCCGGTTACAGTGGGGCCCAAGGGTACCCGTGTGGACCAGGGGACACAGAACGCCAACGTCCTGCGTCTCAACTCGGTGGGCAGCAGCAACGCCTCCACTCAGCCCCTATTGGCCAGCGCCAGCGATGACGTTTTCCTGGAGGAGATGGCCACCAGGCTCAGGGTCCACCGGGTGTAAGGCCCCACCCACGAAGGCTGCCCCATAAAGTGCCTGTTTAGTGCAGCCCAAACACCCCACCACACCTATCCGAACCATATGCTGTGTCTACCTATTAGCTTCTCCCTTCAGACAGAGGCTTGAAGAAGGACTAGGTCCTCTCAAAACCTCTGCTCCTGGTGCCTTTAGTGCATGGACGAGACCTACAGTAGGAATGGCACCCACTGTCTCCATGGTATCTGGCCCTGTCTCACAAGCTTGGATATGGGACATTAGTTACACACAGTCTTGACTCTCCAGGCCATTGAGCTACTGCGTATCAAGTTTATGTGTTTAATTTAGGGTGGCAGGTAGCCTAGCGGTTAGAGCGTTGGGACAGTAACGCAAAGGTCCCTGTTTCGAATACCCGAGCCGACAAGGTGAAAAACCTGTCGATGTGTCCTTGAGCAAGGCACTTAACCCTAATTTGCTCCAGGGGTGCCGTACTACTATGGCTGTCCCTGTAGGTAGGCCGTTGTTGTAAATAAGAATTTGTTCTTAACTGACTTGCCTAGTTAAATAAAGGTTAAAATTAAAAAAATGTGCTGTTTGAAATGGACACTATATTTTATAGCTCCATAGTAGTGATATTTTCAGTGGACTTTTCTCAATGTTGCTTTCACCGTTTCTAATAAGTTTCATACAATGTTTTTGTTTGCTTCTTGTTGTTAATTTTAAACTGAATTACTATATATATATATTTTTTTTTATGTAATTTTTCTTTCTCAAACTAAATCATATAACATTTATAATGGTTGCAGTACAATTATTATTTGATGTAGACATCATGTAATGAAGCTTTCACCTTTTGTATGTTCCACCTTCCACTTTAAGACTTAATGTCAATATTATTCCACGTTCAGTTTTGGTGATAATGTGATGGAGAGACATTTTGTCAGACATTTCTAGGGCCAATGGTTTAAATGATGTTCAGTAGGCGATGTCTCAAAACGTTTCAATCTAATGAACTGATAAGTATGGTACTATGACTTCAGCTTTTAGATGATGTCCCTGTGTATATGTGTATATATTTACCTTGGGTATGACTAGTTATAAGTGTATGATGTGAGAGGTAGCATTAGCTTGGATTCAGCATGGGAGGTTGCCTGCTGGAGATTCCTTGTAAATATGTAAATATGTTGCTTGTGTCAGCACCTCTTCTGTCCTGTAGCATATGTTTGACCCTTGTTTACATTTGTCATCAGACAGGTACTGCTATATCGCCTTGGTGTTTACTTAGTATAAAAAATTTCACCAAAGATGGGGAAGGTTCAAACAGTGCATGGTTATGATGATCATACTGTATAAGGAAACTGACGATTACTATTCTAGGTATTAGCCATTTCAGGCTTTCTATTTAAAATGCCAATGTGGAGCTTACAGTACAGACCAACAACTGTTAAGCTAACTGTTCTGAGAGAAAGCCAATCGAGGTGTCTATTCAGACCAGGCTGTGACATGTCTTATAGCTCCCAACAGTCCTGTGGATAGTACTGTCACTGCTCCCGTCCCAGCAGTCAGTAGCTGATTTCTCAGCCATCCCTCTGCTCTTTGTGTCCAGCTGCTTCCTCTGACGGAAGTGCTACTTCCACCATCTCTCAACCAGGGCTCTGTATCACTCCAGACTCCCATCATTAGGACTTCCCTCTTCCCACACTGAGATATTGTTGTGAAGAGCACCTGGAAAATGCTGTCTCAATGACTGAAAGGGTGTGTGTGTCGGCATGTGTGCGTCAGTGTGTCTGCATGTGTGTCTACATGTGTGTCTGCATGTGTGCGTCCGTGTGTCTGCATGTGTGCGAATGTGTGTCTGCATGTGTGCTATTTGTAGGTGCCACTGTATTTAATGTATGAAATTTACCCATCAAACTGTTTAATCCTGCCCTTCCCATAGCTGGATATTTGTAAATATGTGTGTGAATACAATGTAAGTAATGTGGATGCTGTCTTAATGTTTTATTTTATTTTCTATTGCTATGGTACATTTAATGCACAACTCTCATATGCTGTAATATGAAAAATGTCTTACTAGAAAAATAGATACACAGAGATACATACATCCACTTAATATTTACTGTACATCTTCTTTGGAGATAAGCTGCTTGTTTTTCTGTAGACGTGGTAACTACTGTAAACATACTGTACCTATACATAGTCTTTGTTTGGGCTTTGCTGTAGAATGTATTATTCCTTGTGTAGTGTCATTTTCCCCTTGGCTTGGCACTAACCATCATATGCTGTTTTCTACAAGCCAGTCAAAACATTTGTTATTTCTTTTAAACGCTTATTTACAGAGTTGCCTTACAAATCACGTTTTCAACCCCGAACAGGAATGCCTTGTACTTTCATGGGAATGGCAAATTTAGCTAATTACAAGAAATGACAAGGAGAACTTACATCAATAAACTGCTTTTTCCATTCTGCCACATGGAATAGGAAACATAAAGACAGGTAATTACACAGTAATAACATAGTAGTTATTACATGGTTATATCTGTGCCATTCATCACGCTGTTAAAAAGCACAATTGTCTGATTATCCCTAACAATTGATATAATATAACGGTTGATATAATATAACGGTTGATATATTATAACGGTTTATATATTATAACGGTTGATATATTATAACGGTTGATATATTATAACGGTTGATATAACGGTTGATATAATATAATGGTTGATATAATATAACGGTTTATATATTATAACGGTTGATATATTATATAACGGTTGATATAATATAAGGGTTGATATAATATAACGGTTGATATATTATAACGGTTGATATAATATAACGGTTGATATAATATAACGGTTTATATATTATGACGGTTGATATAATATGACTGTTGATATAATATAACGGTTTGATATATTATAATGGTTGATATAATATAACGGTTGATATAATATAACGGTTGATATAATATGACGGTTGATATAATAAAACGGTTGATATAATATAACGGTTGATATAATATGACGGTTGATATAATGGTTGATATAATATGACGGTTTATATAGTGGTTGATGTAATATGACTGTTGATATAATATGACGGTTGAAATAATATGACGGTTGATATAATGGTTGATATAATATCACGGTCGATATAATGGCTGATATAATATGACTGTTGATATAATATGACGGTTGATATAATATGACGGTTGATATAATATGACTGTTGATATAATATATAATATGACGGTTGATATAATATGACGGTTGATATAATGGTTGATATAATATGACGGTTGATATAATATGACGGTTGATATAATATAACGGTTGATATAATATGACGGTTGATATAATGGTTGAAATAATATGACGGTTGATATAATGGTTGATATAATATGACTGTTGATATAATATGACGGTTGATATAATATAACGGTTGATATAATATAACGGTTGATATAATATGACGGTTGATATAATATGACGGTTGATATAATATAACGGTTGATATAATATAACGGTTGATATAATATAACGGTTGATATATTATAACGGTTGATATATTATATAACGGTTGATATAATATAACGGTTGATATAATATGACGGTTGATATAATATAACGGTTGATATAATATAACGGTTGATATAATATGACAGTTGATATAATGGTTGATATAATATGACGGTTGATATTATGGTTGATATAATATGACTGTTGATATAATATGACGGTTTATATAATATGACGGTTGATATATTATAACGGTTGATATAATGTGACGGTTGATATAATGGTTGATATAATATGACTGTTGATATAATATGACGGTTGATATAATATAACGGTTGATATAATATAACGGTTGATATAATATGACGGTTGATATATTATAATGGTTGATATAATATGACGGTTGATATAATATGACGGTTGATATAATATGACGGTTGATATAATATAACGGTTCACATAATATAACGGTTG